>CM035200.1:11071546-11121566 GCA_020233015.1 Callinectes sapidus | reverse complement strand
ACACACACACACACACACACACACACACACACACACACACACACACAGGTACACGACACAAAATTGGGCCATTTGGAGATAAGAAAGAGGAAGTGAAGAAGGAGAAAGAGGAGGAAGAGTTGATAGTGGAGGAGAAAGATACATAACAAAAACAGAGAAAGAAAAATGTAAAGATAGAATTTTCACTTTAATTACAAAGCATGCTAATAATACATCTGAGTGACTCTCCTTTACTAATTGGAAGTTGTGACACTCTCTTGGCACTGAGGACAAGAGGGAAAGGAAGGAAAGAAGGAGGGAGAGTAAGGTAATGAGGAAGAAAGGAGAGTGGAGAGGGTAATGGGAGAGGTAAGACGTGCAGGAGAAGGAGGAGGAAGAAGAAGAGGTTAAGATTGGAGAAGGAAGGAGGTGGGTGTGGCACTTATAGGTTGAGAGTCTTTAGGAACAAAGCAAAGAGGGAAATGAGAAGGAAAGTAAACAGTAATAAGCATGAGAGAGAGAGAGAGAGAGAGAGAGAGAGAGAGAGAGAGAGAGAGAGAGAGAGAGAGAGAGAGAGAGGACACAATTAACGCTACCCTTTACCCTTCCAGCAGCGAGAGAGAGAGAGAGAGGACACAATTAACGCTACCCTTTACCCTTCCAGCAGCCGAGGCCATCCACCTTGCCAACCTGCTGTGTCAGTACGGCTACTTCTTCCCCGTCGGAGAGTCCCGCTCCCTCATTGTTAAGGACGACTCCTCTCTCTACAGGTTCCAGGTGAGTCACGTCGGTGTGCCTTCCTTCTCCAATTATCTTATGATTCATTGCGACATCAGTTTGGGGATTGGTTCTCAAGTTGCCCTTCTTTCCAATTTTTGGTGAAGAGCTATTTCTTTCATTGCTTTCTCTATAACTATCGTCCTTTGCAACCAAAATGAGAAGCTTTAATATCTTCGTCATAGGCAGCATTAGAAAGTTTCCTATTTTTATGTTGGCGGCGTTGTGGCGCAGTGTAGCATCACATATTTACCGCGACAGAAACATTTCATATACTTTGGCAATTTGTTCAGTGGGAACACATTCCAATGACGTGGCGGGGTGGCGTCCAATTCCAGCATGTCAGGAAAGCATCACTCGACGGCGCGACGAGTGGTCGTTGCCCGAAGTCCCTCCCTGGAACTGTTACACAAAGTGGCCGCCACCCACAGCGGGCTGAACGCGGTGCCGGGAGTCACCCACCTATGCGTGACGCACAACACGGATGGCTGCGGTGCTTGTTGGCGTGGGTCGCAGGTCAAGGATTGGCGCCACAGTATTGACCAAGATAATGAGGAGTTGTCTTCAATACACATTTGTGATTTATGTCGCTTTGATGATCCTTACAAACAGTGTTATTTTGTTCATTAATCGTCATGGCATAGGTACCATTGTGTTGCCGCTCCTATTTCGAATAGTCCTGCCAAGTGGTGTGTCGTATTAAAAAAGTACGCCATACAGCCTTGCCTTGTTGGGCTTCCGGCTGGAGAGGAGCGTTCATTTGTGCTATCCTATTTCTTCATCGTATATTAAATAGTATACTCATCATAAACAGTCTTGTAGGGACCAAAAGATGCTCTGCCTTTTGTTACATATTAATAGTAACAAGTAATATCTACAATTACATCAGAACAAATAATGAAAATTCTCTCTCTCTCTCTCTCTCTCTCTCTCTCTCTCTCTCTCTCTCTCTCTCTCTCTCTCTCTCTCTCTCTCTCTCTCTCTCTCTCTCTCTGACCTGACACCGCCCCCCGCCGCCGCTAGCAGCTAGTGTTGTAAAGGTCAGAGGGCGGCGTGTCTCCAACAGGTTGGGCACGCGGTTTGTGGCGCTGGTAATTGGTAGGGCTGGTGTAGCCTCCTGCTGGGGCGGCGCAATAGGGCTCAGACTCACATGCTTCTGGCCGCGACTCGCCTTGCCCCTCCAACCCCATTTCGGCATTCACTTCTAAGGAGTCTTGTTTCAGATTACTTTTTTTTTCTTTCTTTCTTTCTTGTAAAAGTCGTCTTGAAATGTTTTATGTTAGAAAAGCTCTTGTTGTTGTTTTTTTCTTCCTTCCGTGGTACTTTTATTTCAAGTGCAAGCTTTTTTTAGACACGAATTGCAACAAGGCAATGATAATAACCTGACCTCTGTAGTGTGTGTGTGGGGGGGGGGGGAGTAGTCCACTCTGGGCAGCATGCCAACACATCCCCAGTAAAGATGAAATTACGATTCTACCGTAGGAAAAAGTAAATGAACAAATAAATGGATAAAGTCTGAAGAAGGTTTCATCATTCCAAACGTGACTCATATCGTTAATAAGAGGAGACTGGGACCAATCACTGCCTTCATCAACACCTGAAGGCTTCCAATCAAAAGTTTTGTATGTGTTGGGTGGCGGGGCGGGTGTCTATCCACGCCTCCCCTCCACGCAGCGCCATTTCCACATCCCACCCTGCCACCCGCCATGCACCTCCATCTGACCACTTCTACCTCCTATCACAACCCATTTTTGCACCCCTGCACCATAGCTTCCCATTCTGTGCCCTGCTATTGCCTGTCCCCGAATACAGACATTTGTATTTCGTGGCGCGTCATCAATATTGCCTTCGAAAACACCTCTTGTCTTTTACTCTTTTATATCACGCGTCCACAGACCAAAAAAAGAATATAAAAAAACGTTCCATTTTTTCAACAATTTAGATACCAGTAAGCTCTCCGTTTTCTAGGATTAATATTTTTTCTGCACTGTGATTTTTAAAGTACGTAATGGTATGGGAATCAGTATTGTTTTTTTCCAGTACTCCCTCCTCGTTTTTCTCCTTGTTTTCATTTTCTTTTTCTTTTTTTACGGCGAGGAATCGATGGGCGAGGGGCAGAGCGTGGTACAATTGAAAACACTATTCGAACCATCGCTTCCCCGTTTTCCCTCACTGACACAGGGAAAGGAATAAACTTTACCATTTGTTCTTTTGCCTGACCGTGCACTTGATTCCAATTGTTCCTGGACGAGAAGCAGCGCGATGACTGTAGAAAGCAAGAAAGAGAACATGTGAGAGTTGACAAGAATGGTTAAACTTGCGGTTATTATCAAAATGAATGAAAGAGAAAACTGCAACGATTTTGACCCAAACGAGGTTGTTTGAAGTGAAAGTTTCATGATGCTACAAGGGGGGATGGTTAGAGAGTGATGCTTTTGGGTAAATTTGTGTTATTATAAAGTGGTTTGTCTGACATTTGGGGAATGAATAAGTATATTGAAAAATTGTATTATTATCATTTAAACCGTTTCTTTATTAGCATTTGTACAAGAGACTAAAGAGAATCCGAGCAGTCATGTGGTCTTTGAAAATATTGTTAAAGAGATCCTTGCATTTTAAAATATTAGCCTTGGTGTTCAGAGTCATATTCAGAAACACTTAGCTCTATCACCACGACTATTTTCCAAGACCGTAGAAATTATTAGTAGGTGTTCAAGAGTTTTTCCAGTTACTCATGTAGAAGAAATCTTGTCAGTCTTCCTCTAGAACCGTAAAAACATCTTTAAAATTTGAACTAAGCCTTTTTGAAATAGTGGAGGTGAAGTACAGAAGCGTGTGAGAATACGAGTCTCACTTTTGCCTACGCCAGACAGCTCCACCAGGAAATCCCGAGCGTGACCTGCATTGTTTAGAACTGAATACTGCAAAGCGATGCGTAATTTGTCATGTTATCATTAGAAACAAGCAAGTCACTATCAAACCAGGGAATGTAACTCTCCATACCTGACCTTCACGTGTTTGGTAGTAAACAGACTATAATAGTATGCCAGTATTCTCAAACACTTCCATACTTCACCTATATTATTTCAGAAGGATTTATTCACATTTATACGAGTATTTGAGGTGTATTTACGGTTCTAAAGGCAAAGTGACAAGATTTGCACATTACTTATTGGAGAAACGCTTGAAAGCTTCACTGATCATCTCTGAGGCCTTGGAAAATAGTCGTGGTGAGAGCAAAGCATTTCTGAATACGATCCCGCTGAGGAGGGAACAGAGGAAGGAACGCCATTGTGATTCTGTAGAAAGATCACTCTGCCTCACCCTAACCACCACCCTCTGCCTCACCCTAACCATCACCTGCCTTCCATGTTCACGAGAGGCTGTTGGCTTTGACCTTCCTTTGCTTGTATATCAATTTCCTTACCATCTGGTCTCCATTTCGTCCTGAGTGTGGGTGCATACGTAGTGATGGGCAAAAGTCAAGTAAAATGATAAACACTTTCTTTTCTTTCTTTTTTTTTTTTTTTTTTTCTTCCTGCCTTTTCATGTTTTCATTCGTGTTTAATGCGTATTCTCTTGCAGTGTCTCTGTTTTCCATTTTCTCTCTTTCCAGGCTTATTTTGTTTTCATTCATGTTTGATGTCTATTTTCTTTGTTTTTATTCACCTTTCTTCTCTCCAGCCTTTTCGTCTTCACTCATTCAATCCCTATTTTATTAGTCTCTCCTTTTTTCCGTCATCATTCATCTTCCATCCATCTTCTTTCTTTCCATCCCTCACCTTCTTGTTAGTCCATAATCACCTTCATCCATCTTTTCTCCTTGCATCCATCTTCTCTTTTATCTCCTTTACTTTCTTCTGTGTCTGCCTGCCCATCCATCTTTACCCACCCTTTGTCCTCTTCTTTTTTCCCACCCTTCATCCCTTGTACGTTTCGACAGTATCAGTTCTCATTCTAGCCTTTATTTTCTTCATAAGTGCTTTCTTTCATGCTCTTATCAGTAAAGAATTTGTTCACATTTCAGATCTTTCTCTTTTTATGTGAACTTGTTTCCCATGTGTTTCTTATAATAAATCCAGGTGGTTTCTTTCTTTTTTTTTTTTTTTTTTTTTTTTTCCTCCCCCCCTCGTCTCTAGCTCATCGCTCTGCGCTCCCTAGCTCTCTCGCTCTCGCTCTCCCTCTCTCTCTCTCTCTCTCTCTCTCTCTCTCTCTCTCTCTCTCTCTCTCTCTCTCTCTCTCTCTCTCTCTCTCTCTCTCTCTAAAAGATCAAATTATTATTGTTCAACTTGCAGGTCACACTGTACACTTCAAGCCCTAATTATTCCTCTTCACTTTTCCTTCTGTTCTCTCCCAGTCAATAGTTTCAAATATATCAACATCTCATCCTTTCCATTTCTGAAAGGGATGACAAAAGAACGCATTATGTACATCTTTGGGAAATTCACATGTACCATCTTCTTGGCATCTTGCAACTGGATTATCAAGCCTTCATTTTCTCCTCACGATTGCTAACAATTGTTTACTCTACACAGACGCCCTACTACTGGCCCTCCCAGAATCACAGCGCCGACACCACCGACTACGCCATCTATCTTACCAAGCGGCTCTCTAGGAACAAACAGAAGCATGGCCTCGAGGACTATGAGTTGGACGCGTACAACAAACTCAAAAAGGCACTTGCCCATAAGTGGGATTTTATCACCATGCAGGCGGAAGAACAGGTGAGTCTGAAGAGGTTGAGTGAGCCTTTATGGAAGTTACCGCTGCCTACTGGTTTCCAGATATTGTCTCTGAATAAGGATTGTGTTGCGAGTGATTCACTAGACTGTTGCTGCTACAGTGAATATCCAGAAACCTAAAGATGAATTATTATTTGGAAAATTATGCTCGGATTCAAAGAAAATTCACAGTTAGTGTTTCTGTTTCTAGTTGTGCGGGTAAAAACTTCTTTACAACATACTTCATACAAGACAGCCAAAAATAATCAAGACACTTTAGGATATACAAATATATCTATGTAATTAGAAGATGGCTGAACTACCAAATATAGATATTATTTCAGTCTGCTACTTGTATTCATACTTGGAAACGTATGCTGGAAACCATTAACCATCAACACTCTTGGAAATCAATATCCAAAATAAATGTGGATGAGAATGAGTAATATCATTGAACGAATCCTTACTTTCCCATTTGTGTTTCTTCTGCAGGTAAAATTGGCCAAGGATAGGAAAAAAGGGGATAAGATAGTTACTGACTCGCAGGAGAGGGCGTACTGGCGCGTATATCGACCTCCTCCAGGCTTTACCAACTGCCTGGAGACTGCACCCGTACCTGACAAGACAAACATGGCCAACAGGGTCCGCAAGAAAACTCTGGATGATCTCAAGAAAGATGTAAGATCCTGACCATGAGATGTTACATTTCTGCTATGTTTTCTGTGTCAGTCACTCAACCATTAGAGGTATACAAATGTAGGTGTGTCACTTGATCCATGCATTTAATATAATGTTTATTCTCAATATTCCATCAAGGATGATCAAGGATGTGGTTACTTCGTAAGGCTTTCTTCTCCTTCTGTCCATACACTTCGGTCTTGCTCTCCATCCAGTGCTTTCTTCCATTATTGAATGTTTTATTCCCTTCATTATCATTCATCTAACTTCTTTCACTATCATTGTGAGGTAAGGTGTAAATTTGGATTTCAGAAAAAGTTCTTGGAATCAGCATTGGATCGTACTCGACAGAAGTTATCACAAGTGGCAGAATCTCTTCTCTCCTACACTGAGATCTATTACGAGTATGACCCTATCTTGAACTTCCCTCAACCTTCCAACCCTTGGCACTCTGACGAGGACACTTACTGGGCACTCAACGATGGCATGTAAGGCTCATGGAGAGGTGTAAGACTAAAGGAAGACTGAATGGTGTAGATGGATAGTGTAAAGTACAAGAAGGATGTCTATTGAGCAAAAAAGAGTGGTTTTGCATGATTAGGGTGAATGGCCAGCAGTTTGTGGTTGTATACAGTAATGGGGGTTGTAGAACCTTATAAGAAGCTTGTCTGATCTTAGGAGAGTGAAATAGTGTAGCAGCTTTTATGGTCATACTGTGTTTTAGAGCGCTATGAGAATGGTGGTAATTTTTATGCTCTTTCCCAGAGTGGAAGTGCCCACAGAAAAGCGGGTACGTCGTTGGGGGCTAAGCATGGAGGAGCTGATCAGTGATGTCATGGGTGAGTCTCTCTCTCTCTCTCTCTCTCTCTCTCTCTCTCTCTCTCTCTCTCTCTCTCTCTCTCTCTCTCTCTCCTGTGTTACTATGCTTTGCACAAGGAAAATTCACCTACAATAATTTTAAAATAAAATAAAATTATAAAAATATCTCTTGTCATGCCTTTAATTATGAGAAGTGTCTGTCTCCCTTCACAATATAATGTAATTCCTGTTCACCATAGCAGAGGATAAGTACAAGATGTAAGTCAAGTTGTGACTTGCAACCTGGCACTCCCAATAAAACATCTCTTTCATTGTTGCAGGGATAAATTTGTTCTGTTGTGGATTCATGTAAATTGATAGTGTTGATTGAACTGTTTTGATATATTGTTGTCATGCTCCTACAGGTCAGTCAGAGTTTGCTGCATACTTAAGGAAGGAATACTGTCATGAGAATATCCGTTTTGTGGAGGCAGTACAGCAGCTGAGATGGGGACCTACATCAGATATGGAAGAAAAAGTTAAGAATATATATGAGTGAGTATTTTTACTTGTGTTGAATGAAGAAGTATGTGTGATAAAAATATTAAGGTGATGGTTGACAGTAGTGAGATCAGGAAGTACATACATATTTACCTGGTGGACTCTTGAGACCTTTCTAGTGATCAGATCAAATCAAAATTAGAGTATCACCCCTTCTTGTGCAAACATTGACCTTGCTGTCAGACTTCATGACCTCTGCCCTCAAGCATATATCTTAGGTTTTGACTTGTATTGCACGCACGCACACACACACACACACACACACACACACACACACACACACACACACACACACACACACACAGAAACACTGCTTTCCACAGGGGAGTATCAAAACCTAGAATGATTTAACAGAAAAAATGATAACAGCAGCAAGTGTACACAAATTCAAAGTAAGATTAGGCAAGAATAGAAACAGATATGAGACCACATGAGATTAACTCAGGCCCTGTAAATCTCGACTAGGTAAATACACATTGAATTTGACTCTTAGTAAGATGTGGACATTGTTTCAGGGAGTTTCTCAAGCCTGGAGCACCATGTGAGATAAATATAGATGGGAAAACGATGGAACTGACTCAGCTTCTTATGAAGGAACCAAATCGTTTCACCTATGATCTTGCCTCTGAGCATGTGTATGTAGTGTTGCTGAAGAAAGACTGTTATCCACGCTTCCTTCGTTCCGAGCAGTACAAGACTCTACTGGCCAACGCCCTCCAACCATCACAGAAGAAGAGGTAAGGCAAGACATAAACCACACTGGCCTGGACTCATCTCATCTCTAGTCTAGAAACACATTAGTCAAGATATGTTTTAGAACATTTTGGATTTCGATTTTCTTCTTTTTTAATAGCTTGGAATAGATTTTGCCGGGAACATTTAGGAATTATGTGTGTGTGTGTAAATAAAGAATAATAAGATAGAATAGTAATGAGGTTTTCAGTTTTTCAGATTGTATATATGCTATGTTACAGAGGCATATGTCTGTTGTTTTGCCTAAATGTTGTGATTTCTTTGTTTGTCCTTTAGATGCATCCCTCACTACTTGTCTCTCATGCTTAGCTCCCAACTCAGCTGCTTACAAAAGTTTCCTGTTGGTGTGTAGCGTCATGGAAGAGCTGACTTTGTTACTTAAGTGACTTCCTGAAAGATCTCTGTCTTCAATTTTTCCCAAGTCTACTTGGTTTTAGCTGATGTACACATTTCTTCTCCAGAATGGTGAACTGCATTCTTATTTTTTATCACTCATGGGCTATTTTAATGTTCTCTTTCTCACCAATAATGCTGCTTTTTTGCTGTGCTTATCTGCTCCATCCTCACCACCACTGGCCACCCACCTGCACCTGACCTCTTGACGTCAGGCCAAACTCCATGCTGGTCCGCCTCATGGCTCCCTCCATGATGTTGGCCTCAGGCACTGATGGCCGCAGCGGTTTGCAGATGTACGTGATGCTAACATCCTGCCTCTCATACACTACCATTTTGAACTTTAACTTGGATACAACATTGCCAGTTCTTTTTTTCAATTACCTAGATTTTCTCTTCAATGGCACCATCATCCCTTCCCTTTCAGTGGCTCACCCACTGCAAGAACAGCTAATGCTGGAATCCTTCAATCCAAATACAACACCATACTGAACACTCAATACATGTGAAATATTTCATCTTTTTAACTCGACCACAGGGCAGCTAGAAATGTTGCCCAAATATATTTGCATCACTCTTGTACCCTTTGATCTTGTACAAGATCCTTTGTACTCTCACTGTGAAAGAGCTTTAAGGAATGGTAGATAGATGTAAAGACCTTGACTCCCCCTGACAAACTCTACCACTCGCTCATGTTTGGTAGTATAGTTTTGGTAGTATAGTACCCAAGGGTAAAGTATCTAGCAGGTGAGAGCAAGGAGGAGGGAGTACCAATATATTTAATCAGATTTTATATTTCTGATCCAAAACCAGATGGAATTGAAATTAATCTCACTTTCACACAACCATTCCTTAACACCAGACTCATCTTAAATGATCACAGCTCTCACACAACACAGTTACACAACCACATCTCTACACTCTCCTACAGCTGGGCTCATGCAACCTTTGGTTTCTATCTGAACAAAAGATGCTAACCACTTACTGCTACTTTCTTTTCTATATAATCAGCTGGCTATCACAGATGGGATGATCCACACAAGGCAAACCAGTGTATGCCACTTAAATACAATTGAATCTTAAACAACAACCCTTACTAAAACTGTTAAAGTATAAAAATACAAGCATGAGTAGCTCATCTCCTGGGTTCAAACATAAACAAAACATCACACTATAATGCTAGACTCATTTGGTATATATTGTACCTATCCCTTCTGTGCCACTTGATCTAATATTGAATTCAAGTGCAATGTATGATAACAAGCTATCTCCAAAGAGGATAACAGAATCTCTGTGGACATCTGTATTGGGCTGGGTTGCTTGGAGAAAGAGAACCTGACAAGGCAGGCACCCACCAGTCCATCCTTGCTGTAAGAGTTCCAGTGCTCCCTGTTCTCAATCAGACTGACTGCATGCAGTTGTAATATATCATTGAGACAAATTGAGGGAGAAAACACTCATTATCTATCCATTCCTTGTCAGGTCTGTTTCATAGATCCTTTTGTGATCACCTCCTTTGTTTTAGACATGTATAAGGTTTTCACCTACTTAAAGTAATGAGTGTGTTGTGTTTTTATTATGGCCATTTCAAGTTTGGAGGATGTGTTCATAGTTTCTGGTATCCAAGGGATTAATTGTTAAGTACATTTTATGGAAAGGATTGCATTTCTTTAAGAAGTGAAGGCAGATGCATGGTCAATGATACCATTGGATATGGGTGGCCTGACCCTGTTTGCTCTAACCTGCTTTGCTTAATAGTGTACTTTCTTGTGCATCTTGAAAATAATTTTATTTCATTTGAGTACCAAATAATAAGCATGATAAACATTCTTTATTTTATGGGTTCTTTATATATCTATGTAACATTATATTAGACTGACATCCCAGCATGCAGGGATTGTTTTGGTAGGATGCCCACACACTCACACACTTACAGTTATATTCACAATCATTCCCTAAAACAAAATTACATTTTTGCCCCTAAACTTTGTTGTGGGAAGGCAAGTGGCTGATTCATACTGACCACTTTGTGCAAATGTCAGTTGTACAAAATACTCAAGTCTTTCTGCTTCAGGAGCCAACTTTAACACTGGCTTACCATTGCTTATTCATAGAAAGATCCATTTCTACCACCTCTGCCCCATCACCAATTGTACCAGATGTGGGTAAACCTCTTATAATGGACTCTCAAAGTTTCATAACATCATTCACAAATATCTTCTATTTCTCCCATTCACATGCTATAAGGCTTCCTTCCTCCACATACACATAATGTATCTTATGTGACCTCAGATACTCTTGAATGGAAACTATGGTAGTTTGTGGATCAAGATTTTTCTTCATTGAAGCCAAATTGGTATTCTATAAAGAAAAGGTTGACCCTATGAAATATTAAATTTTTGAGCAGTAGTATGGGCACACCATAGCCATGTGGGAAGGATGTTGTCATTTTGTTGAAAGCACTTCATGAAAGACAAACAAAAAGGGCAGTGTGAGGATGATGGAAACACAATGTGACATCTTGTCTGGGTAACCTACCTTTATGGGGGATCTCTGCTTGATATATAGATAAATCTTTGATTATAGTCTTGCATGATCTAGTCGTTGGTGCTTCTCTGTATTTTGATTGTTCTTTTTATCTTTTTTTTTGTTATATTTATACATTTCCAATTGAGTGACACATTATCTTCTTCTATTTGTTTATATTTATGATATTTACATTTCTGATCTTGAATCCTTACTTTTTTTGCAGAATCTAGTTTAAAACTTGCAGAACAGTCTTCCTACTGTAATCAGCTTTTCTAGTTACACATGGTTTTTTCTGTCTTTTGAAAAGTAACAAATCTTAAATTTATGTTATCAGTTTAAGTCCATCCAGTGCTATAGCCTCAAAAGGATTTCTACAGAGACTTTCTGAAGAGTACTTTCTATTACAGCTACGTACTTTTCAAAATTTCTGTTTATAAATTTCTCTTGGTCCTTTTCCTTCTCATATACTTCTTTCACTGATCTTCTCTTTTGTGATCTTTATTTTTTTGTTTATTTGCATGCAGATTATAAGTCAACTTGTGAAAGTAAATTCTTTTACATGATAATTGCTCCCCAATAAATTAGTCATTCTTTGTCCTCCATCAACACCACTCCTCTCCATACTTGTGAGCCGAACACCTGGCAAAGGAATTGTGTTTGTGCTCTCATGACAGTGTTGATCAGGGAGTCCTGTGAAGGAAGAGAACAGTAAACACTGAAATTGAATTTGAGATTCATTTATTTGTAGTCTCCATTTTTATTTGTGCTATTTGTAGTCTCCATTTTTATTTGTGCTTATTGTTTTTTACTGTAATAATAGATGTTTTGGAGGCCAAAGAAAGTGTCACAACCCACCAAGAAGACAGAAGAGGTACATTGTGAGTGGAAGCAGAGGCACATGAGTGACAACAAGCAATCTACATATATAATACTATACTTATATATATATATATATATATATATATATATATATATATATATATATATATATATATATATATATATATATATATATATATATATATATTTGTTATATATATACACACCATGTTGTGTAACAGTTAGCATGCTTGGCTCACAACCAAGAGGGCCCAGGTTTGATTCTCGGGCATGGCAAGGCAAATGGGCAAGCCTCTTAATGTTTAGGCCCTGTTCACCTAGCAGCAAGTAGGCAGAGGATATAACTCAAGGGGTTGTGACCCCTCTGTCCTGGTATGTAGTGTGTGATGTGGTCTCAGTCCTACCCACAGATCAGTCTATGAGCTCTGAGCTCGCTTCATAGGGAAAGACTGGCTGGGTGACGAGCAGGTGACCATTGTGAATAACACACACGGACGCAGACATTTTGTGATTTATTTACTTTTTGATTGCACTATTATTTCATTTTGTTTTCTGTATCTATTCCATCAACCATCATTTTTTTACTTGAAAATCACAAAATTAGTATACTGTTGTAATATAGAAAAGTTGAACATGCCAAAGACATTTTACCTACATACTAGGTTCAGTTATTATTGTAGATTTGGTGTTTTTAATTAGCCATGTACTTAGGATCCTCAATGATCTCATGGCATGCCTCTTTTATTATTTTATCTGGTATTTGCTCCATATGATTTTGTAATGAGTATTATCAGTTTCATTATTTCATTAATGTATGTGATATTATTGTAGGACACCTTATTTACTCAGAGACTGTATGTATAGAAAGATTTTTGTAGATTTATTTTGAATGTTAGTTTTTTTATGTTCACCTTTTCAGTGAAATTATTGTTTCAAAGCCTTGCTCTGGAATTTCTTGATTATTTCAGATCCTATTTAACTAGTTATCAAGAAGATCACAGAGACACTGATATAACTTCTGCTCATTTTGAAATTTAACTTGTTTTCTCCCCTCACATAAATTACACAAAGTCAAACTTTGCCATATTAAGAATATCTATATATTTTTCATCTCTTTTCTATACATCATCTGACAGAGCATAAATTCTACAGCACTAATATGTTTTACTTTAGCAGGTTCTTCAGCTTTGGTGGTCCAGGGAAAAAGAAGATTTCAACTCCAGCAGCACCTAACAATGTCTCGTCCCAAGCACTCCAACCACTGAAGCGCCACGGCTCAGATGATCAGGCTGTATCACAGGCAGGACTGGGTCCTCATGGCAGCTCAGTCCTATCAGCAGACAATGCTGGTGGTGTACATTTAGGAGGCCCTACTCCCAAAGTGGATTGTGACCCACCTTACAGGTAAGGCATGGGCTGGTGAGCATACTGTGGTAGTATTTATCTGCTGAGCTTATAACACACCTACACCAGGCAGGTTATCAGCTTAGTTAAGGAAAGTATTTAGAAGGAAGAAAGCTCATGTCTTTCAGTGCAGAATGAAGTCATGATATGAGGATTCACTAAAATAATTATGCCTCAAGAAGATACATTTGCCACCATGAAACTTTGATCAGACATGTTCGTTCTTCCTTTACCAGACAGTTGCTGGGATCCCAAGTGTGGGCTGTATATTCAAGGAGAAAGTTTTATAGTTTTTCATCTTCAACTTTATTTTAAAATGTTTTATTAATCATTATTAAAGGTGCAATAATATGATTGGATTTCAGATTCAGTTTAGTTCATGAAGCTTTAGATAAGTCAAAAGTTCCAGAATTACAAACACATGAAGGTGGCAGGTGTCCAGCAGAAATAAGGGTTGGTGTCCCATGCCACACCTTATGCTGTCATTTATGTTCTTTCTTTTCTTTCATTCTGTGTAAAGATGATGCATAACTAGGAATTCACTATCTTGTATCCTTTTTTCTTATATGATATATTTCATATATACTATGGAGGAGGAGGTAGTAGATACCCACTAAAATGATGGTTTACTCTCAGCAAGGTCTAATAGTACTAATTCTTATCTGGACCAGTTCTGGTCTGGAGCAGTTCAGGGGATGCTGTAAACTTCTCATTTAAGTTATTTGTGAACCAGCTGAACATTTCCTTTTATGTCTCAACTCAAGGAGGTAGTCACAGCCTGCCTTCTAAAGATAACTTTCCTCTTTCACAAACAACTACATGCATTTACTACACACACACCCTTCACTCAAAAATGGCAATTCCACTGCAAACCTCAATGTCCCTTTCTGGGGAGAGGACCATAAATGTCCCAAGGTTGAATTGCTCTCTCGGTATCAACCATAAATGTCTTGACACCATCCCCCTCGACATATTTTTCATCAACTTCTGCAACATTCATGACAGATCTAATTTTTAATCTATAGAACACCACTTTTCCTGTACTATACCCCATCTTTTCTTCACCAAAACATAGATATCCAAGGCAACTGATAATATCTTCTTTTTGTTCCCTCCTACTTTCTTTATCTTCATTTTCATTTCAAAGCTGAATGTTGTGTCTATGTGTGCAATGACTTGACTTGCTCTCGTGCCCATGCTCTTGAATCTTCTGAGTTTCCTATCATCTGGCTTCATCTCAAAAGTCACTCTATAATTAAATTTATATGTGGTGTCTACCTCTCCCCTAACTCTTCTGACTATAAGAAATTCTGACTAATTAGATTCCAAAGTGGAGCACATTCTGTCTCTCTATCCCTCTGCAGAGATTTTCATCCATGTAAATTTCATTGTTTACCACCAGCTTTGGCTTTACTCTCCCTTCACTGACCATTCTGGTGAACTAACCTTCAACTTTTCTATCCTCCATGACCTAGAGCAACTAGTGCAATACCCTACTTGTATTGCTGACCGTCTTGGAGATAACACAACATTCTTGACATTTTCTTACCTCTAATCCTTCTACTTATGCTGTTACTTTATCTACTCCATTGGGCTCCTCCAATCACAATCTCATATGTATATCTTGTCCTATTTCTCTAATTCCTCCTCGGCATCCCCAAAGCAGAGACGTGCCTCTGGCACTTTGCCTCTGTCAGTTCAGGAGACCTGAGGAGGTACTATGCTAATTTTCACTGGAATGATTACTGTTTCCATGTCAGAGACCCATCTCTGTATGCTGAGCACATAACATAGATGACAGTGTCTATCATGGGGGTGTACATTCCTCTCTTTCTCAACCTAAATCTTCCAAACCTTGATTTAACACAACCTGTTCTTGCACTATACAGGTAACTCGATTTACGGGAGTGTTGCATTCTTGAAGAGGTCACAGAAAATATATATATGTATTGGGCCCTCAACATTCGCAAGTTCCACTTTTGTGAGGCTCACACATTTGCAAGTTTCCAACAAACTTATTTTCCAAATTCGCACAAAAAAGTAACAAAGCAGCCTATAACTGTGTCACTACCCTCCCTCCCCACCATCAGCCTGCCAGTCCACCATTCCCCCACCAAAATTTGTGCAAAAAAATAACAAAGCAGCCTATCACCACATGATTACCCTCCCTTTCTCATCCCTCCCACCATCAATCTACCAGTCCATCAGTCCCCCACAAAGATTCATGTGAAAAAATAACAAAACAGCCTATCACTGCACCACTACCCTAATACATATTAGGTAAAGGAAACCCTACTCTTATGTTAAGTAAACATTATTGTTACATATGTGTACTACATGTGATATGCTCGCCAAACATTCACAGGTTCTCAATACCCTAACCCTCGTGAATGTTGAGGGCCTACCGTATACACACACACACACACACACACACACAGACACACACACATACACACACACACACACACACACACACACACACACACACACACACACACACACACACACACACACACACACACACACACACACACACAAACACACACACATATACTCTTGAAAATATTCAAATAGGAATGTACACAATTTATTGTCTCCTTGATAGGGTGAGCTCCTCTCTCCATGGATGACGAATGTTTACCATAGTTTGCTGTGGTGTGGTAAGTCAGTGATGATGTCAGTGTCATGTTTACAACCACACACCAATGTAAACATGACACCAACACCATCACCAACTCACCACACCACAGCACTCGGTAAACATTCAACATCCATGGAGAGATGAGTTCATCCTGTCAAGGAGCCGATAAACTGTGTACATTCTTATTTGGATATTCATATATATATATATATATATATATATATATATATATATATATATATATATATATATATATATATATATATATATATATATAATGTGTGTGTGTGTGTGTGTGTGTGTGTGTGTGCGTAATTCACTGTGGCAGTTGCCTGTGTATGTGTGTGCGTGTGAGGGTGTGTGTAACTGTTATTGTTTGGGTGGCACACAGGAACTTGCATGAGACATCTATTGGCCACTCAATGAAATACTGTGTTTAAGTGGAGAAAAACATAAATTAAAAATTCCTTTGGATTTTGGACCTCACGTAGATTAAAAAAATGCATAAAACAAACTCATGTAAAAAGAGAGTTACCTGTACAT
The DNA here is from genome assembly GCA_020233015.1 of Callinectes sapidus. NCBI lineage: Eukaryota > Metazoa > Arthropoda > Malacostraca > Decapoda > Portunidae > Callinectes > Callinectes sapidus. Next base: position 11,104,949 of record CM035200.1, on the reverse strand, counting down.
GATTTATTTAAGGGGAATGTTTCAACACATTTGTATCTTTCTTTTGGCTAAATCTTTTGAACATACAAGGAGACTGGAAACTAAGTAGGCCTTTTTTGTTGTTTTATGTTGCCCTTGGCCAGCTTCCCCCTCTTACATAATATATATGTATTTTTTTCTTTTTTCTTTTTTTCAAAGAATCAATACATTCAAAAGCAGAGCTTTGATTTGCCTCTTGTAGAATGTTTGGTTGCTGGGGCACAAAGCTTACCTCAAATGTGGTGAGCCTAGAGTTAGAGCGTACTCAGAGCTACCTGGATGATGAAGTAATCTTATGTAAGACCTCTTAAGAATGTTGTGTGCCCTAATGATGTATCCATTTGATATAAATACCTAGGATGTCTAACCACTGCTTAGGTTTATTGCGGTCAAAAGAAGAATCTTACTCATGGTGATCCTGGATATGCTTCCTGTGGTTTGTTGTAACATCTGGTTTAGAACATTAAGATTTTAGAGTCCAACCACATTCACCCATTGGTTACTCAGGTAAAATGAAGGCAGGGATCCCTATTATCTGTGCTTGCAGTAGTCACAAGTTTCCCAGTGTCTTGTGGGTCAGACTCTTCTATAGAGGTTGTTGATTCCTGCCTGCTAGAAATATTTCATCTTTGAGGAGTAATGGGGAGCAGTCAACTGGTATCAGTAGATGGATATAATTGATTACCTATATAACATTACCACGCATGGCAATAGTTGCTTGACTACTGGACATTGATGGATGCTCTGAAATTTCAGTAAGCTGGTGTGTCATGATAGCTTTATATTCAAGCTGAAAGTGCTTCTTCACTTACCTTTCAGATTCCTTTATGTTATCAAGGTTTGTAGTCAGGCAAACGAGGACTTGCAAATCACCTTGTGTTAAGAACAGTAATGATGAAAGCTCAACACGGCTCACATCTCCATGACATTAAGGATTGCTTCTCCATTTTTCTTAACAAAAGTCAAAGTTTTCTTAGAATTAATTTCAAGAAGAACATTTGCATTCTCAATAATGGTGATAACAGTTATCACAATTGGAGTTAGTTTTAATAATGTTTGACTTTTTTCAACATTAACCTTCTAGAATGCTATGTTTGCATAGTAGGAAAATATAAGCAAAGATTAATTACAACTATGGATTACTTATGATATTTCTAATTATATATTATATACCTATTATTCACCCCACTTTATGGCTTTTGCTCAGTCTCCCATTCTAGCTCTTGTGACTTTGTGTTTGGGTGAGGTTAGGTTTCCATGTGATGCTGAGGCTGTGATGTGGTTGGGTGGTGTGCACCAGGATGACGTTCTGGATGTAGCTTCTTAGGTCCAAGCGAATGGTCTTGGGGAACAAAGGGAATAAGATTAATGTATATGCACGGATACCGATTTATTTTATAGTACTCTGTAAATATAAAAAGTTTTAACTACATTTTTAGTGCCAAAATTATTTGTCATCCACTCCTGTATGATGGAGAGATGGTTAGGTTATCATTTTACACAAAAAACAAGTAACCAGGGTGGATTGTATCTTGGTTCCCTTGGACATGAATAGAAACTTTTATTGAGATGAGAATGTACAGTGAATGTAGTTATTCAGTTGGAAGAAGAAATTTGAAACTTACTCAAGAAAAGAAGGTGAGGACACATCCTTTGTTTCTCAGTCTATCTAAGTACAGATAAAGCATAAATTAACAAGAGTTGCCAGCAAGAAAAAGAAATCATTAAATTTCCAGCATACAGATTTAGATGCATCATTAGGGACATATTGAGCAAGTAGTATGTGAAGAATTATTGCATTAAAGAGACAGTGAAGCACATAAATATTTGCAATGCCATGAAAAATACATGTCTCAACAACTGAGAAAAGTTTTTTGGTAAAGGCACAAGTACCATAAAATTTAGTTATCCTCTGACATTAACAATTTTAAGCTTCAGTTCTAAAAATGTGCTGGGTAGCCCACAGATAAGTTGAAGATTTTTACAAGTGGATTTCCTGAAGCACTTTTGCAGCAAATAAAAATTCTCACAGCTGACCATCCCATATACTTTGCACTCTCACAGTAACCTTGCTACTATCTTTATCTTCTGTATATGCAGTGAAGTGTCAGGTCGTGCTGATGTGTCTGTGCTCCACGCACATTTTGTAGGTGAGTACATCTGCCACATTACCACTATCATCACTGCACTCCCCCACAGCACTGGTATTCTGTCTCAAGTAACTCACTCTTCTTGCATTGCAACAACTCATGATCAGACTCAACCAAGTCCAGAGGATTAACATGACAGAGCATTGCAGTAGGAACGTCAGACATTACTCAGCATCTTTGTCCCTCTGTTTACATTGAGATGAAGAGATAATTGTAGTGGTATCTCAATGTGGATGCCAATTACCACTTATAGCCACAAAAAGTCTATCTTAAATTACTAGATTAGTATCATCAATTTTATTAGCTAGTAGATGATGATTTAAAACATGTTTTTTTGGTCTTTTTGGACACAAAAAACTTGATACCTACTACTGAGCCAAGATGTGAACTGCTCCAACACATGGGATTAGATCTATCTATAGTAATCATAGTTCTGCATTTACATCAATTTCAATGCTAAACTTCTTTGGATCAAAAGGGAATGTAGGCATTATTAGACAGTTATAAACAATAAATGTGTGGGGTCTTCAAATCTGGTTGAATACCTAAGCTATTCAGTCTTGTTCTCCAGGAATGAGAGTCCATCAGGCAGTTGCCTTTCATTCATGAGGACTCTAAGTTGACATATTATATAGGTTACTTTGCTCTAGTTGTCCATGCCTCATTATCAGTTGGAATATATTATAGAACAGTTGTGGTTTCTACAGGTACAACTATCAGGTCCATAATGTTCTCTGTGTTGTCTTTGTGAGAGGGCATAACATTCTTTGAAGTTAGAGACAAATGCCTTGTTGAGATAATAGATTATTTTCAAATCAGGATAATATATGTACATGTGATAAGAGGAAGTACTGTAAAAATTGACTTTGTAACTGATTTCTTTATTTAGAAAGAATTCAATATGGATAAAAAAATTGAAAATAGTTTTTGGAAACATGCAGTGACAGCTTAAGCAAGATGAAAACAAAAGACGAATCTAAGTTTTTTTCAATCAATACAAGAAGGTGTAGATATTGATTCTTTTTTCATAAACGTTTTGAATATGAAATCAGCAGCATGGCATACATGGAATTTCTAACTGCAGATCTAAAGAATTTAGATTTATATTTTGGGCAAATACTGTACTGAGAGCAAACTTGCTTCATCTTCCAGAGAGAAAGCCAAGTTCTTCACTTTTAGAAAATGATAAAGCCTAGTGACTCCAGAATGACGTAACGAAACATGTACTTCCTCGAGAAAGGCAGAGTCAGCTCTATCAGCAACAGGGCATACATGAGGCAGTGTCACAAGGAACATATCAGAGCCAGGTCGGTACTTAATATCATACAAATATTCAGAGAACTCAAGATGCCATCTCAGTAATTTACCATTCTTAATTTTAGAGGAATGACAGGAGCTAGACATAAAAGATATAGCTTGCTAGTCAGTTGCAAGAGTGAATCATCGGCTAATGATCAATACTCCCTGCATACGTTTCTGTGATAGTGGTAGCTTCTCTTTCGATGTGAGGTGGGAGTGTTTAGAGATGGTCAGGGTTCTGTAGAAGAAAGCTCCAGGTCAATTAATCTGGGAAGAAGTAACTTGTGGAGAATGAGCATGTGTCAATCTTGCTCTGAAGTGGTTTCATCAAAAGTAACTATAAAGACTTCAAAGTCAGTCTTTCTTTTGATACCCAAAGCATTTCACACTTCAGAGCAGAGAAGAAAGAACGTAAAATGTTAAATGTATTGGATGCATCTAGAATACAATAGGCATGCATTCCTCGTTTGCCTTCCTTTAATGGTGTATGTTGATTAATCTTATTCCTGGGAAGTAGAAGGAACAGGTGACTGTGATTCTGAGGACATGGGTCAAGTGGCAGAGAGGAGGTGCAGCAAGAAGGCTTAATGGTCTCTCCAGGACATAAAAAACAATAAAGAGTCTGGAAATACTATTCTGCACTTCTGTCTTATATTTTCTACCATTTTTGCCACCTCCTCTGCTATCAACCTCTTCTGCAGCACAGCATTACCTCTTCCTTCTTGCTATACACAGTGCAATAAGCAAAGAGACAGGTGAATAAGTGTGAACAAGATTCTCTCTCTCTCTCTCTCTCTCTCTCTCTCTCTCTCTCTCTCTCTCTCTCTCTCTCTCTCTCTCTCTCTCTCTCAGACCTAAATACTCACATTCTGCTCAGCTTTGCTGAATGATATTCTCTGATGCATAATGGTGATAAATTGTCAAGTGTACCTACATGTATGTATCTAAGTATTTCATCAATTACATGGAGTTTGAAAGAAAAAACAACAAACAAATATCATTTTGTAAAGCAAAAACATGCAAAGATCTGGGAGTTACATTCTAAACTGATATACAAATGCAAATAAAGACATTTTCCAGATGTTTACAGTTTTTTACAATATTTTTCACACTCAATGCATTCAGATCATGTTCATATACTTGAAAACTTAAATACACCATGAAGCCACACCAGAAAGACACAAAACACTAGCATTTTTTATGCAGGTACATTACAAAATAAAGAATTTGACCTTTTTTTTTTCAAGAATACCAACTCTTTGGAAAGTTTTAACATTACTACCAACTTCCACTCATTCACTTAAATGAAGGTTATTTTGTACCATATCTTTTATCTAATCATTTATTACATTCAACAATTCTGTTAATTTTATTAACACTTAAGCTCACCAGTAATATATTAATATTAATCAGCATTTCCTGTTTAAGTGTTCTACTACATATACTAAAGTTTGTTCAGTTTTACTTCACATTGCTTTAATGGGGAATCCTAGATTATTTCCATGCAATAGAACCCCCTCCTGCCCCTTTCTTAATGCACACACACACACACACACACACACACACACACACACACACACACACACACACACACACACCGCGTAGTGTAGTGGTTAGCACGCTTGGCTCACAACCAAGATGGCCTGGGTTCGAGTCCCGGGCGCAGTGAGACAAGTGGGCAAGCCTCTTAATGTGTATCTAGCCCCTGTTCACCAAGCAGTAAGTAGGTATGGAATGTAACTCGGGGAGTTGTGGCCTCGCTGTCCCGGTGTGTAGTGTGTGATGTGGTCTCAGCCCTACCCAAAGATCGGTCTACATGAGCTCTGAGCTCCCTCCGTAGGGAAAGGCTGGCAGCAGGCGACCGAGGTGAATAACACACACACACACACACAAAACAGAGGAGAAGATACACTGTCTCCTGTACTAGATCAGGTTCTCCTCCCACAAGACTGCTCCATGACTGTTGTTGAAGCTTTGTTGTAGCTGCTTGCAGGCCATAATTTCTATGAATTATTATTTTCAGATGATTAGGTTTTTTTATCATTATGATTGTCTTTTTGCTTATGATAGCATAAACAATGTTCAGAGTTACTACTAGGTGTATCATTTATTATTATTATTATTATTATTATTATTATTATTATTATTATTATTAGATTTCAAATGGAGATAAAATGAAAAAGTGCAGTGAAGTGGTGCTGTAGGAGGAGAGTTGGGTGGTGAGCCAGTGCATGGAGTCTCATGATGTGGAGAGAATGGAAGAAGAGCAGCTGGAGAAGATAACTGGGTTGAGTGTGAAAAGTTTAAGGACGGGAGAACAGCCACTAATAAAAAGAACATTAGGTGGATGAGTGGTGTAGAGAAAAGAAGAAAAGGCACACACAATGTAACTGAATGGATTTTAATTGTATGTTAATGAGGTGTAGCTCCTAGGGTAGCTCTGCAAAGTTTGACCACATCAGATTACCAGATTGGCTACAAGAAAGGAGATGATGTACAGTATTTGGCAGACATAAGCCAGTTCTTTTGTCAGTCCTTAACACAGGGAGAGATTCAGGTGTTCTTGTGCAAGGATTTGTGGCCAAGGATGGTCAGAGAGGATCAGTCCTATGCTCCTGCAAATGCCAAGGAGCTAAGGTGGATTTTATCTTAGTTTTCGAGAATGTTTGTGTGCTCTGAGGAGCAGCACTTTGTCTCAGCCATCCTTTGTTTACAGTGACATCAGCTTGGTACTGCAATTATATATTGTTATTGTTATCATTATTGCTGTTGTTATTAATTATATTGCTTTGTTCACATTTCTCATAGGCATAGATGCCTTTTTTCTTAATTTTCACAAATTTTTAGTCTTTTGTATAAATAGATTTTTTTTATAATTAATGATTGTTGCTGCTGTTGATGTTATTGTTGCTGTTGTTCTTGTTAATGTTTTGTTGTTGTTGTTGCTCTTGTTGTGGGACAGGATCTTTACTTATAGTTTTCTTTCTTTTTTCACTTTACATTTTCAAGCTGCTATCCCTTCCTAAATTCACTACTTTTTAAAAATTGAACTTCCAGATTGGTTTGATCATTTTTGTCCCAATGTTTTTGGTCATGTGGAATCCATTCCTCCCCTCTTGACACAACAACATTTTTCAGGGGTGATCTTCCCACTGCAAGATATGTAGGCCAATGCAATACTGTGGGGTTGAGCTAGTAAGTGCCTTGTGTCTGCTGTCTGTGCACCAGTGTGTTGCTGTGTGTGTGGACTGCTGTGGCTGTACCCAGGGTAGGATAGCCAATTGGGCTGTCCATTCCCACCTCACTGCCTTCACTTTGCTGTGACATGCTCTACCCCGCAGCTTTACCACTGTCTCCACATTGCTATACTGTACATGTAATGAGATTAATCAAACATCATTCAGGCTAATATCTCTTCTGCCTGTCACACAATATCAGAGATGCTTCAGTAAGTTTTTTTTTTCATTTTCATAGTTTGTTTCATATTATGCAAATTACTATTAACCTACAGACTCTACATTTTTCCATACTACCTAAAACATGTGTGAACATGCCTGATGTGGTGACTGTTCCTCTTCATTGATGAATTATATCTTGTACATATTGCATACCTTGTTCCACAACCTGCTCACATATTCACAAGTCACTTACTCTCTTGTAGTTTGCTTTTATTAGGTGTTTTATAACAGAGAACATAATTTCGAGTTACATATAACTATTTCTTTCCTCTTTTTTTTCTTTCTTTCCTTATATGAAAACTTATTGTTTTCATATTTTATTCAACAGGTGAACAATTTTATTAGGGCTTTTGTCTTAATTGCTCATTCATATATTCTACTTGTTGGCAGTATTATCATTCATGTATTTATTTATTCTATTTTATTATTTTTTTTAGTATTCATTTTGTACTTTCTGGATGTGTGTGTGTATGTGCGTGTGTGTGTGTGTGTGTGTGTGTGTGTGTGTGTGTGTGTGTGTGTGTGTAAGTATGTATGTGTCTGTGTGTCTGTCTATCTGTTACTTTATTTTACCTATATGGCTATCTATATCTATCTACCTGTCTCACTCTGTCTCACTATACATATTTTTATGTTAGTTTGCTTTGTCCAATATTTTTTAACCTGCCTTCTTGGATGATTTTGCTAAATCTCTTTAACATAAAAGCCAATTTTTCTTGTTTCCTTTTTATTTGTTGAATTACCTAATTCTTTATCCTTATCCAGATTAAAATAAGAAAGTTCCCACAGACAGCAGGTACTGACAGACCCACTTAAGTGTTTTGGTGCTGCTTATCTGGACACTGCTCCACAACAGCCTTTCATCACTGTGCACTACTTCCTTATTACATCACAAGTATTGCAACGTCAGGAGTGTTTTCCTTGTCTTCAAGGGTCAGCAATTGTTATGTTCTCTGAGACTTTAAAACTGTTGTCCCTTGAGCCTTGGATATGCAGTGGATGGAAACTTACAACTTGGTTATTGTCTACTTTCTTGTAATATTATGTTGATCTGTTTTTTTTATGAGACATAGATTAACAATATAGTACAGCTTTAATTCAGAATGATAATATGCATTGCTATGCATCTATTTAAAAGTAAATAATGTTCAGTAATTTTCCTTGGGCTTGTAATAAAATTTCTGCTTTTCTTTAATTTAATATGTAATAAGGTACAGTAAATCATATAATTTTACCTGGTACCACAAATATTGTATCAAAGATACAACCTACATACAGTACTCTTTGCCAAATAAGCCATGATGTTTTCAGCTCACTACTACAATGGCACAGAAAACAAAGCACAAATATTTTATAAAGCTTTGAGTGTATACTAGTTCTTGCTTGAAAATTACTACTGCAACCTACATATCTAAACACCTCATCACTTGTGACTACATTGCACATTACAAATGCAGTGTAATTATATATATATATATATATATATATATATATATATATATATATATATATATATATATATATATATATATATATATATATATATATATATATATATATATATAATTTTTTTTCTAACTAATTAACTAATCAAAGTCTAAAAAGCTTCTAAAACACATTGAGATTTAAGACTAAGACAAAAGTCATTGTCTAGTGTAAGCACCTTAGGAATCAGTGGCAACATTAGTATATGATGTTAATTTGCTTTGTTATGTGTTTCTGCCTTTGACACTTCCAACTGGCCTTAACATTTCACCACCACTGACTACCAAGTACCATTAGAATATTATGGTGTATGTTGCATCATTTCATGTGTTGTGGTTGGTGTATTGGCTGGTGAGGTAAGAGTCACCACTAGCCTTTTTACTATCTATCATCTATTCATTTGTTAAAATGTGACAAAAGATATGTATAATTTGGTTATGTATATGTTTGCTGTTACCTATCTAGAAGTCAACATGTGGTGGTGGTCTGGTCCATATTCTAAACTTGCTGTTGGCAATTCCTGCCATGTTCTTGGAATTTATTTTTGTTGGTGGGAACTCAGACACTTCTTAATTTGTGTATAAATGCATCATGGAAATTCTAAGGAAAGTCAGTAACCCCCTAGCTACTGAATGAAGATATGAATACACACAGAATTAGGTTTACTCAATCCTGTAAGAATACTAATTGGTAAAATAAATACACACACATATACTCACACTTCTCTGAGTATAAATTTGAATTTGCTTCTAATAATAATAATGATAATAATAATAATAATAATAATAATAATAATAATAATAATGATAATAATAATGGTAATAATAATAATAATAATAAAATAATAATAATAATAATAATAATAATAATAATGGTAATAGTATTTGTAGTGATAGACAAAATTTTGGGGTTCATTTATGCATTGGGATCCTATCTCAAATGTAATGTTAAGAAGTGTCTGCAGGTTAGCATTTAGATCATACTTGAAGTTTACTTGATATAGCCAGCATTCACAATCAAATTAATGTTGTTTTGCTGTATATCTCATTATAATCCATGTATCTTTCACTTCAAATTTCTTTTCTTCAGTTGTGCTGAGCGACAAAGTTTAGCACCAGCGGAGGTGAGCCACAGCAACACAGTGTGCCCATGGGACAATAATGCTGAGGCAACTGCAGCAAACATTTGTCCTTGGGAAACAAGTGCTCCTCCTCCAACCTCCACAGCACGAAGTAATCAGCCAACAAAATTAGACCAAAGATTAACAAACCCAAAGATACGCCCTGATCGCTCCAAATCTGTTGATGTTAGCTCCCTAGGCAAGAGACAAGGGTCAGTGTCTCAGGCACCCAGTCTGGATCCAGTTCCATCTGAAGGCTATCCAGCAGCATCTGTCTGTCCATGGGAGAACCAAGAGCTGCCAAATCGTACAACAGAGAAGTCTAAATCCATTGATGTAGATGTATGTCCTTGGGAAACTAATGAGTCTGCAAAAAAGTCATCAACTAGTTCAGCTCCTGGAGTCATGGCTGGAGACCAACAGGTCACATCCACTTCTGGCATGTCTTTGCCTGGACAGCCAGAACATTCTGATAAAACAAATATGGCAATTGTTCTTGCTGTAAAAGAAAAAGGAAGTAAAGATATTTCACGTCCACCATGTGAAAGAAAAATCTCTATTCAAGTTTGTCCATGGGAAGAAGTAGAAGAGGAAGATTCTCAAACCTCAGAGACTCACAGTTCTAGCCATAGTGAAAAAGCACAAGGAAAGCAACCATGTGATGAGAGTGAAGTTAGAACAGAGCAAGCCACAAAACCCAAAGAAAAATATATGAGCTTAAGCTCAGGTATCAGTGAAAGCTACCCCAAGCCTGAAAGCCTGCCCATGCAGACCACTCAAGGTGTTGGAAGTGAGGGAACCTCATCACCCTCATCTACTTGCTCCTCATCTAGCTACAGTGATTCACGCAAAATTAAAATTGACTATACTGTGAGGTCAGGTCATTTACCAGGTCAGTATGGCCTACCTATAACCTCCATCCCAGCAGGTAGTGCTTCCCCAGTGAGCCAGCAGCCTCAGCATGGGCATGCTGCTGCCACTGCCACCACCACCCTCAGCAGCGGGAACATCAGCACCACCAGCAGCAGCAGCAGCACTGCTGGTGGCCACCATGTGCGAGCCGAGTCCCCACGAGGTACAGATAAGCTCCTCAACCCTGCCGAAGGTGGAAGTAAACCTACATCACCGAGAGTGGCAACCAATGTAGTGGCACCATGGGAAGAGAATCCTCCCCAGAAGATGACTGACATCTGTCCATGGGAAGATGAGTAAGTCGTTTTTGTTATTTCTTTATTTATTCTTGTTTGAATAGTTTATTTTATTTATTTATTTATTTTGTTATTATTCATTTATGCATTTATTTATATTTCTTATTTAAGCTGCCCCTTATTGCCTCTTATTTCCAAACTACTTTGAGGTAAGATTTTATGCTTAGGTGTATCAACAGTATACTACTTTCAGAAGACAGTTGTCTTATGTCTTGAAAATTTTTGTTCAGTTGAGTAAAAAAAATATCCTTTTAGATTTTCCCGCCAAGTCATATCAATAAGGATCTAAAGGTCATAGCAGTATGTAGCCTTGTTAAAGCATGGTGCACAGTGTTGTCAAGACACTAACACCACTGTCCCATGACTATGTCCTTCTCACTATTCAGCTTAAGGGAGCACCATTAAACCTCTACAGTATTAACAAACATGTATAAATGAATAACTGAAGTAATCTTCCAGCTTAACTGTACATAGCAGGAATGTATCTCCGCAAAAAAAACACATCTACTCAGAAATGTAATATGACCTCTGATATACAGACTATGCAGTATCAGCATCAACATGATTTGAACCTAACATCTCTACACAATAATGCATGGATTCCATTATCATTTTTCCTTATTACATCCTACAGGGTAGCATATGTTCCCTGACACTAGTAATAATAGACATCCTAAGTGTGGGTGACAAAGGAAAAGATTTGTGATGGTGCTTGAGGGTTGGGGACATAAATGGCCCAGGAACCCACACCCTGCCCCTCATGGTCCACACAGTCTCACCCAACTGCTTTGTAGATTTGCTTTTCTCTCATAATGCATGCTTTAACATTTTGGCGAGAGATAAGTTCACCAGCGAAAATTCAGAGATTGAATAACCTAACCGTGAGTACTCAGTGAACTATTTGTCAGTATTTTTGTGATTCAAAATCAGAAATTTTATTGGTCAAGTATTTTTTACTGTTTTCAGTCATTCTTGGTCATGGGTACATATATATTTGTATTTGCCAGTGGCCCAAGTCATGTAAAAAGAGCCAAGTTCAAAGATGAATAAATGGTGTTTCCCGTTTACCCTTAACTATACGTACTTGTGATTGGTAGGGCAAGTGTAGCCACAGTTAAGCCAAACTTAGCCTAGCCTCAAGTTCCTGATACCCTTCCTGAGTGATTGATACAAGAATCCTTCCTCGAGTGACTTCTTACTTCTCCAGCATGCAAGGAGCCATGAGCAACCCTGCCCATTGTCTGACCCTTGAGTGAGTCATACCATACACCATCACTTTCCTTAGGGACAGCCTTATCACTCCCCTTCCAATTGGAAACTCATGTTAGACATAATGATGGATGCTACGACATTCTACCATATTGCCTCATCTTGCTATATTGTTGAAGTTTGAATCTGCATATGTAGTCAGAAACAAGATTCTTATTTTACCATAATTTTGGGGTTTTGTCATTTATCCAATAAATTGAAAATAAGTTGTGTTGAAGGAACTAGATATTATTGGACATTCTTTTAAACTTATCTGTAATTTGCTTACTCATATTGTGAGTTAATGTGAGGAACAGCTGCTTCACTTAGCTATTTTATTTTGGACACACAGCCAGACACCTCTAAATGTCAACATGAGAATATGCCTGAAAGAAAATTAAGTAACATACTATTTTAAACACTTAGATTCAATTATCATGAGTTGAAACCATAAGATTTTCAAGTTTTACAGATGAAAGTATTCCTTGACATGATAGGCAATCTATTTTACTCTGAAAAACATTTGTATAACTTAATCACTATGTATGGACTTAATCACTTGGTCTTTTATCTTTATTTTCCATATTTCTTTATCATCATCATCATCATGTTAAGTTAAACACACATGTTCTTCTCTTTTCTATGATACACAGTATTTAGACACATTGATGAAGGACATGATACTATCTGCATTCCATCACTAATCTCTTTTTAGGCAACATTTATCACTCACATTGCCATGGCTCCCCATAACTTGGCATTGCTCTGGAGTTCGTATTCCCTCTGCTGTTTTAGTCTCATTTCCTTTTAACAATGTAATGGCTCAAATACCTACTTCCGTTGTATTCATTCAGTTAGGTGAGTATTAAATCTCTCAGCTCATTGTTCAGAAACTATTACTTAATCTTCTCTCTCCTTTGCTCATAGATATGATTGTTAGGCTTCCTTTTCTTCCTTCAGTGAGTGCAAAACTTTCCTTCCCTCCTATCGTCAGTTTTAGGTTTCTTCCTTCCCTCCTATCATCAGTTCAAGGTGTTCTCATTTTCCATGATTTAGTACATGGTGTCCTCTGTGTTAAGAGTACAAGGCATCTTTTCCTCCTGTCACGAGTACAAGGTGTTCGTCTTCCCCTGCCGTGAGTGCAAGACCACTTCCTTCTCGTGAATCACAGTACAAGTTCATGAAGTGCAGGATGTAGCTACTCCCTTCCAGTGACAATTGTAAAGTTTCTTCCTTTCCAGTCATGAATGTAAGGTTCCCTCCCTCCCTTCCTATCTTGAATGTACGATTCACATATTCTTGTCAACCACTTCTTAAGAACATGCTTTCCTACTCTTCACTTTTGTATAAGTTTTTCTCTTTCTTTCAGTCATGAATGCATGGCTATCTATCACCATTATCAATTCACCAACTTATATCTTTGGCTTTTCTTTCACATCTCTCACATGAATGTCTGCCTCTCTCTCTCTCTCTCTCTCTCTCTCTCTCTCTCTCTCTCTCTCTCTCTCTCTCTCTCTCTCTCTCTCTCTCTCTCTCTCTCCTTCTCTCTCTCTCTCTCTCTCTCTCTCTCTCTCTCTCTCTCTCTCTCTCTCTGCCACCACAGTTCTCACTTTCTGAAGTGCCTCACTATACCTTACTCCTTGTGAACCTCAGCTCCTATGCACTGTGTGTAACACCCTCTGATTCTTGTCTGTTTCAGTTCACTAACTCCCACTTGGCTCTGAAAGGCTCGTCTGGTGTACCTTATCTCGCTCGAGGTAGGGGCCTCCCCGTAACACTTGTCTTGCCCCCTGTCTCCTTACTGTTTCAGCCCACCTCCTGTCCTCTGACTAACACGGATTATATATAATCCTTTTTTTTTTGGCTCCTCCATGTGTTGGCTGCTTTTGTGATGAGTGGGTGGGTTGTATTGTCCTCATCACATTACTGTATATTAATTAGTATTCTGTCCTTTTTTATTTTCATTAAAACTACCTATAGTAAATAATGTAGGTAATATATATATATATATATATATATATATATATATATATATATATATATATATATATATATATATATATATATATATATATAAACACACACACACACACACACACACACACACACATTTTACCAGCTCCCTCAGTACCAAATTTTGTCAGATCTGTTTTGCCAGATTACTTATCTTTTAATAATTATTAAGTAAGAGAGTTCTTGACTACTATTAATCATATATCTCAAGTTTTTGTGGGTATGCACAAGTGTACAAGGAATTGTATGGAATATTCTTAGTATAAATCTTTCCTGCAACCATTAAACACATTCTCACATCTCTTGCACAACATTGTGGAGCAGTGAGGCATAACACATAGACTTGAGTATTATTTCAAATGCTACAAGGGAAGATGACTGATCAAACATTTCCACATTGGTCAGCATAGAAATTTTCTCTTTTGAAGAAATTTTTTTATTGAGTACAATGATATGCCAAGTTGAGGTACAGAGTGGATTATGTTGGTTTCCATTACTGATGTGCTTTACTTCAGTTCAGTATATGTTTTCACTTTTGAAATGCTAGTTCCGTTGGTATTTCTTCACTGTTGCAATGTTTTGTCTTTCTTTCATGCAATCCACGTTTTATACAATATTTGTGTCTGTGTTGTAAATCTGTCATTGGAATTAGGGGAAAGGAAGAATTTAGTAGTAAAATTTGTGTTCTTGCTACACAAATTTTGCCTTTTTATAATGACCAAAGTTGTCAACATGAATTTTAAGATGATGATAAAAGAAATTTCAAAAAGCCCCTAAATCACTTGAAATTTTCATGCCAAGCTGTAAATTGACAATTCTCATAATGGGGATTCATTTGTGTTGATCACTGTTCTTCATTTTCTTTTCTTATTATTTTTTCTGTACTATCTTGTGTACTCTGATTTTTTTCTCTAGTATTTTTGTTTGCAAATAGATATCCAAGCAAGAATTCATAAGTTCACAATAGAATAGTGCATTCGTATCAGAAATTGAAGACTTCTCACACATCACCTCCAATAAATATGAAAAAGCTTTTCACTTTGTAAATTTTTATTTGCAGTATTGTAACAAGAATTATTACTTATTTGTAATAAATGCACAACATAATATCATTTGATGAGATATTAGCATGCTGCTACTGCTTACTATAGGTGTCTATCTTAGGTAGTATACTAATATAGCAGTTGTGGAAGGTAGTGGTAGAGCTGTCAGTATGTAGATATGGGAGAGCAGGATCCTAAAATAAGCTGATGCAGCAGATGCCAGACATTTTTCTGTGATTACCAAGTGGCCAAAGATTACCTACATATTGCTATTATTCCTGCCTCTGATATCAAGTGCACCAGGAGGAACTGAGGGACAGCATGAGGCACCACAGACATCACTTAAAAAGATCATATCAGCATCACGATGAACAGCAACCTTCCACATCATAAGTATTAAACCTGATGGCTGATAATCCTTACCTTCAGAAAGAAATCCAACTATATGCACATTAGATTCTACTTTTTTTCTCTAAGTGGTAAAAAAAATGTGTCTTTTCCAGAATAAAGAAGTACCAGACTGCAGTTGCTACTAAATTGATCACACACACACACACACACACACACACACACACACACATTGACTCATGGCTTAGTGGTAAAGGAGCCAAGTCTGTATTGACCACTGTGGCTGGCATAGGTTAGAACGCCACTAAAGGCTGGTCAACTCTGGTATTTTTTACTGACACCCGAGGCTGTTACTGTCTCCCCTGATCGGGGGGATGGAGTGAGTGGTGTGTGAAGTCACAGCCTTTTCCAAATATTGGTAATGATGAGCTCTGAGCTCGTACTAAGAAGGTAATGACTGATGGTTGCAGATCAGCTCATAATCAGGCATGCATACACATGCGTACATGCACGCATGCAGACACACACACACACACACACACACACACACACACACACACGGAGATATGGAGACAGGACACTATGAGCCCTGCTCGAATCCTGTATAATACAACTAAGTAAATACAACTAGGTAAATACACACACACACACACATACATACATTATCATGCTCACCAAAAGTTTTTACCATGTGACATCCTCTATATGCTTTGACAATTTAATTAATTCTGTTGAACAGTACATATGTGTGTTTGTGTTTTCATATGCATTATTGATTTAACTGATTCATTAATAGATTCTTTCTTTTTATATCTATATTATTTCTTGATTTCTTCATGGAAAATAATTTGTATCTCATTATTTAGAAAATATTATAATAATGGAATCATTTTGATAAACACAAATCAGTGAAAATCTTTATGCGTTTGATACTTAGCTATAGTCATATAGGATGTTATGTATGGATGTTTGTAATTTGACATTGTATAAAGATTTATAGGAAAAGAGGTTATCATTTTGTGTGGACAGGTGTCTTTGAATGTGTAGTTGCCAGATGTGAATTATTTTCTCTTGTGGTAATCACTATGAGCAGTCACAACCATGATGAGTTGATGGTATGGCAGCAGTCCTTCAATCTTAACCAGAATACTCACTAACACTCAGGTGATAGATGACCCATCATATCCGTGTTGGTATGAGATCTCCAGTTGTGTCCTGGAAACCAACCCTTCCTCCCCACCTCTCCTAAACTCCTCTCCCCAACACTATGGGATGAACTTTCCCTAAACCCATTATAAAAAGTATTGCTATCTTGGTCATGTTGATTATATATATATATATATATATATATATATATATATATATATATATATATATATATATATATATATATATGTGTGTGTGTGTGTGTGTGTGTGTGTGTATGATTTTGTGTTCAGCAAGAATACTTTCCCCCAACCAAGCATTTTAATTTATTTATGTTCTTTTATCACATGTAGCAGATTATATGCACTCAGTGTTGGGCCTCATGCCTCAATGCAAGACCTCGTTTCCCCCATGTTTGTGTTACAATTGTCGTGTCTTTATAAAGATATATGTATCAGAAGGGCAGACATTTCCTTTTATTTGAAAGTATTATCGAAATTAAAAAAACAGTGACACAGTATTTTAACATTTAAAGTACTTAAAAAATTTACTGTCACTAACAGCACACTAAAGTCATTGTTGCCATTTTTCTTTTTTTATTCTTATGTACAGTATGTTTAAGAATAGTGCAAGAGCAAACACCAACCTTTATGAACTCCAGAATATTTATCCAAAAGCATGATTTGTAATACAGTGTCAGTAGATTTGAAGTAACATGAGTTGCATATGAGTGGAACAGATTCAGTATCATATTGTTAGTGCCGTCAATGAGAGATTTAAGAGAAGATCAGACAAGTTTATGGATGGAGATGATAGGTGGAATTAGGCAGCAGTTCTCACATAGGGACTGCTATGAGTGAGCCTAATGGCCTCTTGCAGCTTCCCTCATTTTCTTATGTTCTTATATTCATACAACCATGAAAAGAACTCATAAAAAATTAGTTACTCAGGAACAAATCTCATAACCTTCACCATTACTTCTTTGCCATGATGGATTTCAGAAACCAGAAGTCTTGGATTTCCTATTTCCAGCACATTATTCATTGTAAAATCAATTAATATATGCTTACCTGTAACTGGTGGCTAACTCAGTACACTTTATTTTTTAATTAAAACACCTTATACATTTTTTAGAGTTATGTTATTGATTCAATGTGTTGTCTCACTATCAAATGAATATCAACCTATTGTAATTCAACTTTCAGTTTAGCAGATACACACTGTCAGTTTGCTGTAAGACAATAGCATAGTTTATAATGTATAATGTACTTTTTAGTGGACCTATCAACTATGGATATTTAAAAAAAGACCTGGTTGATATTAAACAACCTCCATGTTGTGTTGTGTACAAAGTATGTATATATAGCAGCTGGTGGTGATGATGCCAGACTAACGGAGCACAAAGTCTTCGACCATCCCATTATACTGTATTATACTAACTCTAGAATATAAAGTAAATAATTGGACAAATTGAAAAAATGATGAACCATTTTTAATGAAATTTATTTTTCTTTGTACAATGACACACAGCAGTAACTTTATACACACTTATAGTAATCTGAAACATGTTTTATCAGTGAAAGAGTGTAACTAAACTGTAAGACAATAGCAAGCATCATATTATGCAACTTGTGCCTTGTAACCAGCCAGGCCTGACATGTAGTTTCACATGCAACAGCTGCTACTTCAAAAGTTAACAAGTTTAATTTGTATATATATATATATATATATATATATATATATATATATATATATATATATATATATATATATATATATATATATATATATATATATATAGACAGATAGATAGATGGATATAGATAGATAGATAGATAGATAGATATAGGTTCATCTTCATTCATCCATTGTTTATAGTTGGTTATAATGTATTTTTCTGGTTCAAGTGTTTTTATGGTGTTAGGTGTGCAGCTCCAGATCCATCGACTGACATTTGAAAATGTTGAAATTCAGTACAGTTTCATCTCACAGGCTTACTTCACACAAAACATACTGTAGTTCATTAACAGAATCAACACTGTCTTGTCCCTGCCACAGGAAAAATTGCAGCACAGGAGGAAAACCATCCACCTGAACCACAGTTGAATGTGACAGTTATGCATTGAATGCACTGAGAACTCTCTGCAATTCAGGAACCTACTTGGGTACTCTGGGAACAATCAAATTAGACTTCATAATACCTCACCTTTTCTGTGAAAGAAAAACCTTTTTGTATTAAGTGAGCAATAGCCATTAAATGCAGTATTCTGCACTGTGGGATGAAGTAATATGACTATTATTTTTATTGTTTATACGTGTTGCCTTTTTAGAAGTCTAACATATAAACTTAGGCTCCATCATTCACCACATTCATTTTTTTCCCCATAAGATGGATGGATCAAATAGTACAGCTTTTAATATTATTACTATATTTACCCATTAAATTCTTGCATTATTCCAGAGCTTACTGTACATAATTACATGAATTAGAATTCATCAGTCATAATAACTACTATAAAAAACTAATTCAACATGTGCATCAATGTATCCTTCCAAGATTTGCTTCAGTGTTCTTTACAGTTATAAATTACTGATGCTAAGGAAATTTATGTTCATTATTCAAGCTGAAGACTGTGCCCCATGAACTGTGTTATCAGTGCAGGATTGAGTCATCCTGTAGTGTTGTCCTGATGTAGTTGAGGCCCATTATTTGACTGTCCTTATTGGCCCTAGAACTGCTTTTTATGTTGTACATACCTTGTTTCCTAAAAATATATTCTTGATGTGCTTGCCTTAGCTGTGTAAACTGATGATTGCTGATAGCTATAACAAGCTTGACATATGTTCCAGATTATACATTTATCTTTTAATCTCTCTTGACTACAGTGACTATTTGACCTTTAATTATTTTGCAGAGAAAGCTGTAAAGTTGATACACCTTTTGTGAAGACATATGCAACTCTGGGATACTTGTAGCAGCAGGAACACATCATAGCTGCTGTAGTGGTGTAGAAGACTCCTGCCAAGTGTACTGGCCAGGCATAGGATTGGGCAGGAATGGAAGCCATCGAAAGTAACCTCCAAGAAACTGGAAGGCAGCTGGGTCTCAAGCCTTTTTATCTAAAGTACAAGATGGATTTGTGTCGATAGGTCTGGATCCAGCGAAGGAACATGAGGGGACATAAGTGAGGGTACGGTGTGTCAGAGCTGCGCACCTGGCCCATCACACGTTCTCCTGAGGCTGAGTGCCCACAGCTGAGCCCTTGCAAGGCACCGCCAGGGGGACGTGTATCAGCAACAGGTGACAGAGGAAGTGTAATGGGTGCAGGAGGTTTAGGGACTGCAGTCCAATGTGATGCTGGTACCGAGGAGGAAGAGCATAATGCTGCCAAGTTCCTCGTGAGGGGACTGCTAAGTAAGGCGCTTCCGACAATATTCTTTTCAGTCTTCACTTGGAAATCAAAATTACATATACAAATGGGCTCATGAGATGTAACCCATATCCTACTGGTCAATGTCATGTTGAGATATGAAGATAAGAGAGAGAGAGCGGAAGCGGCTTGCTAACATGAGAGGATGGGTCAGGCCCCCACGAAGGTGGTCATCTGAACTGGTGAGCCTCATGCCCTCCTCCTCGGTAATGGAGATGGGCATAAAACTGGAAAAGACTGGATTGTTGACTGGTGATTGTGTGAGTCTTTTGCTGCAAGTCTGGTTGAATAAACGCAAGTTCAGGGATTTGAATCAATGTCAGTTTATTGAAGATGGGAAGGCTGATGGTCAGCAGCATTTCAGTACCTTGGGAGTTGGCACAGATGGACATTTTGGATGGTTGGCCCAGACCTGCCTGGGCCAGCACACTGGGCACAGGTCACACTGCACTTACCAATGGCCTTGGTGCAAATTAATTTATAATTAAGACAATTAACAATGAAATAAAGGTGCCAAGGAGTGTTACTAACTAATGGTGAATTGGGAAAAGAAAGTATAGAACTGAATGATATGTGCAGCATCTGCCCAAGCTGTGTGACTTTCACATGAGTGTTTGAAAACAAATCCTCAGTCAGTAAATGAATACATTTTAGAAAATAAACTATGATTAGTATAGCATTCTTCAGTATTAGATCAAAGTGGCACGAAAGTAAAGCTAGAAAAATCAACAATTTAATGTAATTTAGATCACCTTTGTAGACAAGTAAAAAGTTCTGTGTAAGTACATATATTTATCTCAAGTTGTTTTACCATTCTGTTCATTCCAGTTGTTTTTAAACTAGGGATGTGATTGAGATTTAGGTGACTGATTGCTTGGTGTGAGAGTGTAAATAATTGTTTCATGTTGTCTCTGAATGGTATAAATGTCTGCACGGCGCTTCTTCATGTATGGATGGGGAACAGAAGCTGACAGGTATACCTCTCTCTCTCTCTCTCTCTCTCTCTCTCTCTCTCTCTCTCTCTCTCTCTCTCTCCATATTTCTTGATATTTTACAAAATATATAGTGGAAAAACTTAAAGACTAACAATATAAGCAGCCAGTTCTCTTGCTGTTTCAGTGATAATTATCATGTTGGCTCACATCACATTATCTAATTCTTCTTTTGTAACAGATCTAAATTTTTTTATATTATTTATTTCCATTTTGCAGCTCACCAGTAATTGAATTTTTTCATCATATCACCAACTAAAACATAGAACCAAACCCAAGGGATATTTGTAGCACATCATACAGGGAGCATCACATGCACACAAGGCATCATTGACTTCCTGCAGTCCTGCAGGAGAAAAGGTACTCTCATCTGTGCTATTTCACAGTGAAAGACATGCATAGTGGACTCACATGTTGTTATAGATACATGCATACTATTTTGACCCATTCTGTGTAGCACCAGAAGTCACACAGCATGTGTACTTTCAGAGATTTTTGGCTATTTCAGGCAGGTAACTCATTTGTGTATCATTTACAGCCTCTTTTTGCCCAGCCAAAATGTAAATGAGAGCTATGATAACACTTTATTTTTACTCTCAGATAATGAAGTTCTTGATAATATTACATCAGCAAGACTCTGCAGATTTCTATCCTAATTATATCAGCTGCCTAGATTAGGCTGGAGTGTTTGTTATCCATCATGGCCAGGAGTCACAATTGCTTTTTTAGCTGTGGCTCTGTCTTTACTCCTCAAAATGATTTCTTGAATAAATTCATTAATTGATTCTATCACATTGTTACATCACTCGGCTACAAAGATTATCATAAAACTTGATCTGGATACAAATTTTGTAATTAACATAGTTTATTGATTGTTCATGAGTTTTATATACATATATATTTTTCATCTTGTCCTATGCCACACATATGTATAAAATATGATATGAAATATATTTATTGACCAAAATACTTTGTAGTTTAGTATATTTTATGTTGTATGCAAGATGTCAGGACAGCAGCCCATGTATGATAGGTTATGCAATGATTGCTCTCTTTGCTTTCCCATGTGCATCAAGTTTCACCTATAAAGAAGAGAAGTCACCCTCCATTTTCCTCTCCTCACTTGGTTGGCCCTTCAAAGTGCCATGCATTTCAACTTTTTTTTTACTTATATACTGTCAGCAATAGAAAATAACCAATGATAGCATTCATTTGTTAAAGCCAATTGCGACAAAGTTGATTTTTATACATACACCAGAGTAATATCTCCTACAAAAGGTGATACCCATGGGTGGCAAGATGTCTTTTTTCTTCACAATGTTACCCACAGGTATTCTCTCATCCCTTTCATATCTATATGTGGGAAAGGACCAATCCTCATTGATAAGTACACTTCGCGAGGGTTGCTTGTGGAGCATACTGTGCTCACGTCATCTCTCAGAGCCTGACACCAGAACACGTTTCACCACAAAGTTTATAATCTCGTAAGTATTGATTATGTCTGTCGCTCTAACACTCTGAGTGCATTAACAGATGCGTAATTCATGCAGCGATGCTCACTTTGTTGTGTCAATCATAAAAAAAAATTACACGGAAACTAACCAAACGGATGTAACTCGAGGGGTTGTGGCCTCGCTGTCCCGGTGTGTAGTGTGTGATGTGGTCTCAGCCCTACCCAAAGATCGGTCTACATGAGCTCTGAGCTCCCTCCGTAGGGAAAGGCTGGCTGGGTGACCAGCAGGCGACCGAGGTGAATAACGTACACACACGTACATCAGTGCCAGTGCCGCAGCCTTCTCGTGTCCTGAGTGCCAGCGAGCCCTCCCCACCAAGGCTTCCCTACTGCGGCACTTCAGAATACACACTGGCGAGGCACACTTCTATCGTGCTTATTGGGAGACACTTAACCCTTAGCGTACGGTGATCGTACATGAACGATCATAGCGCCGCAGCTGGTGGGACGGTGATCGTTCATGTAATCAAGAATTTTCCCGCCACACATTCGTATTGTCGCGCCGCTCTCTCGACTCACAAGGGGAGCCTGAGCATCTGGCAACACTTCCCACTTGCTGAGTTGCCACTTTGACTGTTTTCACGTACTATTCAGTTAGATTTTCTCCTTCATGGAGGCAACATCTGGCAACCCCCGGGACCCGGCGGGTAGTTCCACCCCTCCGCTTGAAGAAAGCAGCATGGATGCGGAAATACATGTTCCATATGATTCTGATTTACTTGTCCTGACTTCCAAATCCCGACTAATAATTAAGGTATTTAAGATTATTTTACTGTATTTAAGACTATTGGGGTATTTAAGTATTTTTAGAGTATTTAAGTCTATTTTAGGATATCTAGGACTATTTTACTATATTTAAGACTACTTTTGGGGTATTTAAGACTATTTTTAGAGTATTTAAGACTATTTTAGGGTATTTAAGACAATTTTCAGATATTTAAGACTACTTTAGGGTATTTAAGTCTATTTTACTGTATTTAAAACTAATTTTTGGGTATTTAAATCTAGTTTTAGAGTATTTAAAGACTATTTTAGGGTATTTAAGACTATTCCAAAGATTAGTAATTTCTGAAGGAAGATAGTTGAATATTGTGGTTATGTTTTAGCTAGGTTAGGTTAGGTTAGAAAAGTGAGAGGTGGAGAGAAAAGAGAGAGTGAGAGGGGACTAGTTAGGCATCAGAATGGAGAGAAAATTGACTGGGATGGAGAGAAAGTGAGAGCGAGTGGTGTAGGGACAGTGAGAGGTGGCGGAGAGAAAAGTGAGAGGTGGAGAGAAAAGTGAGAGTGAGAGGGGAGGAGGTAGGCATCAGAATGGAGAGAAAATTGACTGGGATGGAGAGAAAGAGAGAGCGAGTGGAGAGAAAACCTTAAGAAAACAAACTAACCGAAAATAAATAATAATAATAAAAAATTCCTTCAAAAAAACACAATCTTTTCAAACCGCAACCAATATTTCGAGTGGGCCGTGTTATTTACCTGATATCTCTGCTATTTCTCTATGTCCAGCGGTGCTATAGGCCTACACTAATCCACGAAGGCCTACTCTCATCAACACCACACGCACGTAGGCCTAGGCACGGTAAAACTGACGATTTGAGCCGATTTTCTGCGATTATTTGGCCTGAAATCTTAAGGCGCCATGTGTTTACGTTTTATAAGCCAAAATGTCGAGATTAAATAGACGCTTCATTAATTCTTAGTTTTTTTGGAATATTTATTGACATTTTTTATTGTAGTAATTAATTATAAACATTTTTGGTTATGTAATGTTGGTTTGAAATTGTGGATTTATATAGATTTGGATTATATTTGTGACTACAGTAAACCTTCAAATTTTTTTTCGCTATGGAATTGTTGTTTTGGCGTTCTTTTTTACTGTTTTTCGTCTACTTAATTCATTATGAGCATGTTTTATTAAGTAATGTTGATTTAAATGCATAGATTTTGAGATATTACGTTAAAGCTAACTCTCTCTCTCTCTCTCTCTCTCTCTCTCTCTCTCTCTCTCTCTCTCTCTCTACGGTCGTTATAGGGAAGGCAGTTAAATGAAGAGGAAGAGGAAGAGGAAGAAGAAGAGGAAGAAACAGAAGAAGAAGAAGAAGAAAAAGAAGAAGAAGAAGAAGAAGAAGAAGAAGAAGAAGAAGAAGAAGAAGAAGAAGGAGAGAGAGAGAGAGAGAGAGAGAGAGAGAGAGAGAGAGAGAGAGAGCATCCAGCCCCCACCCAACCCTAATAACCCATGCCTACCCCCTCACCCACTCCCCGCCCACGCCCACCCCGCCCACCCCCGCCCATTATGTCAAAATTGAGAGTAGGCCTACTGAAAGCACCACCACCCCACAAAAAAACAGCCCTAAAATCTCTCAAAATAATCACAAATTAACCCCAAAAAAACACTCAAAAATAGCAAAAAAAGGGAGGTTTTGACGTTTATGGGGTTATATATTACTTCATCTATTGTCTATCTATGGTAATTGTATATAACTTACTCGATTTCTTAGCTGTGTCAAGAGAAACATGGAAATATACAACTACTTTTTGCTCCAAGTGTGGGTAAACATGATCCGGTCGTCCTTGTTTCTCTGTTAATTTTCGTGTTTTTCTTTCGCTAATTCGCTTTACTTTGACGTTTCTGGGGTTAGAGAGAGAGAGAGAGAGAGAGAGAGAGAGAGAGAGAGAGAGAGAGAGAGAGAGAGAGAGAGAGAGAATATTATCCTACTACTACTACTACTACTACTACTACTACTACTACTACTACTCTATTTAAAGTAGACAGCGGTATTTCACAGTGTTTTAGCAACTGTACTGGCGTATTAAGACGATTTTTACTTGAAAAAGCGGTGTATTTGAAATAGACAGCGGTATTTCACAGTGTTTTAGCAACTGTACTGGCGTATTAAGACGATCTTTACTTGAAAAAGCGGTGTATTTGAAGTAGACAGCACTAAACTCTTTATATTTCAATTAAGTCATTGGTAGTCTTGGCAAGCTTTTTCTTGACATTTCTTGATTGCTATGGTGTTTTGCAAGTGTTTGATGACTTTTTTTTATTAATTTCCTTTGTTGTAATAACGCTTTTGTGGTATTTCTTGATTTTGTGGGCGTTTCACCAGTGTGAAATGATCTCTTTGCCCTGTTTTGCCTCGTTTCATTCGCTAATTTATGGGGTATTTTCGTTAATTTGATTTTTATTGATGTTTAAGGTGTTTTATATTAACTTTTTCATTGTTTATCTCTATTGTTTCTATAACCTACGTGATTTCTTAGCGCATATACTGTGCGAATATTGAATTAACAAGATAGAACTACTGTCTGGCCTTGTTTGCCTGGTTTATTTTTGCTATTTTTCGCTCAGTAGCCTTACTTTTGACATGTAAGGGGGTTTATATATATTTGTCTATTGTCTATCTAGATTTTTTGCCTATAACTTACATGAATTATTAGCTGTGTGAAGAAAAATAGAAAAATACAATTACTTTTTGGCCTGAGTGCTGCTTGTAAGATCAAGCTCTTTCTCGGCCAGACATCAGCAGGGTGGGAGGGGTGGGGGCGCTAGTGTCTGTCTGCCGAGCCCCTGAATCAGTGGTTTCTCAGTACTCCGTGGGTTAAGGTGTGGGTAGATTAGCTACTTTTAACCTATTGAAAAGCTTCTGGGTGGGGATTTTAAGCGTTTTTACCATTCCAATGGCATAGCAAGACGATTTTCTCGGGTTAAGTGTTTGGTGAAAGTGACTATTGAGATTACAGGAGTGTTTTACCATTCTAGTGACATATTAAGACGATTTCTACGGTGACTAGCAGGATTTGAGAAGTGCTTTTAAGGGCAGAATAAGTGTCCAAGTCATCTAATTACTGCACTGAAGCTGCAACATAGAGTGACAGAAGGCAGACTACGCTATCAAGGTATCTACAGCCCCGATGACACAAACTTTACACCGTGTCAGTGTTTATTTAGGCGAGTCATTCCTTTAAGGGAGGTCGGGGGGGACCACAACAGACCGCGGCGTCATCTTTGCTTCTCATTTCATCGGTCATTTTCAGCCTTATCTCTCATTATTATAAGCTCATCTTGCCACAGTATGCAGCCATGGTAGTAAGCTTGCATATTAGCCATTCAGACATAGCTTTCGTGGTCAAGTTTAAGTTTAGTGAAGGTTTAAGTGAGATATTTGGAGGTTCGGGAGCAAAGCCCGGGCCGCCGCCGCCGCTTCCGCCGCCCGCGGCCGCCCGCTAGCCCGCCCATATTTAAGGATATTTTCATTTATGCCTGGACTATTTATTTAGGCTCAATAGTGAAATTTAATGCTTTCTATGAGTACTGTGGGCTGTTTTGTATGTCTGCCATGCGTGTGGGGGGTGAAGATAGCTGTGGTTGGCGTTATGATGATCGTAAATAAGGGCGGCTTTTGGCGCCAAAATAATTGGAACGCCCAAGACCATTCTTTATTTGAGGCAGTATCAAGTTCTTATTAATTGCCAAAGATAGTCCATATCAAACTATGTTTTGTGCGTAAAGCTCAGTGAAATCAGTGGAGGTTAAAATTGTTTGCTAGCGGTGTTTAAAGTTGCATCAATTATTTATTTATCAGCCTGTAAATGATTTATTTCTGCCTCTAGATCACTCTCAAGTGTTAAGAATAATTAGAAGGAGTTACTCAAGTACTTTAAAGTGGTTTTTGGTTTCTTTGAAGGGATAATGAGCGAGTATTTAATGAGTTTTAAAAAGGGTCATATTTTTATAAAATACTTTTTTCTAGTGGAAATTCTTTACAATTAGTGTTGTTTGGAGTTTGTTTATGCTTTGGGAATTAGTTAGAGTATTTATCCAGCCGGATTATGTCCAGATTTTTGGTCTGAAAGCGTTTTTTCGAAGGGTCATGTTTAAAATGGTCTCCCCTAAAATACGTACGTAAATATGGACAGTCAACTTAGAGCATGGGGCGAGGCTGTGACGTCATCAGCCGTGACGTCACAATGGCGGGCCCCTTCCTGCTGTCAATTCCTGACTTTTATCACCCTTATATAAGATGATTTACTGCATGTTTACCATGTGTGTGTGTGTGTGTGTGTGTGTGTGTGTGTGTGTGTGTGTGTGTGTGTGTGTGTGTGTGTGTGTGTGCGCGTGCGTGGTGCATGTGTTGTGCTGTTATATTGTTTTATTGGCTCTCTCCATTGTGAAGTGATTTTTCCAGTTATGTTAAGGTATGTTCTGGTATATACATCGTGTGTGTGTGTGTGTGTGTGTGTGTGTGTGTGTGTGTGTGTGATGCTGTGATACTGTTACACTGTTATATTTGCTCTTTTCATATCTAGCATTGTGAAATTATTTTTCCAGGTATATTGAGGTATTTTCTGTTATATACATCGTGTGTGTGTGTGTTTGTGTGTGTGTGTGTGTGTGTGCAGATCTGATATCTTCTTGGGTCTTCCCTTATTTTCCTGTATTGTAACAAAATTAGCTGTCTATGTGAATACTGTTTACTTATCAACATTATTAATTTGGTTCTCATCTCTCTCTCCAGCAGTTCCTCCGCCGTCCCTATAGTTCCCCATGACTAGCCAGCTGATGCACCTTAATGTCTGCTGGGACGTGGTTAGACGGGCAAGGACAAGGTAAACTATTTGCTGCATTGTTTATTTCTCAATGATTATGCTCTCTTTACTGTTTGACTTCTGATCTCCCTAAAATTTGAGAGTAAAAGTTGTTATTATTCGGTCATAAATTCTAACCTGGCATCCATCCATTAGCAGGACACAACCTTCCGTGTACATAACTATTCTCTCTTCCTCAGTGACACTCCCCACTCAATTATCTCTTTCTTCCACTGAACATCCTCGCTGTCGTTCCTCTACTTCTTTCCTATACTGTACTTATCTCCCCATTAAACTCTCATCACATCTAACCTCTCTTGTTTAAACTCATTCTGTGTGACCTTTCTTCCACAGCAGGACTCGGAGAAGAGGAGGAGTGACGAGATGAGAGGAATAGGAGAAGAAATATGAAAGGGAATGAAATCACCGAGCACGGGTAAGCATTCTCTCTCTCTCTCTCTCTCTCTCTCTCTCTCTCTCTCTCTCTCTCTCTCTCTCTCTCTCTCTCTCTCTCTCTCTCTCTCTCTCTCTCTCTCTCTCTCTCTCTCTCTCTCTCTCTCAGATACACTTGTTAACACACACACACACACACACACACACACACACACACACACACACACATAACAACAAGTAACAAGCAACAAACACTAACAATAATAAAAACAAACAACAATATATCCTTCTCTTCTTACAAACACCACAAAATAACAACAATAACAATTAAAACAAAAAAAACTAAGCAAGACGAAGCCGAGGAAGATTGCAAACATTCAGACAGTTAGTTGAATAACCCAAAATTAACACAAACCCGATTAAAACACATTAAAAAACCACCAAATTAGAACCAGAAAAATACCCAAACCCAGAAAACCCCTTCAAAGTAGCAAAAATAAGGAGAAAACAGTCAAAAATAGAAAAAAAAACTACAAAAGAACACCCGTATAAAAGACTTAGCCCATGTTTACCTCATCACGTTGGGGTTTGAGAGAGGAGAAACTGGAAGGGCTGATGTTTTTTTGCATTTTTGTCCCTTAATTCTTTTCCCAGGTATCAGGTGAGCATCAGGGCAGGGAGATGAGGGGCAGACAATGCTTCACTGTCATTTATAAGGTGATACGACCCTAATAACAGGAGATATAAGGGTCATATTCAGTTCCGGTGTGTGACAGAGGGGGAGGGAATGAACATTTACGTGTTATTTCATCTTTCTTGTATGTTCAGGTTCAGAATGGAGAATAAACGTGAAGATTCCTTATTTGTCAAGTATGCCAAGGTTGTGATGGTTGTGGTATTGTACTGGTAAGTGTGTGTGTGTGTGTGTGTGTGTGTGTGTGTGTTTGTGTTAGATTATGTTTTGGGGTGTTTAAGAGGGTTTTAAAGTGTATATTTGCCTATTTGGATGTTATCTAGTTGTATTACACAGGTTAGGAATGGGGTTTATAGTGTCCTGTCTTCCTATCTCCATATATCCAACATTTCCTTGAATTTATGTACATTGGATGGTGTAACAACCTCCTCTTTTAATTAATCCATTCCTGGTGTCCCCCATTCTAGGTGTGGAAAACTGTACTTTTTTGTATCCTTTAAACACCGACTCTTTCTGATCTTCCTTGAGTGTCTGTCCTCTCATCTGTCTCGTTTCTTCCTCTGACTCTTAGGTTAGGAAGAAGAAGAAGAAAAATTAATATCTCTCTCTCTGTCTCTGTGTCTGTCCCTGTGTGTGTGATTGAAGAAAAGAGATCATTTGCCAAAGAAGAGAAGGAGGAAGAAACAAAGAAAAAGAAGAAAATTTACTCTCTCTCACTCACTCTCTCTCTTTCCTTCGCAGGGTAGTGTCAATCTCCATGGTGTTTGTGAACAAGACACTGCTGGGTGGTGGTTCAGTGGGCGGCAAGACGGACGCACCACTGTTTGTCACTTGGTTGCAGTGTGTGGTGACGGCCGCTGCTTGCCTCGTGGCCGCCAGACTCACTAAAATGGCCCTAACCTTCTTGCCTTCCCTGACGTGGGGGGCCATATTGAAGCGGCCACTGTTAGGAAGGTGGGTTTAGGAGGGGGGGAAATATTAGGTTAAGGTTAAGAGGGTTTGTTTTATTTTGTGTGTTTAGAAAACATTTACGCACATGACCATACCTCTCTCTCTCTCTCTCCAACTCCCTCTCAAATTAAAGATATCTCTAATTTTCTCTTAACTTCTGTACTTAAAAAATAGTCAGAAGCCCGAATTTTTTTGTGCACCACAAAGGTCATGTATGTATAACTTTGCACACACAACACCTATGTATGCAAAACTTGTTGTACACATAGACCAACCATCCCCGCAGACACCCACACAACCTGCATTGCCCTACCCACCACCAAATTAAAGTTAGCTCACTTTCTCGACAGATTTTGCATCAACGGATTTGCGTGGCCCAAGATTCTGAAGATATCTTACAAGCGGTCTAATTTCTACATCAAGATACGGCCGGGAGAGAATTTGAGACGTTCGAGAGTACTGTGGGGTTCAAACTGACCAATCACAGGGCAGCTAAGAGACTGTGGAAGGTCTGCATTGAACACCATACTTACTTCAGGTGATTATTTTAGATTAAGTTCAGATTAAGGTTAGATCAGATTAGGTTAGGTTAAGGTGATTTTTTTTGTTTATTTTATTAAGGATTATATTAGGATAGGGTTTTTTTTAAGGAATTCTTAAGGGTTTTTTGCTTTTTTAGGTTCTGATTAAGGTTAGTTTAGGTTTTTTTTATTTATTTATTTATTTTTTTCAGGATTAAATTAGGTTAGGGTGTTTTCTAAGGAATTTGTAAGGGTTTTTCGCTTTTATTAGGTTCGGATTAAGGTTAGTTTAGTTTTTTTTCAGGATTAAATTAGGGATTATATTAGGTTAGGGATTTTCCAAGGGTTTTTAAGGT
Organism: Callinectes sapidus; assembly: GCA_020233015.1. Classification (NCBI taxonomy): domain Eukaryota; kingdom Metazoa; phylum Arthropoda; class Malacostraca; order Decapoda; family Portunidae; genus Callinectes; species Callinectes sapidus. Next base: position 11,073,973 of record CM035200.1, on the reverse strand, counting down.
TTTTTTGCTTTTTTAGGTTCAAATTAGATTAGATTAGGTTAAAGTTTTTTTTCAGAATTAAATTAGGTTAGGGGTTTTTAAGGGTTTTTTGCTTTTTTAAGTTTGGATTAAGGTTAGATCAGATTAGGTTAGGTTAGATTAGGGATTTTTATTTTTTTTCAGGATTAAATTAGGTTAGGTGTTTTTTAGGGAATTTTTAAGGGTTTTTAAGGATTTTTCACTTTTTTAGGCTCGGATGATGGTTAAATCAGATTAGGTTTGGTTAGTTTAGTTTTTTTTTGTTTATTTATAAGGATCATATTAGGTTAGGTGTTTTTAAGGAATTTTTAAGGGCTTTTAAGGGTTTTCTGCTGTTTTAGGTTAGAATTGTTGTCATTAATTCTTTTGTGGGATTATTTTTAAGGATTATATTAGGTTAGGTGGTTTTAAGGAATTTTTAAGGACTTTTCACTGTTTTAGGTAAGAATTATTGTTATTAACTCTTTTTATGGGTTATTTTTAAGGATTTATTAGGTTAGGGTCGTATTAGCTTAGGAATATTGTAATTTACTTATTTTCTTTATTTTTTTTAGGTATTAGGTTACGTTAGGTTAGGAACACTGTAATTAACTTGTTCTTCTGTTTATTTTTAAGGATTACGTTAAGTTTAGGGACGAAATTAAAGTGTTTTCATTTAATGTATTTTTTGCGTGGTTTTTTGTTATAATGGTGTTTTTTTATGTTTTATATGTTTTTACTGCTTTTTCAATGTTTTTCAATGTAGTTTTAATGTTTTTCAATGGTTTTCCATGTATTTTTAATGTATTTTATCATCGTTTTAGGCTGATGACTCCTGAACCCCTCAAAGACAAGGACTGTGGCCCAGACTGGGCTCCAAGTTCAGATATTCGGGAAGAACACAATATCAGAGCAGGTGAGGCCTATTTTGACTATGATAGGGTGGAGGTAGGATGGTCAAAAGTGGAGGGAAGGTGGAGGAAAGATGGAGGAAACTCTACCAAGGTGGAGGAAAGTGGAGGTGGCTTGTGGAGGGAGATATGGAGAAAAGTTAAAACATTCGGAAGTAAAAATGAGAATTTTTTTTTTATATATTTTTTTAAGGTTTTAAGGTTTGGTGGGGTTAAGTTAGAGGTTTTTTTTTGCTTTGTTGTGAGGTTAGGTTAGATTTGGTCAGGGTTTGGTGGGATTCAGTATGTGTTTTATATGTTTTGAGTGTTTGTGTGTGTTTTGTCTGTTTTTGAGTGTGTTTTGATTAGGTTAAGTACATTTTGGTGTGGAAGATGTAGTTTGAGTGCGTTTTGGGTGTATTTGAGTGCGTTTCGGGTGTATTTGAGTGCGTTTTTTGAGTGTAAATAGCAGTGTGTAGATTAGGTTAGGTTCGAGTGTGTTTAAGTGTGTATATCTTGGCATTTCAATTATTATTTTATCCATAGGATACATCTTTAATGTTCCTTTTTGTGCAGGGTGATGGTGGAGGTCCTCTGTCCTGGCCGAGGCTCTCAAACACCTGAGGATACGATTAGCTTGTGGTACGGACTGACTGACTGACTGACGGCTTTGGCTGTGGCGTGTGGGCGTCCATAGTGTGTACTTCAAGATTCCCACCTTAAAACATGGGATCACCATCACTGCTTTTGATGAATATGCATGAGATAGTCATCATAATGTGAACTCCAGGTAAGTTTATTGTCTGTCATCATCATCATCATATAATTTTCCTTGAGTCTTGGCTGATTTATCTATTTAACGGTGAGAGTTTTGCCTCAGTGAGGTTTTTTTGTCGCTTTCCTCGTATTTTTTACCAACTACATTATAAAAAAGAAATAAGTAAATGAAATAGATGAGTAAAAGTATTTAGCCTTTTACAATTATGGATGTCACTTGTTGATATTACCAGCACTGTAGAAAATATTCATTGTATGGATGAACAGAGAGAGAGAAAGTTAACATTTCTATACCAGTTCACCTTGTAAAATTGAGAATAATATAACCTTGTGTATTCAAACTTCCCCTCAATTCTTAAACACCTTTGCTCTTTGTAGGTGTATATATATTTGTATATTTATTTATTTTCCTTGTCCCGTACAGATGTGAGGAAATGAAGATGAGACATTGAGTGATGGAAGAGCAGAAGCAGGAGGAAAAGAGAAGAGCTCAAAGACAGTAGGAAAGGAAAGAAGAGAAACGAGGCAAAGGGAGGAAAGGATGCTGCGAGATTAAAGTAAATAAGAAAGATAAAAAGAATGCAAAATAAGAATAGAAATGGTAAGAAGTAGATAAAGAAAGGGGGAGAGAGAGAGAGAGAGAGAGAGAGGGGATGTAGTTGTACAATAATCAATGCACTGTTGATAATTAGATTTGCACTTAGTTAAACTTGATTATTTTCTCCATCAAAATAGCTACTTGTAACAAAGCCACCTCATACCC
>CM035200.1:11047070-11062070 GCA_020233015.1 Callinectes sapidus | reverse complement strand
TGGTAAACATGCTCACCCATTCCCTACCCGTCCCCCGAACCCAACCAACCTCCCAGCCACCACCAATCACAGCAACCACATGACGTCACAGGGTGTGCGCAGAACTCAAAGCGGGCCAACCCTGTATTCTCTTAATCCTGGTGACGCGAGGCTGCCATTGTGGCTGTGCGATTCCTGGTGACAGCCAGTTGACTCCCCTCCGCTCTCCTTCCCCAACCCGCTGGGGAAGCCACCACAGCCGCCTGGACACCACAACACAACACAACACAACACACACTTGCTTTCTCTCAGTATTCACAACCTGCAGACACATCCACTTCCACCGAGCCACACGCCAGTCTTCCTGACGCCACAGGTGGGCAATGGTGCTGTGGATGACATCACTCCCAAGGTGTGGTAGGGCGTGCCCGAGGTGGATTTTGCTGCAATTGTCTCGCGGAGGCAAGAGGAGGGACGGCACTTTCCCTCGCCCTCTCTCCTTGGGGACACCATAACATCAGAACGTCATGTCAGAATGTCCGTCGGGACGCGTCCGACAGAGTCCATTCCCTGAGCAACGGTTTTCGTGTTCACCATTGTGATCAAACCTGATTATCCTGACAACTTTCAGTCCTTTGTGGAAGGTTGCCGCAAACATTACTTCAGAAGATAAGGCTCTTCATTCATCTCAATGACAAACACATCAAAGGATTCATAAAACAAACATATGGCAAACAGTTGGAAAACCGTAAGACAAACGTAAAGCATAAATGATATTTAGAAATGATAGGGAAAAAAATGACTTTGTGAGAAACAACCAACAAAGACAAAAGTTAGTCATTATGTGTTTTGTCTAACGCAGCGAACCGAAAAGCCGCCGTATTGTTCAGACTCTTGTGTAAACGAAATGAGAAAAGATATTTCCGATATCAAAACTATCAAACAAAGGACACGGAACACTGGAAGCCTCAAAACAAAGAACAACAACCACCACTACGTCAATAACAGACAGACCACTGACTTTTACAAACTCTACCATGTAAAAAAAAATCCTGACAATTTCAATAAATAAACAAAAACTACACAAAATACATTAGTGGATACAATAAAAAAAAAAAAAAACTGCATGACGGAGAGAATAACAATTGTCGTCTATTCCTGTATTGTATAAGCCACATTCATATAAACAAGTCCAGTCACCCTTCACAGATCACCCGCCCCATCACCCTCGCTCATCACTCACCCACACACCAAGCAAGTACTAAGTCTTCACCCCGTCCCTCACCCCCTCTATCTTTCCTCATTTTATCATTTGTCACTTCCCTTGTCTTCCCCCTCCCTTTATCATCCACATACTTTATCCCCTCACTTTCATTGCGTCATCTCCTGTCGTTTCCCTCATTATATCACCAGCTTCTCTCCCTCTCACTCAAACCACTCCACTTCCACTGACTCCCTCTCATCCTTCTCCAATTCCCGCTTATCTTCCTCGCGCGCCTCCTTAGCTTTCTCTTCCGTCTCCTTGATATTCACAGAAAACGTCCCGTAGTACATTATTGCCGCTGCTCCACCAGTCGCCTCCCTTCCTGGACAAGGTGAATAGGTTCCTTGAGTCTAAGTCAGAGTTATTCAAGGGCTAAAAAACACGACGCTCTTCGAAAAATGAAAATAAAGCAAATACTCGAGAGGGTTTGTCCGCCCGTTTCCGTCAGTAAGCTTCCGGATATAGAGACCGAGCGATGGGTCGAGCACCAATACCTCTGAAGGCTTTGTTTGCTGCTACTCTCTCTCTCTCTCTCTCTCTCTCTCTCTCTCTCTCTCTCTCTCTCTCTCTCTTGCAGACTTCCGCATGTTGCTCCCGGATCGATGAGAGAAAGGAGAGTTCTTTTTCTCCTCTTTTCTTGTGTTCGCCGTTTATTTTCGTTCATTCAATAAGCCTCACCCTTGTCTTCACCTCATCACACACACACACCTCAGCACGCACCGCCCGCCCACCCACACACCACGTCACGCCATTAATATCGAGAATACACTTGGTGATTCATTCCGACACAAACACCCTGTACTGGTCCTCCCGTCTGTCAAGGAATAAGAAGACAGTATTGGCATAGTTCGGGTTCTCCTTCGTCACTGAGATTCGTATTCTTTAACACTTCTATGCCTCACCTGCACTATTTTTAAAGGCTTTTTGCTTTTTATTTGCTCGAGTTTTTTAAGGTGTTTTTATGGTTCTAGAGGCAGTGATGAAGTTTCTACATTATTAACTGGAGAAACACTCTTAGAAAACACTCTACTCGCCTCTGTGACCTCAGAAAATAGTCGTGGTGAAAGAGCAAAGCATATGTGAATACGGAACTAAAATAGGAAAAGTTATGAAGGTCGTGTTATAGGAGGAGACACAAGGGGGTGGTGAGGGACGGCAAGAGTATCGTGGGCTGTGTCTATAATACGCCTCGTCCTGTTGTGTTTTATGGCGTCCCAGCGTGTTTGCGGTGTTGCGTAAGGGGTGAGGTCTTCGTCAAGGTTGATGGGTTCTGCACGCAACACAACTCAGCAACACTCGAGCTCTGCGGTTCGTGTCCTTATCATTATTTAAATAGTATCTTGTCACTACCCACTTGTATATTCCTGTTTTGATGACATGTTCTTTATGGGAGAATATAAAATTAATGATGTTTTTATAAGGGAGTTCGTGTGTGTGTGTGTGTGTGTGTGTGTGTGTGTGTGTGTGTGTGTGTGTGTGTGTGTGTGTGTGTGTGTGTGTGTGTGTGTGTGTGTGTGTATGTGTGTGTGTGATATGCGGGCTTCCGTGCACCGGTGATGAGGTGGAAGCAAACATGGTCGACGAGAGAGGAGGGAGGCAGAGGGAGGTGGAAGGAAGGGCCACAGGTAGGGAGAGGCATGGAGGAAAGGAGGAACAGAGAGAGGTAACCATGACACCAGCGACTTACACACACACACACACACACACACACACACACACACACACACATTGACTCTGTTACAATACTGCAGTGGACGCCAGTGATTAATCTCCATTATTTACAAGTGATTAAAACAAACTAACGTCCAAGTAAATATACATATCCAATGAGGTACGATACATGAATAGTTAAGAAGGAGTTTATTGAACTGTGTTATACATGGAGCCTTGTGTGTACTGGTGGTGATGCTCTGCCACCCCGAGAGACACAGAGAGACACAAAAGTGGTAGTTACGTCATGTTAGAACAAAATACCAACTCCTTTAGTACTGGGTCACATTTTTACGACGAGTTTTGCATATGATTAAACTATTTTTATTGACATTAGGAAGGGTCTATACGGATCAGAAGATTAATGGTCAGAGTCTGTACTATTTTTATATCCCACAAATGTTTCTAAAGGTATATAAAATCAACAAATAATAAACAGAATAAATATGAAAACGCGTGGCAGTACTGAATGGGTTAAGTCGCAGAGAAGGATGAATACATGAATGACACACACACACACACACACACACACACACACACACCTCAGCCCTCCGTACTCCGGAATGGTGTGGATGCGCTGTGTTGCTTTCCTATCCTTATTAACACTGGCCTCAAGGGTATAGATGGATCAGCGTGGATAATCCCTCTACCTTCATTAGCATCAACATCGCCGTATCGGAGTTTGGAGCCCAGAGGGACGCCCTGAGGTAGGTAGGGCCAGCAGTGCCAGTCAGACAAACACAGTGCCACATTCACCTCCACGCCATTCTGATCTCGAAATATTGATCACCTTATCTTCACGTATGTTTGTTTATCACTGCCATATCCAGCACCAGCCGTCCTAATCTCACAACATTCATCTTATCTTCAGACATATTTGTTTCATCACACTGCCTCAATAAGTATCAGCTGTCTTAATTACAAAACATTCATCATCTCATCTCCATGCATATTTGTTCATCACTTTGCTGCATTCAACGTCAGCTATCTCGATTTCAAAACATTTATCATCTTCACTTACATTTGTATAATCACATTGCCTCATTAAAGAAGCCGCTATCTTGATCTCAAAAGACTCATCACAAACTCCTTCCTTCACAAACACGAGTTCAATCAAAGGTCTCCGATACACCACGCGAGTCACAACACCGTCTTCCAGGAACCTCCAGCCGTCACCTCGAGGGAAACTGGAATTGTTATCTGTGTGTTTCCTCGAAGTTAACAACACGGCTACCATGATTGTAATAGGGGTCGTATTCTCAGACACTTCCGAACTTCGCCTCCACTATTTCAAAAGATTTTATTGAAACTTTCAGGAGTTTTCAGGTGTTATTAATGCTTCTGGACGCAAATTGACAAGATTCCTACATTATTAACTGGAAAAACTCCCTTGAAAATCCCGCTAATCATCTCTGTAGCCTTGAAATATGAGAGAGCATAGTGTTTTATGAATACAGATCCAGGAAATACGATGATATGATACCAACAACAACTTGACGGGCAAAATGATGGTACAAACCCACTCGTCCATCTCCTCACATCCCTCCACCACCACAACATATACACACACATCCACGCACCCATACAGCCCGCCACCCACACGCTACGTTTCCTTCAGTTGCAGGTCGTTACTCGTCGATTAAACGTTGGTATTGGAGATATAGGTTTTCGTTTGGCTCTGAGATGAGTGATGGAGGGCGGGGGAGGGAGGAAGACGGAGAGAGAGGGAGTGGGTGGAAAGGCAGGAAAAGAAGGAAAGAATAAGCAAGGGTAAAGTACGAGTGAGAGATGTGTTTTCTTTCATCCTTCCTTCTCAAGATACGTCATTTCTTTACATTCGTTCAATAGAAGAGGTATGTCTGGCTGAGGGGCGTGTGGTGTTGTGGTGATGAGGAACAAAACGACAAATCGTCAAAATTGGGATGGGAATCGCGTATTTCATATCCATTTTTTTTTTTTCATTTATGCATTTAGTTATCTTTTTTTTCTTTTTTCTTTTTTTGTCACGAGTGGAATACAGACAGAGGATGTATCGAGCGACAGTGTCAATTTCCGACCGTGTGACGCCCCCTCCTTTTTTTTTCCCTTTCACAGCGCTGACTCTGCCTTTGTGGCGCTTTGTGTTGGCGCGGAAGGTGTCGCGGGGCCGCTGTTGGACTCGGAGTGATGCATTGCTCCGAAACATTCCTCTTTTTCCGACAATAAAAAAATGAAGCAAGGAAGGACTGTCAAGCAAATTATAGATAAAAATACTCCTCCTTTTCCAATAAAAATGAAGCTAGGAAGGACTGTCAAGCAAATTATAGATAAAAATACTCCTCCTTTTCCAATAAAAATGAAGCTAGGAAGGACTGTGAAGCAAATTATAGATAAAAATACGGTATGTAGTAACCGTTAAAACGAACACCAGTGTCAAAAAGCAATTCAGTTTGACTCATGACGCGATTTGGCACTGGAATATCAGAGAGAGAGAGAGAGAGAGAGAGAGAGAGAGAGAGAGAGAGAGAGAGAGAGAGAGAGAGAGAGAGAGAGAGAGAGAGAGAGAGAGAAATCAAATCCTCCCACTGAGAAGCCAGTCCCAGAAAATGGTCAAGAAAGTTAGTCAAAAGAATAGGACAAATGTCTTAAAACCTCCCTCTTACACAATTCCAGGTCTTACATAGATGGAAATACAGAACCAGGTAGGTTACGTTAAAATGTCGATAAGACCCACCATGAACTCCCGCCACAACACATATTGGTCTGACTTGCATTTGTATTCGTCTTTAAGCCCTTCAATACTGGGACGCGTATCTATATTCATTCTGCTTATTATTTGGTGATCTAATACAGCTTAATTAATCTTCTGACCACCATAGACCCTTCCTAATGTCAATAAAACTTCAATAACACCAGAAACTAGTGGTACTGAAAGGGTTTAGGTTTAAAGTCTCCTGAACAATAATGTCTGAATAAACACAGCCACAGTGTATGTCTGGAGGTGTAGTACGGTATTGGGTAAGGATGTCTCCCGTGGCTGGAGTTTCACAAATGTGTGCTACAATATTGCAAACTGGACTGACAGCCGGCGAGCCATCCCGCCCACTAATTGCTCTCACAGTCCGGCCTGCCTTACAGAAAATTAATCAAAACGGAGCACATAATTAAACAGATTAATAACTGACTGGATGTTATTCATTCCCGGGGAAAATTCTATGCGTCTGCAGCGATGAAAAATAGTTATAACTACACAGGCAGCGAGACCATCCACTGAACGACAGGAATGGTAAACACGGCAGCTGGTCATCGCCACGCTTACACCTGCGCGATGTCACTGCTGTAAATAACGTCTGTAGCCATATAATGTTCTGTAAGTACTGCTCGGGAAATTAAAATGAAAAATAAACGAAAACTCTCTCTCTCTCTCTCTCTCTCTCTCTCTCTCTCTCTCTCTCTCTCTCTCTCTCTCTCTCTCTCTCTCTCTCTCTCTTGGGATAAACACATTACAGCGATCAAAGGTTTCAATTGCAATAAACAAATAGCTACTCCAACACTACGCCACTTTTTTTTCCTATCCACACACAAAAAACTAACTAAGTAAATAGAATAAAATAAAGTAATACCAAAATCAAACAAAACTAGTTATTTTCATGCTCTCTCTCTCTCTCTCTCTCTCTCTCTCTCTCTCTCTCTCTCTCTCTCTCTCTCTCTCTCTCTCTCTCTCTCTCTCTCTCCTTTTCTCTTTCTCTCCCCTTTTCTCTTTCTCTCCCCTTTTCTCTCTCCCTCCCCTTTTCTCTCTCCCTCCCCTTTTCACTCTCTCCCTCTCCTCTCTCCCAGACCCGAGTTCCCGAGGGAGGAAGGGAAGGATGTACACCGTCACCAGGAAGGAAGCAGCGTGATGAGCCGCAGCCATCCCCCCCCTCCCTCGACGGTGTCTGAACTCAACGCAACCCATGACGCCTCAGTTAAGTCTTTGGGTGTTTAACTCTTTCACAGCGATGTACACCACAGCAGTCCTAAAACCACGGAGTCTTAACAAATATCGACGAAAAGATAGGAAAGATGATTAAAAAGAGTATATTTAACAGTCTTTAGATAGTAGGATGCTTTGAAATGGTTGAGTTAAGACGAAAGATCTCTGGGTGATTTGTTAATAAGGAAGATAAACTGAATCGCAGGAAAAGTGTTAATATGTTAATGACATTTCCTTATCATAAATATCTTAAGTTCAACCACAAACACGTAGCACTGATTACATAACTAGACAAATTTAAGGCATGTCTCAAAAATATTTCTTTTCTACTCAAAGTCTCTAAAATATCTAATAGTTTCTCCGGGTTTGTTTTTTGCCGGTTTTTAAGGTTCCTTTGATGAATCAGTGACAAAAATTTACACATGACAGAGTTCTATAGGGGATCAATATTTCGTATTGTTTTGTTTTAATTGCGACGATCTTTCAACAGCCAACACGTCAAAGGTTCCAATAGTGAAGGAAAACCATTGCGAGGTGAAGTACATGGTGAGTGTCTCCCAGCACTGTCACACTGCTTTGCCTAGCTCTTTACAACCCTCCTATACCCTAAACACCACTATCCCATCTTTCTCCTACCATCCATAACATTGTCTCCCACTTCTTCCCATCTTCCTACCCTCCAAAAGACACTTTCCTATCTTCTTCCTACCATACATAACATTCTCTTCTACTTCTTTCCATCCTCCTTCCTACCTTCCTAAAAGCACTGCTCTACCTTCCTCTACCATCCACAACTTTCTCTCCCACTTCTTCCCTCCCTTCTACCCTCCAAAAGACACTCTGCTACCTTCCTCCAACCATCCACATCCTCTTCCACCTCCTCCCCACACACACACACACACACAACATTCTCCCTCACCTCTTTCTTTCCACAACCTCCCCGCTTCCTCCCGCTCTCCACACCACTATAAAGGGAATTAAAGTGTGGCTCGGCTTTACAACATTACGCTCCAAGGACGTGACTCAGACCGTAAAATTCCAGGTTATGACGAGGCGGGGCAGAATGGCTCTAAAAGATGTAGAAAAAGAAAAGCGTTGAGATCTGGAGAATGGTCTAGATATTTTAAGATCGGTCACTGCATGAAACTTAACTTAACCAAACCTAACCTAACATAACCTGAACTAATCTGACATTCATTGCCCTGGGATGATACTCATTATTAGACTCATATCTGCTGGATTGCTTTTTTTTCGGGCCATAAACATTGATTAAAAAATAAATTGATGAGTAAAGAAGGGAACAACAACAACAACAACGACGAAGACGACAACAACTACAACTACTACTACAACTAGTACTACTACTACTACTACTACTACTACTACTACTAAATAATTACTTTTTTCAGCACCAAAATTAACAAAGTAATCCCAAATAACATGATTTCTTTATTAACACAAGGTAAATGTCAATGACTGATGATGCTATTTTTTATTTCTTCCCTTCCCTGCATTTTTTTTTAGTTAATTTCAGTTTCAACAACAACAACAACAACAAAACAACAATCTTTTTCCAATACCTAACTCAACACAACGTAACCTAGAATAACTTAAAATATGGAATTACTCGTTACATTATAAAGGAACCAAACTGAGAGAAACTCACACACCACATCGCTTCGGCTTGTTTGGCTCAATCCTCCGCGGCGTCGCTTAACACTTGGTCATTTCGATTCTTCAAGTGGCCCAGTGGTGCTTCGCCTTTAACCCCTTCACTACAACGACGCATTTTCATATTTATTCTGGTTGCTATCGGGGGATTTTATACAACCTCACAAACTTATGTAGGTATTAAAGCGGTAAAGACTCTGGCCACTACTCGTCTGACCTCCATAGACCCTTCCTATGTCAATTAAATCATGTAATCACACCAAATTTTCGTAGTACAAATGTGTTCCAATATTGAAATGGGTAACCTCGTGACTTGCAGGATTCCAATTTGATAACACTGCTTTCTTTTATTTTATTTCAGTTTCACCTTCAAGAAAATTCAGCTTGGATTTAATGTACGTATTTCATTTTCTTTATTCACACAAAGATTAAGAGGATTTTTATGTGAGAGGGGGAAGCTGACCCAGGGCAACATCAGACAATAAAAAAATTTCCACTAATTTCCCAATCCCCTCGTAACTTGAAAAGAGTTAGCCAAAAGATAGAGATAAATGTCTTAAAGATTAGGTTCTTAGGATACGTTTGTTCTGGCTAAATTAGGGTAAGATAGGTTAAGTTAGGTTATGTTCAGGAGACCAACTCAAGGCAGGTTAGACATGGATGGGGTCAGGTAAATGTTACTTCAGGATGGATTAGAAAATGTTACACTAGAATAGATTAAGACACGATAGGATAGCTTATAACAGAAAAAAATATTATGATACAGGTTCAGGTTAAATTAAAATAGGATAGGTTGAGTTAGTTTATGGACTGCGATAGGTTAGCTTACAACAGAAAAAAAAACATGAATATATAACATTACACAACATCAAACACGCAAAAGAAATATAAAAACAACATAGAACACCTCAACCCACGCCTCTGATCTCCCTTATTTCCTCAACACATTCCACCACCGTTCCACCCAACACGCTACTTTTGCACATCGCGTACCGCAAAACCCACGAAATCCCCATCCTTATCCCAGCACAAAGCCAACACACAGCAGAGCACACCACGCAAACCCCGCCTGGCTGATAGGGGAGGGCCAGGCGAGGCGGGAGGGGCTGGAGGCTGCAGTGGAAAGCGGGAGGGAAAAGTATGAGGGTTTTCACTCTACCCCCGGATAATAACCTTTCCTTCCCGGAGTGAGGAGCATTGTCTCGGCGCGGCATCCTCCTCCTCACGCGGCCCTGGACAATAGTAATGGCCTGCCCGAGTGCCTTTGTCCTCCTCCGACCCAATTCCGCTACCGATGAGCCAGCCAGCGCCGGACACACTCCCCGCTGACCGCCGACTGAGGGTTCCGGGGAAAAATTGTCGCGACGCAGCAAGATGCAAGAGGAAAAGGAAGGACAAGGAGATAGACGGATGAAAAATGCATGTGGAGAGGGATTTAAAAAGACACAAAAAGACAGGGAGAGAGAAGAGCAGAAGAGGAGGGAAAGGAGGCTGAATTAAATAGAGGAAAAAAAAATATGAGAGAGAAGTAAGAGGGAATTATTGCCGTGGGATTAGAAGCTGGGGTTATATCATTAGTAGTAGGAATAGTAGTATTGTTGGTTGATTACTATTATTATCATCATTGTTGTTGTTGTTATTGTTGTTGTAAGAGAAGAAAGACGAAAGGCGAAGGATGAAAAGAAGTCACGGAAAAGAAAGAGAACAGAGTAACTTTAATGGCGGCCGCTTAAAGGCATTCAAGTATATAAAAGAAAGGAAACACTCTTTTATCCTTAGAGTCAATACTCGTAACAATGAATAGAATGAGGAAAAGGAAAAAAAATCTAAACAAAACAACAACAACAACAACACACAGACAAACGGATTCATTTCCCAACTAACAAACACCCCAACTACCAAACCACCTTGTATAATCTCACCCACGTTCCTTTCATTTCATTATACTTCAGCGGACAACAAGTGGATCGAATCTTTTACAGCGATGGGCAAATGAAATCATGCCAGGATCACTTTTGGGAGAGGCTTAGACAAGAGAGCTTAGGCCATTTTCTTTCCCTTGGGCCTGCTGATGAGGTTGGCAAGCCTGGTAGTGGTCTGGGGGAGTGTGGGAAGGGTGGGAGATGGGGTGGGAGATGGGGTGGGCAGCGGTGAGAGGGACTGATGAGACTGAGGGATAGGAGGAGGAAATGGTTATGATTGTGGTGACGTGTATGCATTGGTGAGGAAGATGAGTGGGAAGCAATGGGGAGAGAGACAGAGACAGAGACAGAGAGAGAGAGAGAGAGAGAGAGAGAGAGAGAGAGAGAGAGAGAGAGAGAGAGAGAGAGAGCGAGTGAGGAATAACCTTGTTTAATCAGTGAGAGAGCAATAGCGAGTGAGAGTAGAAGTAAGAATGAGAGATGAAATGGAACCGTTAACTTCAGCAGACCTCTTGTCCTTCACGAAGTTGTTTACCTTAAGCCACACTTTCTAATTTAACCCCCAAAATATAAAGTGTAAAAGCAAGGACGGAACAAGAGATATTATGGGATGGTCCTTGGCGAGGCTGGGGGAAATGGTGGCGGTGATGGGAGTTTGGGAGGATAGTGAAGGTGAATAGCATGTGAATTGATTAAGGTTGGGTGCAAAGATGACAAAGATGAGGAAAAGTTGATAATGAACGGGCCCATTAAGAGACAATGATGGTGAAGGTAAGGAAAGGGGCTTACGAGGACAATTAATGGAGATAGCAAGGAAGGAAGGAAGGAAGGAAGGAAGAAGGGAGGGAGGGAAGGAGGGAGGGAGGGAGGGAGGGAGGGAAGGAAGAAATGAGGGAAGATAGGGTAGGAAGGAAGGAAGGAAGGAAGGAAGGAAGGACGGAAGGAAGGAAGGAAAGACGGAAGAAAGAAAGGTAGGATAGATAGGAAAAAATTAAGGAAGATAGGATAGGAAAGAAGGAAGGAAGGAAGGAAGATAGGATAGGATATGAAGGAAGATAGGATAGGAATGGATGAATGAATGAATGAATGAAAGAAAGAAGGAAGAAAAAGAAAAAGAAAGGATTGGAAGAAAGAAAGAAAGGAAGAAAGAAGGAAAAAAAGGAAGAAAGAATGGAAGGCGAAAGGAATACATAAACATGCATGTAATATGTATAAACTTTCATTCTCCACTCTAACCCAACGTATCATAAAATCACGCACCAGCAATGTAATAATTAAAGGTAACACTAACAAAAATAGGATAATGTATAAATTTTAAGTCTGGAAATTACACGTGGCAGTTTAGTTTGGTTGAAAGGCGAGGAAAGAAGCGACGATAATATCATACACAGCAATACAATATGCGAGGTTCTCTTTAGCAAATAAATAAATAAATAAATAAAGTTTCATCAGGCAGAGTGAGAACTGTGTGATTTCGCAGTATTACTTTTAATTACCTGAATGTTTCGTGTGCGGATCGTCACGGATTTCAACAATTATACCTACCTAGTTATGTGCTGCACGAATGACATATTTCTTTTATCTTATTCGTCGTTATTTATTTATTATTTGTTTTCGTTTCAACACTAACCTTTGATCTGCACCAGTTAAATCCATCAACTTTACATTTACTACCATATGTACAGTACAAAGTCTCTTCTCACTCGGTACCTTACGAATGTCATACTTTTATATTCTATTTATCGCTATTTTTTCATTTCAACGCTAACTTTTGAGCTGCACCAGTTAAGTTCATCAACAATAGGTACAGTGCATAGTCCCTTCACACTCGCTACCTCGGTTGTGTTCCTATCCTACGAATGTCATAGTTTTTGTATTTTACTTATCGCTATCTTTTTCATTTTAACATTAACCTTTGTGATTCACCAGCTTAATACATCAACTTTACGTGCACTGCAATAGGTACAGTAGAGAGTCCCTTCTCACTCGCTGCCTCATTTGTGTTCCTATCCTTGCTCTTCCTCCTCACAAACTCGTCTTTCCGTCCTCCAGGATGCTGTGGGCGTGTTTCTCTTAAATTCATCTCAAGAAATCTATCGCAAAGAACTTATTTTGGAGAAAAAAACAAGAAAAGGGGAAAACACGAGAGAATGCAACAGTTTCTTGTCAAAAGGAAAAAATGATTATGAACACAAGAAAACGAAGGAAGAACATAAGAAAATGAGGGAAGAACGTAAGAAAATAAGAAAACATCAGAAAATGAGGGAAAACATAAGAAAATGAGGGAAGAACACAAGAAAATGAGGAAAGAACATAATCAAATGAAGGAACAACACAAGAAATTGAGGGAAGAGAACTTCGGAAAATATGGAAAGAGAACATTAAAAAATGCAGGAAAAGAACATATGGAAATGAGAGAACATAAGAAAATGAAGGAAGAGAACATAAGATAATGAGTGAGAAATGTAAGAAAATGAGGCAAGAACATAAGAAAATGAAAGAACATCCGAAAATGAGGGAAGAACATAAAAAATTAGAGAAAGAGAACATAAGAAAATTAGGAAGAACATAAGAAAATTAGGAAAAACCATAACAAAATAAGGGAAGGTTATAAATTACACTCAAAAACGAACACAAGAACAATACGTACTATACACTAAAAAAAAAGACTCTTAACATTTCACAGCGAGACAGACCTCAGATTAAGTTCAAGCCAGGAAGCCTGTACGGAACGGAAACCACCACCATTGTGAAAAGGCACAAACGTTTCAGCCTAAGGTTATGTAACGAGAGAGCCACGTCTATGGAGCATTAGAGTGACTATACTGGTGGAGACTCAAAGGCTCTCCAATAAGTTAGCCAATAATGCGGGACGTGAAGGCCTCGGGTAAGTGGAAGGAAAGCGGTGTAGGCAAGGTAGTGGAAAGATGATTGCCTGGCTTACCCTATGGAAATGAGGGTGGGGGAGGCAGGGAGGGAGGAGGGCTGAAAAGGTGGATTGCTGGAGAGAGAGAGAGAGAGAGAGAGAGAGAGAGAGAGAGAGAGAGAGAGAGAGAGAGAGAGAGAGAGAGAGAGAGAGAGAGAGAGAGAGAGAGTGTGTGTGTGTGTGTGTGTGTGAGAGAGTAAGTAGTTAATGTTCATTGCTTTATAATATTAATACAAGAATAGATATATACAAAATTTCCATATACTAGCAAAATTTGTTGAGCAGTAGTGTGTGTGTGTGTGTGTGTGTGTGTGTGTGTGTGTGTGTGTGTGTGTGTGTGTGTGTGTGTGTGTCAGAATTTTTCATTTTTCACCCACTATTCAGATAACGGGTTGGGTTCATTATTGTCAGCTGTGATGCCCTGGAGAAAGCAGGACCTTCATACACCCCTCCCTATGTACAAGCCAGGGGCACCTCACACACCACACATCTCTTCCTTCCTCTCATCCAAGCAGGTCAGCGGCGGAAACATTTCAGGGTGGGGAACAATCTTAGGCAAGGTAAAATACAAGGAGGTTACCAATGAGCTGGTGGGAAGTGGGTGTGTGTGGACGGATGAGAGTTATTATGTCAGTTACTTGACTTTATTTAAGAGGTTTCAAGACATTTGTTCGTATCTTTCCGCTACTGGCAAATTAGTGGACTTTTTTGCCATCTTTTTTTTTTACCTTGGCCAGCTTCCACCTCCTACATAAACAGTTGCGTGATGATAACGGGCGTGAATGGAAGTACTGAAGGAGAGCACGGATGAAAGCAGCAAAGCAGTGCACTAAATATTAAATGAGGCCGGGGGATGAATGCCTAAAGTAACAATGGAGGAGAGGCAGCTGAGGGCAGAGGGTGAAAAAGATCACTGAGGAACCGCGAGGGGGTTGAGTGATGAGTGACGCAGTGAGGCGGAGATCGAGAGCACGGCGAAGGAAAGAGTGGTGGTGAATAGAGGCAGTGGGGAGAAACAGGTGTTCAGAGGCAGTAGGTAGAGGGAGGCGAGTGTATAGTGGGTGAGTGTGGAGTGTTCACCTGAGTGGCGGCAGATCAGCAAGGTGTCCATCATGATACGGTGAGGAACGCTGACAGATGCGGCACCTCCGACTACTACACTTCATCTTCCGCGGCGTCAGTCTGCGGTGTGGTGGTGGGATTCACCCTCACCTCACTTCACATCACAGGAGTCGCAGCCCCACCCAGGCACGCTCACCGCTCACACTCAACACACACGCAAGCACGGACAAGTAAACAATCGCCCTGGGTGGATAGGGAAGGCAGGAAGGCACGGCACAATGGTCTAAACGTCTCAAGATACCACACACAGATAGCAGAGGAGCGCGGGCCCGAGCCTCACTCACCACCCAAGTGTTCGGGAGACACTGGCGAGAGAGAGGAGAGCGGAGAGGCAAGCGGCGTTGTCAGGACAGGGCCACCACCAGTGCCACCAGACCCGCGCCCCCGACCCAGGCTAGCCAACCACACACTGCCTGCTCCATACCCTTCTTCCCCCAGCCTCCTCCCCCCTTCT
>CM035200.1:10989891-11002391 GCA_020233015.1 Callinectes sapidus | reverse complement strand
CTAATGGCATGCATCAGAACGAGTAGCAGCCGAGGTTCCCATCCACTTAGGAGCCGTTTAGTATGCATCAAAAAGGTCAGGGACGCGCGGATTCATCAGGTTAATTTCGGCAGAGTATACAGCCTTTCCCGCTCCTAGCCAGCTGCGGTTCAGGAGGCGGTGCGCGGTGGGGGGAAAATATAACATGGAATAATGCTGGAAGGCGCGGTGGTATCCTGACAAACGAAGGACTGTTTATACGCTGTTTGAGGGAATTTTTCATGTCATGTTTCAACAGCGTTGTGTTGAAAATAGTTCCCTTTGCTGCAGGTGTTGCACGTTTATATTGCCTGAAATACATATATAAAACTGTTGTTGGTTATATGAGTGTGTCTGGCGATCTATGGATCAACGGAAATTGAGTATTGTCCGGATCACCTTACAAACATTACTAATACACAAATTTGAAGACTTGTGCCAAAGCACGATCATTAACACGTCAAACACTATGCAGCGATACGGAAGTCAGAGTTGTTCATTGTCTGGACAACAACACTACCCCTTATGGTGTAAGAAAGTTTTCAAAACCAGACAAACGCCCAGCGTGTTTTAAGGCGTGTCCGATGTACGAGTACGTCAGTTCAGTGCAGGGTCGAGTCACGGACCGGACCATGGGCGACAGGTGGTGGTGTTCCAGGTGGTCCACTTTAACCCGCATCACACACCTTTGTCCAGTGACGGCTGACAGGTCTGTGCCGCGCTGACAGGTCACAGCTTTGACTCTGTGAAGTGTCCTGAACTCCCTCTGATGTCTGATTCTTCCTGCACTGCTTTCACTGACGCCTCTGTTGCTCATATGAACGTGTTTTCACCAGACGACAAGCGGCTCATGGCAAAACAGACCCAAACCATCAAAAGCGACCGACACTGCCGCCACCACCACCATCACCGCCGTCACCTGCAACACTGCCACCACCATCAAACTGAGGCTTCAATTAAGAGCACACTAAAAGCACGGCACATTATCATACAAACAAGCATTCATCAGTAATAAAGAATTATAATAAATAAAAAAACTGCAGTAACTCAGTCTTTAACTTATCACTAATTTTCTCAATCATTGTATTTTTTCATGAAGCAAAGGAAAATCAAACATCATAAACCACCAATATAGAAGTCACCATTGTAAACCTTTCTTAATTCTCTATGCATTCTCTTACATAAACTTATTAGTGTGAGGTACCCACTGGCCATCACTTCATCCTGGCGTACTGACTACCCCCCCACCCCTCCCCCATCCAACACACACCCACCATACGCAGTGATTCACGGCATAAGTGCATGAGAGAGAGAGACTCCTGAGTGTGACGTTAGGCAGAACCTCCCTTAAGAGCGACAGCGACGGCTACCACCCTTTTAGCTTGTTGGCGAGCACTTCAGGAGACACGCTTGGTCCCCGGCAAATATTTACTGTCCCGCCGCCACCACTCCACAAAAAAGGAAAAACCGAGGCGTCCAAAACAATTCTGGCTGGTGTGGAAAATGTAATGAAGGGAGGGACGCGTTGGCGAGGCGGTGGTGGGACGTTGGTGGGTGTCAAAGCTGAGTCCATAAAAAGCGAAGGAAAAACGTAGGTGATGTTTTTTTTTTCTTTTACTTGTTGTGGAAAGCTGAGAATCTGTTAGGTATGAGCATAGTGTAGTAAATAATAAAAGATGCTAATATAGTGCGGTTCAAGAAAGAGAGGAGGAAGAGAATGAAGAATGGAAGGATGACATCATGAAGGAGGAACGAAGAGGAAGATGCAAAACAATGGAGAAAAAGACGGAAAATAATTAGCAAAATGAAATAGAATTGTAAAAAAAAAAATGTGATAATGAGAGAAGCTGAGAATAGTAACCATAACCGATGGAATAAAAATGAAGGAAACCGAGAAGGAAAGAGGGAATAATATAGAGCGAATGGATGAAAGAAGGGAAGAAGGGAAGGACGAAAAAAGGAAGGAGTGAAAGAGGGAAGGAGAGAAGGAGGGAAGGACGAAAAAAGGGAAGGAGGGAAGGAGGGAAGGAAGGAAGAAGGGAAGGAGGGAAGGAGAGAAGGTGTTTGAGTGGGTATCCCTTCCTCATCGATCTTTAGTGCGGCCACGGAAACGCCACCTCGCTGTGTGTGTGTGTGTGTGTGTGTGTGTGTGTGTGTGTGTGTGTGTGTGTGTGTGTGTGTGTGTGTGCGCGCTATTCTCTTATTCATCGGTGTTGCTGTGTTTTCTGCTTCTCTCTTTTCTGTGATTTTCAACTTGCTTCTTTTTTTTCTGGAATGGATAATGAACCAACTTTTTAAATCCTTCTTTTTCCCCATGGTCGATCTCCACCAAAACTATAAAACAAACATTACTTAAAAACGTATATCCTTATAAAACCATTTCCGCCTGTCATCTTATACTGCCCCGTCTTCACCTGGGGACTTCGGTAATGTTAACCCATCCACTCAACTATTCAAAGGCTTCATGAACCCTGGCCGGCCACTCAAGCATCTCTGGCTCACCATGCTGTGTTAGAAGCTAGCCAATAATCACCTCAGCGCTGTGTATGCTTCTCTCAGTTGTGGGTTTTAAGTCTCCATGGATCTCTACTGTACTGTGATGATTATGAAGTATTTTCATGTTACACTTTTTCTCCTCTGTTATTTTTCGATCGTGGTGTTTTTAAAAGAGCATAGGAATAAAAACGCAAAAAACAGAAAGTAAAGAGGCTGAAAAAGGTCATTGTTCTACGCAGGGCATTATGAGTGAATCTATCTAATATTCTCTTTAAACCATCAAATAATTGTGCTTTTATTATGTTCTTTATCAAGTTTAAGGGACTGGCAAATTAGTGAGCTTTTTATTTTCATTGTTTTCTTTCCTCCTGACTAGGTTCCTCCTATTACATTAAAAAAAACTCCACATATATGCAACTCAAAAGGTGGTTCTGCGTCTCTGTTCCATCCGCAGACTCCACCCTTCGCTTCCATCTTCCCTCGTTATGTCCTCGTCATTTCATTCTCGCAAGTAACAAAAAAACAGTGAGGTGGTGGTGCGCTTTATTTCCTCCACCGCGTCACTATTCATTATCTCCGCTGTACTGGACGTGGCAAACCTTTCATATGCACTTTCATTTCCATCATTTCCAGCAATCCTGTTTACACCACTCGACGCCTCCTCGCTGCCTCACTCCTTTCCTCGCTTCACATCCTTGACCCTTGACTTTTCATTACATATCCAGACCTCACCTGCTCATGTCAGTGGCGGATGTACTTATTATCAGGCTTGCGGCGATTCTCTTTTTCAACTATCATTTTTTGAACCAGTTAAAACTTGTTACACACACAGTACCTCTCTCTCTCTCTCTCTCTCTCTCTCTCTCTCTCTCTCTCTCTCTCTCTCTCTCTCTCTCTCTCTCTCTCTCTCTCTCTCTCTCTCTCTCTCGTCTGGGATCAAATATTCTGCCGTATTGGTTCCTGGATACGCGAACAAACAGAAGACAACAGCAGAAAAATAATAAGATATAAAAACATCCTCCATCGACCCCGACCAGACTTCCGATGGCTGTCTTCCGCTTGATCAAAGGAAGCAAAGGAACTCCTCACCGAAAAGGAAAAGAAAAATAATAAATCTCTGCGGCATTATGAAGAAACACATCTCGGAACGAAAGACAGGAAAAAAATATATATACATTCTTACCTCACCAACTTCCCCGCACGAAACTTCCACCTCAAGTATGTCTGTCATCTGAATGTTCGAAGAGGAAGACCAGAGATGCCTAGGAAAGACTAAAAAGGCCACTCTTGTCTTGCTTCCCCCCATTGCACTTAGCTAGAAAGTCTCGCGGACCGGCCAGCAAGTAGACACCTCACTCAGGCCGCCAGATCAAAGGGACTTACAGGTTCCCCGCCGTGTAAAACCGGTGCCCACTGCTGGAAAAGGAGCAAGGAGGAAGGCGGGCAAAAGCTGCTGGAAAAGGACAGAGGAGGACGAGGCAGAAAAGGAAAAAAGATTGTGGTCACACCAAAGAGGAGCTTTTTTTCTCAAAACCAAGAACGTAAAATGAACATACAGAAGCAGTCTCGTTGGTTTTAGTGAGGTTTTGCGATGAGTTAAGAGATACGAAAATTTTAAAAAGAAAAAAAAAAAAAAGGATAAATGTTAAGGCAAAAAAAGACGAAATAGCAGGATCACGAACACTATTATGAAATAAAAACAACGAAACTTTAACACAAAAAATAAATAAGAGCAGCAAATATTTTTAAACATACATATTAAATAAAATGGGAAAAAAGATACTAGAGAAAGAAAGTAGTGACCGCAGTCGAGAGAGAGAGAGAGAGAGAGAGAGAGAGAGAGAGAGAGAGAGAGAGAGAGAGAGAGAGAGAGAGAGAGAGAGAGAGAGAGACGACACCGGAAGAGGTAGCAGAGGCGGCCAGCTCACCTGGTACATCCTTCTTTAAACGTTAAATCGACGTATATTTCACGCGAGAGAAAACACACACACACACACACACACACACACACACACACACACACACACACACACACACACACACACACACACACGAAGTAGCAGTGTGACATCCATTTACCATCAGAATCAACATGCATTACGTAACAGGAGGAATGCCACGGCCCGCACAAAGGCAGGACACGCGCCAGGTTGTCACAGAATCGGGGAACAATTAATCACACTCCAGCTCGTCTGCACCGCCTATCCTCGAGATTGAGAGGCGGAGGACAAACACTCTACGCTACACACACGAGGAAGCAGTGCGCGGTTGAGTTACAGAGAGGCACGTTAGCTTAGGGTCGTTCGCTGCTGCTCTCCACAGTCGCCAGGTCATCTACTCCCTTACGTGCACTGCGTGATACCAAAGCGTTGCGTGTAGAACCAAGCATTTATTCGCGTTAACTTTAATACCCGAGGGTCCATTTTTTTTCTTTTATCTTGCACGACCTTTTAATGTCTTCAAAGAGGCACAAGTGAGGATTTTCACGCGAGGTAGTTATGCGGTAAAGTTGAAATGATACAAGATTGTGTTTGAAAAGTGCGTTTGGGACTCGCAGCGGTGAAAAAAATGTGTGCGTGTACGTGTGTGTTCGTCTGTGTATTTTTTGTGAGTTCTGGTGTCCATGGCTTCCTTCTTCCGGTTCCCGTACCCCGTAAAGTCAGGTGGGACAGAACACCAAGGGAGCAGGTGGGGCGGAACGCAGGATCCAGGACATGGGGCGCAAATCTACTTAAAGCTGATCAAGAGTGAGGCGACGCTTTGGGTGTGCTGTTGCCGAGGCCAGCGCCCTTCTCCCCCACACCAACACACACACACACACACACACACACACACGTTCTCACTACCCCAATCACACATTTTTCCGAGGTGACTAAGAAAAAATATAGCGGGGTTGTGAAGGTTAAGGCAGTGTTGTGTGAGGATGTTTGGTGAGGGGAGAGTAGTGTAGCCAGGTGAAAATGTGCTTAAAGGAAGTGTGTGACCTGCCTCTAAACAAGACTACCTTAAGGAGAGAGAGAGAGAGAGAGAGAGAGAGAGAGAGAGAGAGAGAGAGAGAGAGAGAGAGAGAGAGAGAGAGAGAGAGAGAGAGAGAGAGAGAGAGAGAGAGAGAGAGAGAGAGGAAGAACTACCATCACTACCAACAACAAGACAGAGGAGCTTCCGCGTGTTCGTCTCTACACTTCCCCTTGTCACGAGTCAGTTGAGTCTCGATAGTTTTCATTTCCAGCGAAGCCCGGCCTTTCATCTAAACTTTGGCGCACATTATTAGAGGGACCCACGAATACATACTTACGGTGACTGAAAAAGAAAACTCCCTCACCGGAAATCTAATTAGTGTGTGCTGCAAGGTAAACTAATTGAATATTCTATGAACCTACTTTCTCGCTTTTGTGTAAATTGTATGTAAAGGAATATGTATGAGTTACCGGTAATGGGTTTTCTTCAGTTTATTTGTGACTCGCCTCGGAAATTACCGGTGTCTAATCGGCAAACTATATTCGTAATTGCATTCAGCGCTTTGAAACTCACTCACGTCTCACAGTATCGAAAATATCCCGCTTTTTTATGCAAGAACGGAAATGTGACCGACGATAAAAAAAAGCGTTCAAACAAAAGGCCAGTTAGATGATACTTTCTTAGCAGGTCCGATAGAGTTAGCCAAAAAGAGGGATAACTGTCTTCAAACCTCCCTCTTAAATGAGTTCAGGTCAAAGGAAGATGTAAATACAGAAGCAATTAGGGAGTTCCAGAGTTTACTAGTTTATCTGTAATCTTTATCTCTTTCTTGCAGTTTACGAGTTTACCAGTTTACCTGTAATCTTTATTTGTGACTTGCACATTATAAGTCAAAGTAAAAAAGATTGTAAGCCTAAGATTCCATTACGTGTCTATCTTGTTGCCCGAGTAGTTCCCACCCCTAAGCTGGTTCCTGACCCTAAGCCTGATCCTGCCACTAAGACTGATCCTGTGGGGACCTCGTGGCGCCCTGAGTGACCCCCAGCCTGCGCCACACAGACAGGTGAGTAACCCCAAGAGGCGTGACAGCCCGACCATGGATCAAAGCTGAGGGTTGTCCTGGAAACGGGGAGAAGGGGAAGGAGTACAAGGAACGCAAAGGAAAACAAGTGAAGCACAAGGCTTCCATGGTCTTTCTTTTCTCTCTCTCGTTTATGTCCTGTGTAGCCTCCTCAGTAGCCAATCAGCGACGGAGTTTGGTTTTGTAGCGCATCCTGAGTCACCACCAAACGAACACAAGGAGTGGTCATGACCGCGTTCAGAAGCCATGTGTAAAACCGGTTGGGAATAAATTCATCTCTCTTCCGCTGTGTTTCCTTTCACCTCCTCCTCCTCACTCAACTTGTCTAAATGCCTATACAGTATCCTTATTGCTGTTACTCTTGCTGCTGGTGCTGCTACTACTACTACTACTGCTACTACTACTACTTCTACTACAACTACTACAACTACTACTACTACTACTATACTACTATTACTACTATTACTACCACTACTACTACTATACTACTACTACTTCTACTACTACTACCACTACTACTACTCCTACTACTACTACTACTTTTATCATCTTTTAACTGTTTCCTACTACCCTTCCTGCATGAAACGAAAAACCCTTTCTTTTCACACTTGCACCTCCGACATAATATTGGAAAGGGAAAAATAAAAAAAGAAGAACCTGCGGGGAGAATCAATATGGGACTTTTTTCTCGATGGAGAGGAGGGAAGTTGGTACACTTGAAACTAACTAACTTAAAATGATACGCTGGAAACTTAAGGGTGAAAGTTAGACACAACTATTTGAAGACTTTGTTCAGAGAGTGTTGCTGCGCCAAGATGTTTTTCAAAGCGATTACTTCCACGAATTTATCCTTCGCACCTCAACTGTCTCCCGGGAAAGTAACTTGCACTGATCGGCGATGTGTGTGGAGTGGGAATTTAAGGGGGAGATTTTGACATTTGTCCGCGTTTTGGGCTAATTCTTTTGAACCTATAAGAGAGGGTTCTACTCCTTTACTCCAGTACATATTCACTAGAATTTTAACATTTCATCTATTTCAGCGATAAGAAAGTTGAATAATTGTTCTTTTCTCTACTTACGTTTGAGAAAATATGTGCTAAAGTTGAACCTTATTAAGCGTGTAGCTTCTTACTTTATGTTGCAGTATATTACCTTTCACTGGACGTACATCAGGACAACGTTTAGACGATAAAGAAACTGAGATGATGCGGTTTTTCTCAACTATTTATATTTCTGCTTACTAATACTCCTGGAGAAATGCTTGGTTGTACCGCCACTACGTGAAACTGATGAACATCTGCCACCTGGTGTTCCTGGAATCACTCTACACAGCATCAGCGTCCTCCAAGGCCAGGCTTTATCCCTGTTTTTCTTTCCCGCAGACTTTGAAATTTAGGTTGACACAAAAGCGGCGGAAGGAAGAGCACTCACCATGATAGACGAGAGGAGAGGTGAGGAGGAGGAGGAGGAGGAGGAGGAGGAGGAGGAGGAGGAGGAGGAGGAGGAGGAGGAGGAGGAGGAGGAGGAGGAGGAGGAGGAGGAGGAAGAGGAGGAGGAGGAAGGAGGAGGAGGAGGAGGAGGAGGAGGAGGAGGAGGAACATCAGATAGCAGAAACCGTGTTGAATTATAACGGCGTTACCCTCTCGAGGGAATCATCTCACAACACAGACCATCGCCACCAGTGAGCGACAAGACAAAAGGTGCCAAGACTTCTCCCATAACACCTACCACTATATCAAATAGTCGTTGATAAAATATAGAAACCGCGTGCATGTGTAGATATTGAACAAGAGAGAGAAAAGCTGTGTTACCTCTTGTGTTGCTCCTTAAACTAATAAATGACAAGACAATTGATCGAGAACACCTTGTATATTCATTAAATCGGAGAACTAAATAGCGAAGCAATTGGTGGCAAGAAAATATGCAAATAAGATAAGCAAAAGGGCAGTAGTGGCACTCCGGAGTGGAAGCAAGAAGGTGTGTGGGTGGTTAGTGAAAGCTGCGGTGCTGTGAGGGCGGCGTGGCAGCACGACCACCGCGTGGACTTGGCACCGTTCATGCGGGTGCGGTGGATAGAAAAGCACCTCCTTTTTCAGAGGAATAGGAAAAAGAAGCAGAGCAAAATAATGAGTAAACAAAGAATAGTAACATAGGAAAAGCAGGTAAAGGGAAGCTGATCAGTTTTGACGTGAAAGCTTCTACATAATGTTCGCTACAAGTGTGATGGCAGGAAGTAATGGAAAGAAGTGTACTCCCTACTCACCGGGATGTCCGGCACACTGCCGGCAGGGAAAAGTGAGAGCACCATATCTGTAGGAAAGAGTAGACGTGGACACTTTCAAGGACACAAGGGAAGGCGGCAACTGCAACACACACTCAATGACCTCATGACTAACACATTAATGATGAGAGGGACTATCAATGAACTCATTCATTACTCTGTGATTAATTAATCAATTAATTATTCAATTAATCAACTAATTAACTAATCAATTTATCAATTAAGGGAGAGAAGATGGACGGACAGGCAGAGGAGGAGGAGGAGGAGGAGGAGGAGGAGGAGGAGGAGGAGGGTGGGTGGGGTTATTAGTATCAGGGGAAGGGTGTTCGAGGAAGGAGTCGATGTGCTTCCTTCACGAGTGAGTTTCTTTATGTCTGAAGAGTTTTGCTTTGACTCTGGAATGACAAACCAATAATCAAGTGGTTTTTCTTGAGCTGAAACAAGATGTTGCTTATAAAGTCTGACATTTGCTTTGACCTGCCCACGCGTCTTGCCACAGTGCAGGTGACCCCAGCCTGGAGCCGCTGAATGTCCTCTCCTTCATAAACCCGACCCGCCTACACAGGGCGCAACACGAGACGATCCTCATCCACACAAGCTGAGGTCCAACCCTCAGTCTGTCATTAGGCCGCACTAATCACATGTTGTGCACGCCGCCAGGGCTTTGCTTCCAGCGGTGGCATTACTGCTCGTCTTGTCATCATCGTCTGGACAAACATGAGTGATGATTCATTATTTTCTTTTGTGTACTAGGAAGGTCATTTGCTTCAGTTCTTTTTTGCTGATGAATTATCCATTCACATGTATTCTGGAGTGCAAATAATGCGTTGTCGACATTTCTCTTTTAGTGAAGTTCTACGTGGTGGTGGTGGTGGTGGTAAACATAAGAACATGAGAAAATTTGGGAAGCTGCAAGAGGCTGTTAGACCTATTTATGGCAATTCCTGTGTGAACACCTTTGCCTATTTCTACCTATCATACTCATCCATAAACTTGTCCAGTCTTCTTTTAAAACTCCCCAATGACTGAACACTAACAATATGATTATAGAACCTGTTCCATACATCAACTATCCTATTTGAAAACAAATCCCTTCCTATTTCTCTCATAAATCTAAGTTTCTCCAGCTTGAGCCAGTTATTTCTGGTTATATTCTGATTATTGACCTTAAGAACCTTGCTAATGTCTCCTTGCTGGACAAAAGGAAGGGGTCACACAGGGGCCACACACACGCTCCTTAATCTAGCCCAGGGGAGGCGAGTGGGGCAGGCTATGTGGAGCTTATCTGCCGCGAGAGAACACGCACTAGTGAATTCTCTTCGGCACAAATGGCTTTCGCCGTTCCATTGCGGCGGCATCACCACTACAACCACCACCTCCACCACCACCACCACCACCACCACCTTCGGCGCCGCCGCCGCCAGCAAGGCACACACCACGTCATGTTTTCTTCATTTTTCTACACGCGATGCTGAGCACCGCAATTGCACGGACAGTATTTTCATCGTGCAAGCTGCCATTTCACTGAGATATTCTTAGATATACACCGGCGCATTCTGTCATTACAAACATCCAGCTTTTATTTCATGCAAGGCCTCTGCACTGGTATGACTGAAAACCTTAAATCTTTAATATTACAGCCTACATCTTTCTCTTAACTCCTTAATATTACTGCCTGCATCTCCCAATATGGCTAACATATAGCTCAACCTAACCTAACCTGGCCTAAGCCAAACCAAGCTTAATCAAAGCTCACTGAACAAATTCCAGCTAAACATAACACATAATAACACCACAGTCCTGAGTTCCCACCACGGCCAGATTCTCAGTCTTAGCAGGGATGAAAGCAGGCGACTCCCGTGCAACACAAGTGACACCCACATAATTAAGGGACGCGTCCCAGACACATATGTAATGGGTGCAATATGTACAGGAATAATCTCCCAATCAGAGTATGAACCGCCACCGTGCATCTTAGGTAGATGTTCAGAAACTCTTTGCTCCCTCACCTCGGTTAGTTTGAAAGGTCACAGAGATAAAAGAACCCCCTTCTAGCTGTATCTATGTGCTTGTTGGGGGGACCGGCGCCTCAGTGGGCTGTTTTCTTTTTTTGCAGTTTTGTTGCCCTTGGCCGTTTTTTCCCTTTTCTTATATAAAAAATAACCGTATTCTCAAGAGAGTTTCTCCCATTAGAAAATTTAGGAATCTTGGTAATTTGTTACTATAAAAGTATAAACACAATGAAAACCTCTCAGTGGCAGGCAAATGTTTCAGAATACGTTAAACACAAGAAACCTTTAAAAACCCGATAAGAACGTTGATATTTGTTCTTCCTTTGTATTCCCTCTCCCTCTCTCTCGCTCCCTCAATGCGACACACTAACTCACGACGCAAGATTACAACCACCACCACCACCACCACCACCGCCAAGCACTAGCAGCAGTTCCTCCCCTTCACTGCTCACCTTCACGACCTGCTCTTGGGAAACACCGTGAAAGCAAAGGTGTTTTCAAGCAGGTGATGCATGCACAGTGTTTTGCTGCTGCTCACACTTTTGGCCCACGTTTCAAATTTACCACACAGTAGGAAAGAGAAGCACAAGGAATAAGAGGAGGAGAAGAGGGGGGAAGAAAGAGGTGAAAGAGAACAGGGAGACAGAACAGGGCAAAGGATGGACTAAGGAGTACAGGAAGAAAATTCAAGATAAAAGAAAGGAAACAGGGGAATGGGAAATGAAGTAAAGAGGATGAGTGAGAGGTAAGACGGGATGATAAAGGATGATAAGTGCGGGATTACAGATGGAAAGGGAAAATTAAATGAAAAAAAGAAGCGGCAAGTAGTAGTAGTAGTAGCAGTAGTAGTAGTAGTAGTAGTAGTAGTAGTAGTAGTAGTAGTAGTAGTAGTAGTAGAGGTGGTGATGGTGGTGGAGGTATTATTATTATTATTATTATTATTATTATTATTATTATTATTATTATTATTATTATTATTGCTACTACTACTACTACTACTACTACTACTACTACTACTACTACTACTACTACTACTACTATTATCATCATCATCATTATTATTATATTTAGTAGCAGTAGTAATAATAGAAGAAATAGAAGATTAGGTCTAAGTCAAATTTAGGTTAGGTTTGGTTAGATTAGGTTAAGTTAGGTTAGGTTAGGTTAGGTCAGGTTAGATCATATTAGACTAGTAGTAAAGGTAGCAGTCGTTGTATTATCAGTAGCGGCAGAAGAAGCAGTATTAATAACAATAACAACAACAGTACCAAGTTTAAACATTAACGCGAAACAGTTACAATTATTCTAAGCACAACAGTTGATAACATTCCCCTCGCGGCGGTACAGAGAACCCTGATGTATAATGACACCACCTATATGAGCCTGAACAAAGGTAGTGTGAGGCCCCCAGGCGCCATACCTACCTGGCTTGTGGCTCTGATTCAACTGGAAACTCACCTTTATGTTCATGTGTGTGTGTGTGTGTGTGTGTGTGTGTGTGTGTGTGTGTGTGTGTGTGTGTGTGTGCCAGCTCATTTATTCTTTTATTCTCGTGTTGGTTCCGTTTGTTTGATATGTCTGGTTCTCCCTGCTTGTTTGTCCTCTCTCTCTCTCTCTCTCTCTCTCTCTCTCTCTCTCTCTCTCTCTCTCTCTC
>CM035200.1:10936393-10948893 GCA_020233015.1 Callinectes sapidus | reverse complement strand
TTATTCTTTTATTTAATTTCTTTTTCACTAATTTGGTTTGGTCGCTGATGACTTTTTTATGCATTTTGTTTTTTTTCCCTTTCTTTGCATTGGTCGTTGATGACTTTTTGTTGATTTTCTACTTTTTTATTATTATTTCATTTTTGCTGATGCCTTTTTATTCATATTTTGTTTTTTTATTTCTTCATTTCTTGAATTTTAGTCGATGGTGACTTTTAATTTTTTTCCTTTTTTTTTTTTTGGCTGCTTATTTTTATTTAATCTTTATAATAATTAATTCCATCATTTTATCATCTCTATATAGGCTGGACGAGGTCAGAGATCAAGTTTCGGTCTACAATTTAATTATTAACTTATATTATTTGTTTAAATATCTATTTATATATTATTCTCATTAACTCGAGCCCTATTACGTTTCTTTTTTTTTTTGTTCTCTTCATTTTTTTTCATTTTTAATTTAATTCTATTCTATATCCATTTTATCTTTTACTTTATCTTCTATTCACTTTCTTTTTAATTTTGTTATTTACTCTTTTATTCAATTTTTGTATCATGTATCTTGTATCAAAATTCATTTGATTGATTTCTTTAGAGTTTATTCAATATTCAATTTCTTATATTTTACATTTTAGTTATTTCAGTTCGTTTTATCAATATATTTTAAGTTTATTTTACATTCAATTTGATATCTAAAACACAGGCAGGGCGGGTCAGAGGTCACGGGGTCATCTACACTTAATTTACACACATTCATTACTCCAACTAACTGAAGGCCCTCACTGGCGTGCGGGCGTGCGGGCGTGGGGGGCTTGGCGGCGGGAGGCGTGGGCGCGGCGGGTGTCGGTGCGGGCGGCCTGCAGACGGGCCTTGAGGAAGGCCTCGCCGCCTGACACTTGGCTGCGGGGACCCCTCAGCAGGACGCTGCGGGTCTGCAGGTCTGCTGCTGCAGGGACCGTCACAGCCACGTCAGGGAACTGCTGCTGCAGCTCCCTGACGGTGGCGCCTCGGTGGCCCACCACGTGACGCCGCTGGTGGGGCGCCACTGCCACCCGGGCCTCGGTCACCTCCGCCTGGTGGAGCAAGCCCTTCAGGTGCGCCACGGCTGCGGCGACCTGCCTCTTGGGGCCGCGCACCCTGACGGTGGCGGTGACGGTGTCCTTGGGTGGTGGCACCGTCACTCGCACCCCAGCGAACTGCTGGTGCACCTCCCGGAGGGTGGCGCCGCGTGGCCCGATAATGCAGCGCCGCATGTTAGGCGCCACGGGCACTGCGGCCTCTGCCACCTCCTCCTTCCAGGAGCTGCGCACGCTGTTAGGCGCGCGCTGCCACCCGGAGCCTTCCTGCCTCTTGCCACGAGGCACTGCCCTGGCCTGGGGGGGACGAGGAGCCTGCTCCTTACCGGCAGGCTTCCTCCCAGGCACACCGGGCAGTGCTCTCGGCGTCACGGGCCCGTCCTTCCCCTTTGTGCGAGGCTCTGCCTTGGCCTGAGGGGGACGAGGAGCCTGCTCTTTAACGGCAGGCTTCCTCTCAGGCTCGCTGGGCAGGGCCTGCACCTTTCTGCGTCTTCTCCTCTTCCTCCTGCGGACCCCCGTCTTGCCTTCTTCCTTCTCTTCTGTAAGGTCCTCTTTCTTTCTCCCTTCTGAGGAGTCTACTTTGATCTCCTCTTCCTTCTCTTTGACATCCGTGGTGTGTTCCCCCTCCTCGCCCTGCTCTGCATCTACGGGCACTATTGCTTGACTGACACGCTCGTCGTCTTCTAAGCTTTTCTCTTCTTTGCCATTATTTACTTCGTAGCTTTCATTTATTACATTTACGTTACATTTCCTTTTATTCGTCGTCTTGTTCTTCCTCTTCCCACGGAAGAGGCGCCGCAAGACGTATAAGCAGCCGCACCCCCGGGGCTTCTCATCCTCGAGTGGCGCAGGGAGGATGGCCTCCCAGTCCTCTGACAAGGAGCGCATTTCTCGGCCGGTGCGATCCATGGGTGGAATTACTCCTGCTATTGGTATCACCCTCCGTCAGGTAGGCAGTGTCGGTGAAAAAAAATTTTGATGCAAATAATGCAAGTAAGACGAGTGCAGGTTGGAGTTGGACTAACTCCAAGCTGATGTTTGGAAGACGATTTGTCAACGACACCACTACAACTACAACGCTGATTGGTGGATCAGTTCTGCCTTTCTTTTCTATGTATATAGTGAAGATAATAATATCTATTGCAGTGATAGGTAAGTATTCCTGGGAATAACGTAAGAACCTGAGGATGATAAAAAATCTAGGAAACTAAATTCCCTCAAGATCGAGTTTAATTGCAAACTGTTTAAACTTCATAAGCCGAATTCATATTTATTGTGCAGCTGATCTTGTGTAGCTAAATGTAATGTACGTATTCGTATAGTAATGTTCATTGGTTGCCTGTATCCTGCATGTACACGTTGTATAAAGACATGTCGGTCAAGAAGCTTTTGTCTAGAAACTGTGTCTGGATTGTTTTTTATCTGTGAAATCTATAGTACAGTTAGGTTAGGCACGCATCCTGAAAGGCTTTACTCTCAGTATGATTATTTAAAAAGGCCACTGAGATGATTAGCCGTTTTTCAAGTGTTTCTCTTTATTTGTCACTAAAACCATAAAAACAACCTTAAAATTCCAAGAAACTTCAACTGGAGTATTTAGAGGGTAGTGGGTGTGTGAAAGAGAAGTGTTCAAGAAAAAAAACCTTGTTACATTTATTCTGCTTATCATCTGTCAGATTTATACAGCTTCAGAAACTCGTGTGGGTATCAAAATAGGACAGACTCTGGCCATTAATCTTCTAACCTCTACAAACCCCTCCTAATGTCAATAAAATCGTCTGAACACAACCAAAACTCGTGATGAAAATGTGCTCCAGTAGTAAAGAGATTAAAAGGATACACAACCTTTTAAACTCACATCTGCCATATCTGCCACACGTAATGACATGAGAGAACGTACATCAGTGAGATGAACGCGGCAGTAAAAGTACAACAGATGAGGGTCAACTTTTCACGGTACCAGCAGATTCAGTCCCGTGGTCAGTGCATAACGAGGTGAACGCCACCAGTGATGAGGCAAACGTAACGTAACGCGACAAGTAACGTAGATGTGCTGGCTAGAGGCAGACCACCACCACCACCACCAGTTTTACCGTCCAGGCTTACTTACTTATTATTATTTCATGTAAGGAGAGAGCTAGTCTGGCCAAGGGTAAGATAAAAGATGGTAAAAAAAAAAAGAACCTGAATGTCGGTCCCTAAAATGTAAAATAGAGAATTGAAGCTTTTCTTTTCTTTTCTAGGAAACACAATACAACACGACACAACACGACACGGCACGACACGACACGACACGACACTACACGGCACGGCACGACACGGCTCCTTCCACTGACAACTCTCCTCATTACTGTCAGGCGATTATCCTTCAACACACAATTGTTACTCTCTCATCTTGATCCTTGTTCCCATCTCTCTCTTCCTGTCATTCTTTTCTTTCTCCTTCTTCCTTTACTTTATGCTTTACTTCTCTTGTTTTTTCCTTCCTCCTCATTTTCTTCCTTTCATTCTCTCCTCTCTGTCTATACTTCTTCCTCCTTTTCCGCCTCTTTTTCTTCCTTCGCTCTTTCTTTTTCTTTATTATTTCCTTCATTGTTTCCATTCCTCTCTCCAACGCTTTTCGCTTTTCATCTTTCCTTCTTTTCTTTCTTCCCTCTTTACATTCTTGTTTTTTCCTTTCAATCATTTATTCTCTCTCTCTCTCTCTCTCTCTCTCTCTCTCTCTCTCTCTCTCTCTCTCTCTCTCTCTCTCTCTCTCTCTCTCTCATTACTGACCATTCATCTAGTCGTCACGAGATGCTGTTGACTCCTTCCCCTCGTCACTTACCTGCAAAGAGAGGAAAGGTTAACATATAACAGCAAACATTAGTAAGAATAGATACTTTGAAAGATGAATATATTGTTTAAAATAGAGAGATCATTAGTATGTATTTTCTCTTTTTTCCATGTGGGTGGTTAAGGTAACAAAACACTGGGGAGAAAGATACCGTATAAGTTGGTGTCCCCAAAAAAATAATAGATAAATAAAATGAAAGGTAAAATTGAAGAATGGTTCCCAAACTGAAGATCAATTTCACCCGGGAGATAAAATAATCAATCCATGTCATTAATCAATACTATCTGAATGTCCATTGATACACTTCTCTTGATAAATAACGTGAAATATTGATACATATAAAAAGCAAAGCCCACACGCACGCACACGCACACGCACACACACACACACACACACACACACACACACACACACACACACACACTACAGCGCTGACTATCTATAAAATGTGTTGACTGGATGTGAAAGCGTCACTGGAACACTTTACCGGCATAATCTGCGATAAATATGTTTAATGCCGTCATTTTGTTACAGTCCTGGCGCTGGTTCGGGACGCCTCATATTTTACGATCTTAATATAGCTTGGTGAATTGTTAATAAAACCAACTCCTGTCCACGCGCAGCACCCAATGGAAAATTAAATAATAAACCACCTTAAGAAAAAAGAGAGAGCAATGTGTTAGGCGAGGTTTGGGCACAGTAAGGGCACACCAAGACATAGGCACCACAATAGCCAGCGGGATTCGAACAGGGATTTTTTCATGTAAGAGGGATAAGCTAGGCAAAAGGTAAAAAAAAAGTGAAAATAATAAAACTCACTAATTTGCCAGTCCCCTTACAGTTAAATACAGTTAACCGAATGACAGGGACAAATCTCTCGAAATCTCCCTCTTAAATAAAATCGTCATAGGAAGTTGCAAATACAGAAGCAGGTAGAGAATTCCACAGTTTACCACAGTTTACCAGGGTTTACATAGACAGACTGCACACACTGGCGATTTATGTCCTTACGAGGGATTTCACCACACCAGAACGATTACACTACTAAGCCACCTTGTGCGTCCCCCGTCCCCCTTACCACCCACCCCAAGCGTCACCCCGTCACCCAGCGCTTGCCACCCCTTCCCCCAGCCCCGAACCAGCCGCCACACGCCCCGGCAGCCACCCACCTCACGCGTCACACAATCTCTCGGTGGATATTGGCATCTGGTGCTCAGGGTCACCTTCGCTTTCTGGATGGCTGGCTGGGTGGGTGGGTCTCCGTGCTGCCTCCCCTCAACGCTGACCTTGTTACGATAATCTTTAATCCAATGCCCACGTCTATTGTTCCCATTGATAATACTACGGTGGGTCTTGTATTTCACGCTGCCCCTCTCTCTCTCTATCTTTTTCTCTTATTTTCTCTCTCTCTCTCTCTCTCTCTCTCTCTCTCTCTCTCTCTCTCTCTCTCTCTCTCTCTCTCTCTCTCTCTCTCTCTCTCTCTCTCCCTCCACGCCATAACAGCTAAGGCACTGGTATGTTCTTATTCAAAAACTTATAAGAGTGAGAAAAGCGTAGCCTTGACATGTAGCAATAGAAATGTAACGCAGCTGGATGTGGCAGCTGATATATTACACTTCCGTATTCTTTTACTCTTTGTTCTTCCGTTATTTCTCTTTCCCGAAGGCAATACTCGTGGGTTTTTTATGTAAGAAGGGGATGATGGCCAACAGCAACATAAGGCAATAAAAAAGACCAATAATTTGCCAGCCCCCTTACAGGTCCGAAACATTTAGCCAAAAGATAGAGATAAATATATTGAAACCTTCCTCTGAAGTCAAGTCGAGTCATAGGAAAGTGGAAATACAGGAGCAGGTTGAAAGTTTCACAGTTAAACAGAGATTACCAGATTAGTCGTGTTCTCACAGGTGTTAACTCGTTCATTATGCAGAATCACTATTAATTATCACTGGAATCATGAAAGCACTCGAGGAAATCCAATACCTTCCACTAGAGCCTGACAAAGATAAAATGCTGAAAGACTTAAGAACAAAAGATCCTTTTCTGGGAGCCAACATTACGGTCTTTTACACTCCAGTATTTTGTAACTTTAACCTTAAATAAAAAAAAGGAAAATATATATCAATTATATCCCTGTTGTAAATATTTTCATCTTTCATGTATCTATTCTTACTAATAATTGTTTTTGAATATCAGTTGATCTTCCTTCAACCATCACAATCATCAAACCAACACACACTCTAAAATCCAATCAACTTCCACTTTACCCTATAAAAAGGTCGAGATAAAACACTGAAACACACGAGAACAATCTTTCTAAATTATCACCTAATCTTCCCTCAACGATCACTCTTGTCACATTCAGTTTTCACACGTCTTATCACGTCACCCGGCACTGAACAACAACAACCCTCCCTCCCCCTGCCCCAGCCCCACCCATGCCCAGCGGTCCACCACGACTCTCACTCTGGCCGCGTTACATCACAATCAGATCCCAAAACGTCGACTTCGCACACTTCGACACCACCTGTCAACACTTGCCTCAATACATTATGTGACCTCAAGCACTCTCCCACAGCACTAGTGTTCTTTAGGGTAATTTTCTTTCCTTTGTCTACTTGTCTGTCTGTTTCTATCACTCTGTCTATCTGTCTGTCTGTTTTTTATCTATTTGTCTGTCTGTCTGTCTGTCTGTCTGTTTGTTTGTCTGTCTCTCTCTCAAAATAAATGTAAAAACGCAACCCAGTACAGAAGGGATAAAATTTTGTCTTAACACCAACGAAGACAATAAAAGATGTCAGTTTTAAATTCCGAAACTAACTCAGAATTTCTATTTTTTGGCCTTTATTCTCTTTATAGTTAGCAAAAATAATCATATTCTACATTCCTTCATAAAAGACCATCCCTGTTTCGTAAGTCCTTCATACGAACAAACCCAGTCATGTTTTGCACGGTCTATTCGATTATTCTATCCAAATCTTTAATGCAAGAGTTAACCAATACATTCAATCATTCATTCCTTTGTCTGGTAAACTCTGGAACTCGCTACCTGGTTTTATATATTCCACTTCCTACGACATGGTTCACGTAAGAGGGAGACTTCAAGATATTCATCCCTATCTTTAACCTAATTCTTTAGGATCTATAAGAGGACTGGCAATTCGAAGGCATTTTTATCACCTTTATTGCCCTTAGCCAGCTTAACCATAGTCCTCTTACACACAAAAAAAGCCACCCTTTACTGTTAAGAATCACTCATTCCCTATATTCTTTTCACGGTTCTTTATTATGTACGAAAGGGAAAGACTGGCAAAGGATAACCAAAGCGATAAGACAAAAAGACCCCACTGAGATGCCAGTCCTGGAACAGACCCACTCGTATTCTGGCAGCAGTGTGAGGCGAAGAGGAGGAGAGGGAAGCGGGACTTGAAGATAGTGATTCCCGGGCAGCCTCCCCACGCTCCCTCTGCCGCGGTGGCCACCTGCTGTGAAATCGATACTGGAGTCACGCATCTGTTGCTCTAACCACCAGCACAGTCCCACCTGAGGAGCTGTCACGGCAGAGAGAGAGAGAGAGAGAGAGAGAGAGAGAGAGAGAGAGAGAGAGAGAGAGAGAGAGAGAGAGAGAGAGAGAGAGAGAGAGAGAGAAAAAAAAAAACTTTAGCCTGCAAACGGAACCACAAGGAAGGAAAAGGAAGGAAGAAGTAAAATCCAAAGAGGAGGAAAAGGAAGAGGAAGAGGAGGACGAGGAGGAGGAATATACCACCATCACGCTAAGGAACATTCAATATTTACACGTCGACAAGTAATAGAAAAGAAAATTCATACAAACACAAGAAAGATTAGAGGTGTCAAGTTGAGGCGAAAATAAAAACCATGAACACGACAGCAACGCATTCCAGAACAGAGCAAAAAAAAACACAGAAAAACACTTCAGACACGAACACCAGAGAGAGAGAGAGAGAGAGAGAGAGAGAGAGAGAGAGAGAGAGAGAGAGAGAGAGAAAGTATATAGAGAGAGAGAGAGAGAGAGAGAGAGTGAGAGTTACGTACAGGTATTTCATCAAGCAATAACTATAACAAAAATAAAGAAAACAGAATCAACTAATCAATACATGGGAGGGTGTGGCGCTCTCTCTCTCTCTCTCTCTCTCTCTCTCTCTCTCTCTCTCTCTCTCTCTCTCAATAAAGGTGGTATTAAGAAAACTCACACTGAACCACAAAGCCGAGGTTATAAACAGGTAATTTACATGTGGAATAGTTGAGCATAAGGGAAAGTGGTGGTGGTGGTGCTGGTGGTGGTGGTGGTGGTGGTGGTGGTGGTGGTGGTTGCGGTGGTGGGTGAGGACGAAGGTGGAGGTACAGGAGAGTAAAAAAAAATTAAAGTGATCAATCATTAAAAGGAAAATAAGAAGACTGTCTCATCCATCATTGCGTGGATTGTGAAGGTGGATTGGTGTGGAGTGGTGTGGAGTGGTGTGGAGTGGTGTGGTGTGGTGAGGTCAGGTCTGGTGTGGTGTGCTGTGGAATGAGATAACGTGGAGGCTTAGTACAGTCAGTGGTGTGTGTGTGTGTGTGTGTGTGTGTGTGTGTGTGTGTGTGTGTGTGTGTGTGTGTGTGTGTGTGTGTGTCTCACTCATAGGAACAGAAGGGCAATAAATAAATAAATAAATAAAATAAACATCAGCAGACTTCTCATCCCTTATAAGGTTAGCACAACAAAATTCAGAGCCGTGCAGAACTGTTGCTCAAGTAAGAGGATTAAAATTTCTCGTACAGAGTTTCGCCTGAGAGCGTTCAGAACCCTCGTGTGGAATGCCTCTGTCTACCAATTCACGACTCGCTTCCATGACACAAAACCCTCTTCAAAGGATGTAATTTTCTCCACCCACGTAATTATTCCGTTTCACTTTTTTTCACACTAATATTCTTTTTTTTTTTTTCTAATTGTGAGTTGTTGTTGTTTTTCTTTGCACTCCGAGTTTAGAGGGATGATACGCTGATTTTGCCAGAATTACTTAGGTGAAATGAAATGGAGGAAAAGCGCGAAGAGAAGAGAAGAAGAAGTGATGACGGTGATGGCAATAGTGATGATGGTAGGTGTGATTTTGAGGGTGGCTGTTGTGGTGAACGTAAACAAAGATAGAGATGGAAAAAAGAAGAGTATCAAAAGCAGAAATAACAATAGGGGAAGAAAACAAGGATGTGATGATGGTGGTAACTATAGTGGTGGTGAGTGTTGTGATTTTTGGGGGTGGTTGTCGTGGTAAGGATAATTTTTTTAGAGATAGAGATGGAGGAAGAGGAACGGAAGCAGAAGTAACAGTAAGAAGAATAAAAATAGGAAGTGATGATGATGATAACAATGGTGATGGTGATAGTTGTGACTGTAGGGATGCATGTTGTAAAGATCAATTTTTGGAGACAGAGATGGAGAAAAAAAGAGCATCAGAAGCAGGTAAAGTAACAATACGAGGAAGAAAGCAAGAAAACAAGTATGAAAACAAAAAAGAGACAAAAAAAGGTAACAGAGGGAAGAGGGGAATGAGAACAAGCAATATGAGGAGGAGCAGGAGGGTGGCTAGGTGGTTTGTGTCAGTGGAGCATGGAGGAGGGGCAGAGGGCGAGGAAAGGGGAGGCGGAGAGAAGAGAACAAACACACGAAGAAAGGAACATTGATCTTCTTGACTGACTCACGACTGAGATCAATAACCGACGAGGAGGAGGAGGAGAAGAAGAGGGAAGAGGAGGAGGAAGAGGTGGAGAAGGAAGAGGAGTAGGAGGAGGAGAAGTAAAGTATACATGTGGTAGTGGTGGTAGTTGTGGTGATGGTGGTAGCAGTGGTGAGAAATATAACTTTAATAACTAAGGGAGGAAAAAGGGAAAGAGATAATGAGGAGATGGCGAAGCATAATGTACAGGTGGTAGTGGTAGTAGTCGTGGTGATGGTGGAAGTGGTAATGAGAAATATAACTTTAATAACTACAGGAAGTAAATGAAAGAGAAAATGAGACGTGTTGTTGAAAAGTCTAAAGCAAAAATCAAGACTAGAAAAAGGCCAATAAACAGAAAAAAAAAGTAAGATAAACACATGAATAAATAAAAGATTGATGATACAAAGAACGAAGGAGCAGAGAGAGAGAGAGAGAGAGAGAGAGAGAGAGAGAGAGAGAGAGAGAGAGAGAGAGAGAGAGAGAGAGAGAGAGAGAGAGAGAGAGGAGACGAGACGAAGAGAGAGGGGGGGGGCGGGGGGAGGGGTAGGAGTCAGCGAAGTGGTGGAAGAAGTGAAGATGATGAAAGAAGAAGTCTTGAAGTGGGAGATAAAAAGAGATAAAAAGAAACCATTATGACGCAGAGGAAGGAAGTGCATTTTGAAAAGAAAGTGGTGAAAGAAAAATGAAACTCCGAAAAAAAAAATCGAAAAATAAGAAAGTCATGGAAATTAGAGGAAATGGAGTAGGGGAAATATCTTTAGGAGGAAAAAAAAGGGGGAGGAAGATGGAGATATGGAGCGAGGACGTAAGGACAATGGAAGGGATGAAATTAACATTTAGAGGATGGGAAGGGACTGGAAGGGAGAGGAAAGGAACAAAATTATGGGGCTTGGAGAGACGATAGAAAGTGTGGGGAAGATTTGTGGGATGGTGGTATACATATTACGAGGAAATAGATGACGGGAGGAGGAGGAGGAGGAGGAGGACGAGGAGGAGGAGGACGAGGAGGAGGAGGAGGCGGCAGCGGCGGCGGAGGCGGAGGCGGAGGAAGAGGAGGAGGAGGAGAGCATCAACAACATAACCATAACCACTTACTGCCCTTACACCTCACCTCACTCAACTGTACCACTTGTGAATCGCCTCCAAGCTGTATATTTGTACCCTACACTGTACCTCCTGCTTTTAGACGACAAATGTCACCGGTAACTATAATAGAAATGGCTAAATGTCACGGTCGGAAAATGCTACCATGCGAAGTCTAGCAAGGCGTGCAGGGAGGAATTACTGATCAATAAGTCCAGTTTAAGACGTTAGCTGAGGCGGGGACTGAGTTAAGATCATGTATAAGGTCTGGTCTGCGCCTCCCCCACTGTGGTTCACCTCTTCAGTATTGGGACGCATTTTTATCTTCACTTTTTGGTAGGATTAGATGCTTTTATTGATATTAAAAAAGCTCTATGAAAGGCAGAAGATTAATGGCAAGAGTCTTCACTATTTTGATCTCTTATAAGTTTCTGAAGCTGTATGAAATCGTGAAATGCTAAGTAGAATAGATATGAAAATGAGTCATAGTATTGAAAGGGTTAATATTACAGAAAGGGATTCGAACACAAGTTAGAGGTTTAGTATTACAGAAAGTTCTCTCTCTCTCTCTCTCTCTCTCTCTCTCTCTCTCTCTCTCTCTCTCTCTCTCTCTCTCTCTCTGCGAACGTGAAGTGATGAAAATAGAAAGCACAAGGAACGAAGCTATTTCAGCCATAATCTCTTTGTACGCACTGGTATTTATATCATTAAAATATTTTACAAGTCACTCATGGAGAACACGTCTGTCCGTTTCATTGTTTATGGCTACGACTTCTTCTCAGCTGAAAGAAACCGTCAAGTTGAAATGAGGCCTTGAAATATGAAATCAAACACTTTACATAACAAAACGCGATAGAAAATGTATTAAAAGCATCTTCTTCAATCACTGCATCCTTCGATCACTCAAATGAACAACTGTTGCTTTAGAGATGGTAAATACGTATTATTATTGACGTCTAACCTTGGCTGTACCACTGGAGAGAAAGGAGAACTGATAGCAACGTTAATAGAAAGAAACCACTCGAGATATGATAACCACATTACAAAAATTAATGCCGTCGGTGTAGAAAGCATTGCCTGCAAGAATGTATAGAAAAAAACAACTGATAGTTTGAATTATAGAAAAGAAACCACTTCAGGTTTACATGCACGAGTGAAAAGAATAGTAATCTGATACAGGAATGTAGACTGAAGAAGTAATGAAGCAATAAATCAAATATTAACTTTATTTAGCATGGGAGGATGAATTTAAATGAGTGGTTAATGTTGGGCAGGTGAAGGAACTGGAGAGAAAAGGATTATATAAATGAAACACTTGAAGAAAGAAGAAAATTAACTGAGTGGAGATAATAAGAAATAAGTTAAGAAATACAGTACATATACGAGAGCAGGTAATTAAATGAGGAAAGAAATGCTGAATGAGGAACTAGAGAGAAAAGGATTACATGAAAAACTTAGCATAGAAGAAAATGAGGAGATAGTCAGAAATAAGTAAAGGAATAGATAATATAAGAGGAGGGAATTAAGTAAGTAAAGAAAAAAAGCCATAAGAATGAACTAGAGAAGAAAAAATACATAAGGAACTTTAGCATGAGAGGATAAAAAGATTATATAAGGCTTGAGATTAATGAAGGAGATTGATCAAACAGACAGAGGAGTGACTGGTGATATTAATTAATACCTGACGTGTGGGGAGAAAGGTGGGATGAAGCATTACACTCTTCCCTTGATGGCTGAGAGAGAGAGAGAGAGAGAGAGAGAGAGAGAGAGAGAGAGAGAGAGAGAGAGAGAGAG
>CM035200.1:10926306-10936373 GCA_020233015.1 Callinectes sapidus | reverse complement strand
CTCTCTCTCTCTCTCTCTCTCTCTCTCTCTCTCTCTCTCTCTCTCTCTCTCTCTCTCTCTCTCTCTCTCTCTCTCTCTCTCACCATTATAAAAATATCCACGTGCAGTAAACAAGCGTTATCTCTCTCGAACATTCACAAACAACAACAACCTCAGGGGCTTTGCAAACGTTGGG
Organism: Callinectes sapidus; assembly: GCA_020233015.1. NCBI lineage: Eukaryota > Metazoa > Arthropoda > Malacostraca > Decapoda > Portunidae > Callinectes > Callinectes sapidus. The sequence continues at coordinate 10,936,198 of CM035200.1, read as the reverse complement.
AAGACTTGCACACTACTGAAACTATTTACCCCTGATAACACCCCGCGCCAAAAAAAAGAGGGAAAGGGAAAAAAAGGGGTGAAAAAAAAAGAAACGCGCAGCTCTATTGAAACTGCTGAAATTTCCCGATAGCATCCTGAGCGAGAAAGAAAAGGATTGAATGAGTACTGTTGAAACTTTTGGGGTCTCTAGTAACAGGATACAATGGGGTTAAATGTTCCAGTGATTGTTCTGCTAAATCAGTGTTCAGTGTTCTAGCTTTCCACGCGTTAAAAGGTATAGAATGGGAAGTGTCTGTCTGATAGTATTGTTAATTTCAACCTTTTCAGTACCATGGCGCGTTTTCATATCGAATCTCTTTACTATTTGGCGATTTTATACAGCTTGAATAATTTTTGTTGGGATTAAAATAGTAAACTCTGATCATTAATCCATTTACTTCCAGAGACCCTCAATACTATCAATAAAATCGTCAAAACACACCAAAAAATCGAGATAATAAATGCGTTCCAGTACTGAATGGGTTAATGATGTTTTTACTACAGTACTCTCTCTAATTTGGCAATGTTAGGGATAAGTGTTTGATTGAACCGTTTCTGAGTACCCCGAGTGATGTTATGAATACTTCACTCCTTACGAGAAGCCTGGACTGAAATGTTGATACCGACAGATCTATACACGTTTCCTTCTGTCCAAACCCTTGTCATCTCCGCACCTCTCCCTTCCTCTCTCCCTCCCTACCTCCATCTTCTCCCCTCACCCTTTCCTCCACCTTGCCTTCTTCATCTCTCCCTTCCTCTTTCCCTCCCCAGCTTCCTCTTCTTCGCCCTTTCCTCCACTTCGCCTTCTTCACCTCTCCCTTCCTCTCTCCCTGCCCACCTCCCTCTTCTCCCCTCGCTCTATCCTCCACCTCGCCCTCTTCATCTCTCCCTTTCTCTCTCCCTCCTTCCTTCCCTCTTCTCCTCTCCCCTTATCTCCCCTCTTTTCTTTGACATCCCCCTCTTTTCTCGCCCTCTCCACCTTTCTTCTTTCCCCATTCTATCCCTTTCCTTTTCTCCCCTCATCCTCTCTCTCGCCTTCTCTCCCTTCCTCTTCTACCTTCACTTTCTCCACTTCCACTTCTACTATTGCCCTCTCTTTTTTCCTCTTCTCCCCTTACCCTCTCTGTTTTCCTCTTCTCCCCTCGTCCTTTCCCTCTTCTTCTTCTCTCCTCATCCTTTCCCTTTTCCTCTTCTCCCCTCATCATCTCCCTTTTCCTCTTCCCCCGTCACCCTCTCTTTCCTCTTCTCCTCTTATCTTCTCGCTTTTTCTCGTCTCCCCTCGCCCTCATTCCTCTTCTCCCCTCTCCCTCTCCTCTTCTCCCCTCACCCTCTCCCCATTTCTCTTCTTCCTTTGCCTTCCCTCCCAGTGACAGCAGCGGGGAGGGGTGAAGAGTGAAGGTGACACAATATAACTTTCTGTAATGGTTAAAACGTGAAGCAATGGAAGCGCCTTTGGGCCTCGCCGTGTGTTGTAAGTCGCCCTTTGTGCTTCACCCTCTGCCACGCCACGGCCCTCTCTCTCTCCCTGCCCCTCACCTCGCCCTTTCCCTCAGAGGCGTCCCTTTGTCACCGCCTGTGTTAGTCCTTCCAAGCTCTCCGCTCTGCACTTCACCTGACTTAATGTGTGCTGAGGTATCCGTGTAATGTTTTGATTTATATTTGTAAAAGTGTATATTTCTTTATTTAGACCAATGAGAAATTTGTAACGTCCACTTTACTGTAAACATGCATATTTCGGTCCATAAAACTAATTAACTAACTAACTAACAGACTAACTAGAGAAGTGTGTGCATGTGTCTGTGTCTCATTGTACGTATATTATGATCTATCTTCTGCGTCAGTATATGTGAAAAAAGTATTGAACGACTATAATGCGACATTCTAGGATGATTGTATACAATGATCGGCGCAGGCTGGGCTGATCTACAAGACCTCCGAGGTGAATTTAACTTTTCAATCTTGGTAACACCTTGAAGTATTGAAGATCGACTGGAAACCCTAGCGGAATTAATTAATATGGATATGTAACATTGATAACGATAGCAACGTCAAAAACAACAACAACACCAGCACCATCAATAACAACAACAATACTGACAACATTAACACCAGTCCTAGTTACAGTAGTAGTAGTAGTAGTAGTAGTAGTAGTAGTAGTAGTAGTAGTAGTAGTAGTAGTAGTAGTAGTAGTAGTAGTAGTAGTAGTACCGCAGTAGTATTATCAGTCGCAGTAATTGTAATAGAAGTGGTGGTGGTGGTGGCATCAGAAACAGTAACAGCAGCATTAATAGCACAATACCGGCAGTGACTGTTCGTCGTTTTACATAACACCCCCCAGAGACTCGTTACCTTCCCGGGGCCATTAGCCTATCACATGTACCAGCAAGACAAGGGTTCACCGCTCCATGGAGGTACTACTCGCCAGCCAAGAGAGTGAAATGAATTACTCAGCTGGAAAGAAATCACTTAGGCTGATGGGAGAGTTGTCCTCAATTGAGTCCATTATTCAACCCATTATTGACGCTGTGTTAGGTTTGGTGTTCCCTGCGGTCAGAAAAGTGTCCGACTCAGTAATACGGACAAGTATTCCCGAACATTTCACCGTCTTACCACCACTACTCTTAACAAGCTCTGGCGGGAGTTACGGGGACTTTTAAGGATGTTTTCACGACTTTATGAACAGTTGAAGAGACTGGAAATCATCCCCAGGGAAGAAAATACACGAAAACGTAATAGTAATAGTTGAAGAGATTCGAAAACATCTGTAGAAAAAAAATATATAAACTCAATCATATGTGGCCTCTCTAAACAGCCATAATGGAAACCCGAAGCGTTCAGGAACACAGACCAGTGCGATGCTATGTGATGAGGTGGTGAGGCCAGAGTTTGCTGGAATTCAAAAGGCAGCAAGCTTTTGAGAAACTGTAGAAGAGTCTTGGAGAATATGTGGTGGATTTGAGAAGGGTGGGAGGAGAGAGCGAGGGAGGTGAGCCCCAACTTGGAAGATGAATATGGCTTACGGTGCCCGGGTGAGATTGGGTGAGATTGGGTGAGGCTTGTAAGGCTTTGGGATGAGACTAGGGAAATGGAAACCACTGGAGAGGCCGGGGAAGACTGGGCGGTGGGGAAGACTGGCAAGGCGTAGTACGTAGTGAGTAAGGAAAGGTTAGGTAAGACTTTAGACTAAAGGATTGAGTCTGCCTGGGTGGAGAGCTGGTTAGGGGGAGGGTGGAGTTGGATCGGGTGGGTGTGGCTGGGTGAAGACTTGGGTAGGTGGGTGGGGTGGGTGGGGTGGGCGGGGTGGGTGGGTTGGGCGGGATGTGTGGGGTGGAAGGGATAGGGTGAGGTCGGGTGGGCATGAACGGACCAAACGCACCTTATTGACGTCATTCAAGTAAGTGCATTAATCACTCTAATTTCATGGCGGAAGTTGAAAAGGAAGGTGATCATCGGGAGTCCCAAATGAGGATCAGGTACCCGACGGACTCAGAGGAAAAGGAGAAAATATGGACGGTTTTTTCTTTTTTTAATGATCTTCACAGCGATTACCTCTGACGCAAGACGGTGTGGGGAGAAACGGCAGCTGGCGCGGAAAAATCTACCAACACCTTCCTTTGATCATTTTCCCTTCGAAAAGACTAATATTTGACGTTAAGCACAATAATAGTGAGTTCCCCCCACTTGTCATCTGGTACTGCGTCAGTCTGTTGGATGTGCTTAGTGCTGAGTGCCACACTTATGCTGTACCTATGCTGAGCCTCGCCAAGTTAATGCCATACTTGTGCCACATCCAGCAGAGATAGTGTTGAATGCTTGCCGAGTCCATCTGAACCCATCGCGCCTTACCACACCTGCTACAGTCACCCACCCATCCCCGCTCACATCACCAGTTTCTTAACCCCTTCAGTACTGGGACGCGTTTTTTATTCTGCTTATTATTTGTCGATTTTATACAGCTTTAGAAACCAGATGTCCAAAGCAATATTCATTAATGTTTTTCTTCTTTTTTTGTTAGGCATGAAAGTTTTTAGCGACTGATGATTGAAAATTGAAGGTTTTATATGAATTTTAATCTAAGCACAAACATTTTTATAAACAAACCTAAATTAAAGTTGTTATTCTCTCTCTCTCCCTCTCTCTCTCTGGAAGGATACCCAGATCTTTTCTTCTCGTCTTACTTTCAAACTGGCTCTCTATCCAGAAGAGACGAAACAAGACGAGACAAGACAAGACAAGACAAGACGAGAAGAGAGGAGCGGAGAGGAGGAAGAAAGACTAAACACATGGAGAGGAAACGCCAGGAAAGACCGAAATTCGAATCCCTAATCCTCCAATATACAAAACGACTGCCCTTCTCCATCCCAACCATCCCTGCGTCCTAACCCAGAGGTGGGGGTTATCAGGCAAGGCAAATCAGCTGTGTGTGTGTGTGTGTGTGTGTGTTGGCTGGATCTCCTCCTAATGTGCCTGAGAGTAAAACCTATAACACACACACACACACACACACACACATACACACACACACACACACACACACACACACACACACACACACACACACACACACACACTGTACGTAAATGAGGCTCGTCTCTGGACAGTTCTGATGTATTTTCCTTTGCTGTATTGCTAAGGAAGGAAGACGATGAGTGGAAAAACAAGGAGGAGGAGGAGGAGGAGGAAGAGGAGGAGGAGGAGGAGGAATGATGTGAATGCAAACAATGAGGCAGTCTGACAGAAAGGAAAGAAAAACAGTATGAGAAGAGGAAGAAGAGGAAGAGAAGGAGGAAGAGGAATAACAAGAAGAAACACGCCACAAAGAAGAAGAAGAAGAAGAAGAAACAAACCAAACACATCAGAAAATAAACGAAGTGAGAAAAAGATTTTTTAAAATAGATACCGATACAAGAATTAAAGATAAGGAAGGTGTAGGAGAAATAGTCTAATGGTGTTGAGGGAGTGGTGAATACATTACTGGGACGGTGTTGACGGAAGGAAGATGAAAGACGCAGAGGGAAGGACTCCTGCGGGACTTCAACCCAAACGCTGTGGGGACTGATTGGGAACGGCAAGGAATCCATCACTCAACATAAACCAGATGTCGAGAAATTTCTTTGATGTGTTCCCAGCGCGACTGATTACACACTGCACCCACCGCTGGATCCATCAGAGCAGGGAAACACACCGACCATTAGGAAGATGGGCCAACTCGATATTTAGGCTAAGAACAGAACATTAACCCCCTTCAGTACAGTGATACATTTCACTAACCTAACCTAACATTAACCCCTTCAGTTCTGTGACGCATTTCAACCACTGTTTTTTGTTGTGATTAAATTAGTTTTTTGACATTAGGAAGGGTATATGGACTCAGAAAATTAACCCCTTCAGTGCTGGGACGCATTTTCATTATCCGACCTTTGCCCCAGCCGATAGGTATCAGATGATCTATCCAAGAACATGGTGTCACAGGAGAGGGCATATGCAACAGCTCGGGTCACAATATATGAAAATACTAACATAAAGGAAGCTGCAAAAATGAGTCAGTAAAGGCCTTACTTATCACAATCCGCATTATAAAACTTGCCTTACACTTAAATCTACGTACTTACTATGTTTATTCTGAAATCTTAGTCAGTATAGGCCTTAACGTCAGAATTTCAGCAGAAAACATCCCTTTCACTTAAATCTTACTTAACCTAACTAAACGTAACCTAACCTAACCTACTATGTCTATCTATAAATCCGATCTTATTTTAGAAACGAAGGAGGGTAAAACACAGACATAATAAAGACATAAACGTGGATAGAACACAAAAACAAAACCCCAACAAGATAAAATACATTTTCCTGCAATCAAAGTACAAGAAAATTATATTATTTCGGAAACTCCACAGTAACGCCACTCCCCACTAACAACCTGATTCCACTCGTCTACCACTCTATTGGAGAACCCATTTTTTCCTGTCCCTCTTTGAAATTTCACTTTAGCAATCTTGAACATGTTATATTATTGAATTACACTTTTATTGTGTTAGAGGAGAGGAGGCAGGAGGAGGAGGGAGGGAGGTAGAGGACGGAGGTAGCAAAGGGATGTAGAGAAGGACGGCAGAGGCGACAGAATAGGATGAGGGAAAGATGAAAGGAGGATGGTAAATTTTGTGGCCTTACTTATGATTTTATTTATTTTTTAGTTTTATGGACTAGATGAGAGACTGAGAGAGAGAGAGAGAGAGAGAGAGAGAGAGAGAGAGAGAGAGAGAGAGAGAGAGAGAGAGAGAGAGAATATTCTAATTAGTAAAAAGTCATTACGCTGAAATAACAATGACAATAAGAAAATAAAACACAGATAGCAAAAATTATATCACATTTTTCACCTTTACACTACGAATATTCATACCACATCCCCTGCACACAAAAAACTATCCTTCCACCAACACCAATAATCACCACAATTAGTACCTCCCACCACCACCACAACCACCACCACCACCAGCGTTTCTTCCCTCCCTCCCTTTTATGGACGCGTCAAAACGGAGGTCCATTACTCGAGGCTGGGAGTGTCTTTCCTTGGAGGCTGTTCCCCCTTGGCCCGGCCGTCACTCCACTGGGCTGCCACAATGCTATCACCGACACCACCTCAACTGCACCACACAACGCACAATTGAAACACAAATAGAACGGGAGTGTTTCCTCTTGACGGCAGACGTGTTAGGGGTGGTGGTTCGTGCAGTGCTGAAATATACGTACGTGGGATGGCGCTGAATAAATGGTGTGGGTGGTGAAACTAGGAATAAAGGACATAACATATATATGCGTACTATTTTTCTAACGGTAGTGTACGCGTGTATAGTTGAAAGGAAAGTGGAGTGGGGGAATAAAATCATAAAATTGGGAATAAATTTGGCATGTTTGCATGTGGAGAGGCAATGAATAAATGGCGTGGGATTTTAACTTGAAATAAACTGCAAATATCGACATATACACATATTTTTTATGTACATGCACGAGTGTAAAATGTTGAAGAGTGGGAAACAAATTCAGAAATAAAGTGGAAAATAATAGCACACACTACTTTTTTCTCTCTCTCCCTCTCTCTTTTAATTTATTTCTTTTTCAGTTACAGAACTAGATTAAGCTTCTGTATGATCTCCAAAACTATGTAATCCTTTCATAGGCATGCATTTTATAGGTTTATCATTAGTCAATCTTGTAACCTAGACAACCCAGACAACCATAATTCAGTAATAACACCTTTTTTCTATTAGGGTGAAGTGATGAGTGGAGAGAGAGATGACCAGCAGCGTAGAGTGAGTGACAAGAAAATGGCAAGTGTTAATGACCCTAGAAGCAGATAACACCTCTCTCTCTCTCTCTCTCTCTCTCTCTCTCTCTCTCTCTCTCTCTCTCTCTCTCTCTCTCTCTCTCTCTCTCTCTCTCTTGTTTACCCCATCCTCTTTACATTCCTCCCCTGCTTCACTTCTTCACCCTCCCTTCTTACATTAAAGAAACACGCAAGATTTCATTAAGGCAACGTTACACACTTAACGATAAAAAAAAAAATCAAAAGGGAACCGTGACAATACGAACTGAGGGGAATCAATGTGCAGGAAGCTTCAATAGGTAAAGAGAGAGAGAAACTGGGAAGGAAGAACATGAAGAACAGAGGAGAAGGACAAAGGATGGAAATAAAGGAAAATGTAAAAAAGAAAGAAGCGAGGGAAAGTATACAAGAATTCTGCAATAGAGGAAATGAAAGGGGACGAATAAGACGTGGTAAAAAGTAAGTGGTAAATGTTTGTTTTAGTTATTTGTTGTGAATTGACGAACAGAGAGGTACGAGAAAGAATAAAGGAAGGAGGGGAAGTACATAAAGAAGATAGTTCAGAGTAAATGTAAGGAGAGAAAAATACAACGTAAAACAAAATACAATTAGGAAAATAAAAAGAAACAGAGAGGAAAACTAAAACAAAAAGACGTTACTGTGTTAAAAAAGAAGAGAATGAGACAAACGTTACTACTAAGGAAGAGAAATAAAGAAGAAAGTTCATAGTAAATGCAAATAAAACTGTAAAAAGTAGTAAAAAACAAATGGAAAAAAAGGAAAAACTATTGAAAAAGAAATATTCTGTTAAAGGAGAGGAACAGATAACGTCACTATCAATAAGCATCAACGGGACTACACAAAAATAAAAGAGAGAAGAAGAAAGTACGAAAAGAAAAGAACAACAAAGAATAACAAGCAAGAGAGAGAGAGAGAGAGAGAGAGAGAGAGAGAGAGAGAGAGAGAGAGAGAGAGAGAGAGACGCCTGGAGACTTGTGATTGGCTGTTAGCTCACGGGTCCTCACAGATCAGCCAGCGCCGTGTAACAAATCCTCTCGGCTGTTTCGAATTAGTCTAGGTGGGAACGAGGCGGAAATAATGACGACCCTGGATGCTGAGGACGCGACGATAGCGGCGGCGCGGGGGGTGGCGATAACGACGAGAAGGAGACAAGGACGCCAGAGGGAGATAAGATGTGACAAGGCACCAGACGGCAGATAACCAAGGGGAATGACACGTAGGATTCAATAATAGATACAGCTGTGGTTAAAGTTTGAGTTATCTGTCTGACGAGAGTAAGGTAGTAGGTGGTAAAGTGTTGGTATTAATGTATATGTGTGATACAATTTTAACCCCTTCAGTACTGGGACACATTTTTACTACGAGTTTTGAATGACAGGATGATTTAAATTAATGTCAGGAAGGGTCTGTGGAGGTCAAGGAAATATTGGCTAGAGTCTGTATTATTTTAATCTCGACTTGAGTTTCTAAAGCTGAATAAGATCGACATATAACAAGCAGAATATATATCAAAATAAATTTCAGTACTGAAGGGGTTAGATACACTTTTATTATATATTTTGTTTTTTTGCATTTTGCCTTGATTTTGATAGAATGTCAATGCAAGAGAGGGAAGGAAGAGGTAAGATGACAATGTAATGCAATGTTAGATAAGTTGAGGTAGAAATTATCATGTATTGTCACACTCATAATGTGTCTTGTATTTGCTTTCATTCTTCATTCTGGTTTGACTACACTACATTATTTGTTGGGTTTTGTGGGAAAGAATGCCAAGACTTGGATTAAGGGAATGTAGACTTGAATTAAGGGGAAGTTTTTAGATATATGATGAAAATAGGATTACACTATAATCTTTCAACAGCATTGCAAGTGACAGGCGATGCTAATGATGGAGGGAAGCAGAAGGAAAGTTATAGATTAGGAGAGCAAACATGTCTGAAAGTGATTTGATGGATGGATGGACAGATTACGGCTTTGCAGGTATGAGGAGAGGAAGATTATAGCGATAAATAAAAGCAAGTAAAATCTCACATAAAAAAAATCAGTGAAGAGAACGAGAGAATGCAAATAAAACAGCAAAATAGATAAAAAAATAACACAAACGACGGAAATGAAATGAAAAATAAATATGAGATCATACAGAACAAAAAACAATGATCTTTAACAGCACAGGAGGAACAGCGGCGAGAACAAAAGAATCATAACAGCAACAGCACAACACAGCACAATGCAGGACAGAGCGACACAGCACCACCGCCACCACCCGCCTCACGTGCAGCGCAGCATAACGACTCACAGCAATTGGCAACATCTGGTAAATAACAATCAAGCGGCAAACTATTAACGCTTCATAATAAATTGGACGCGTTCGGAGGTCACGCCTGGAACACTAACTATATTTTTACATTTATCTGTTTTTTTTTTTTACCGTAACATAACGTGATAAAGACAATTAACGCACAGAGAGAGAGAGAGAGAGAGAGAGAGAGAGAGAGAGAGAGAGAGA
>CM035200.1:10887572-10917272 GCA_020233015.1 Callinectes sapidus | reverse complement strand
ACCAAACGAGACAACAAGCCTCCAATTTGCGCAGCTTTGAGCCTCGCAGGGAAAAATGGAAAGGATCTATTTTGGGGAGGACACGATAATTATGCCCGGCACGCCCTTCGGAGTGGTAAGGCTGTTTGTGGCAAGTCCTTTGGGGTGCTTCTCCTTTCCTGAATAAATGATGTGGTGATGGGGTTGGTGACTTGAAGTGGTGACCCGTGAAGTGACGAGAGGAAGGTGAAGGAGGAGGAGGTGGAGGAGGAGGAGGAGAAAGAGGAAAAAGAAAACGACTCATGAAAGAAAAGGAAATCAGGGATAAGAAAAAGAAAACAAGGGAAAGAAAGAACTCAAGACGAAATTTACATACAACACCAGCCATCAAAACACAAGCTATACACGCCAACACACACATACACACAAGCAAAAACACACAAATCATACACAATCTATTTTCCTCCTATCCACCTATCTAAATACACATCATTCACCATACACAAAATAATCAATACACAAAACTAAGCTGAACAGTACCACCGACACACAAATATACGAACATCTGCACTGAATTCATGAAAAATCAAATAAATAAACTCCGATTCAGCCGTCATAAGTACCTCAAACCTCCCTCTCACAGTTCTACAGGCGCAAACAGCTGGCGAGGAGGGAAAAACACTGCACGGTGAGAGTTCCCAGATGTGACAAGCAAAGAAGGTACGACTGGCAGCGGTGCGCCACGTTCTTAGCAAGACCAGAGGGATATCGTAAGAGATTGCCTTTCGTTATATTGATTGTCTTGGTTTAATAGCATATAAAGAGCCAGTTAGCAAGATAAGGAGAGAGTAGATACAAATAGATGGATAGATAGATAAACAGATAGACAGAGAGAGAAAGAGAGAGATAGATATATAGAAGGATAAACATTTTGATAACCATACCAAACCAAGAAACACACGTAAAACTTTTCACCACCCAAACGAATGACAAAAATAAATCACTAACTCATAAAATAAACACACAAATTGCTCTTCCTATAACCCCACAGCGTTCATCACTTCTCTGACCTCTAAACATGTAGCGTCTTTATAACTAATTCACCGTGACGGGAGGCAAGGCACCGCGTAGCCACACGACAGATCAACAATTCACACCCTTCCTTGTTCGTCTCATCACACGGGGGACGATCTAGACCCCTTCAGATACCACGGGAAAGGAAGTAAAGCATGTATTCAGAAAGGCTTTGCTCTCTCACTTCGACTGTTTTTTTTCGACGCCGCAGAGACGATTTGCCGGGTTGTCAAGAGAGCTTCCCCAGTTCATAAAGTGAATATCTTGTTAATTTGTCGCTAGAATCGTCAAAATACCATTAAAAACCAGTGCACCTTTAACTAGAAGCTTCTGAATATAGTGGCGGTGCGATCAGAAGTGTTTCGTATTATGGTCTAAAATCCTGTATCCAGAAACTTGTTGCTCTCTCACCGTGGCTATTTTCAAAGGCCACATAATTGATCAGCCATGTTTTCAAGACCATTTTTTTCTATTAGTATTGCAGAAATCTTGTTAATCAATGAGGAAAAGAATTAAAACATCTTTAAAACTCGTGTGCCTTTAACTCCTTCAATAGTGGGACGTTTTCTTATTTATTCCTATTTGTCCTGCTTGTTATTTAGCGATTTTATAGAACTTCAGAAACTTTTGTCGGGATTAAAATAGTAAAGACTCTAGCCATTAATCTCACCCCCACAGACCCTCCCTAACGTCAATAAAATCGTTTAATCACACCGAAAACTCATGATAAAACTGCCTCAGAATATTGAAGAGGTTAAGCAGAGCGTTCTGAAAATAATGGAGGTGCGGCGCGGAATAGTTCAAGAATATGGCTCTATGGCAGTCATTCATAAGAACTCCAGGGACCATAACACCATTTCACTCTCTATGGCGGAAACAAACACGTAATCTAGAGCTATTTTCAAGTCACTGTAAATGTGGGGGAAGCCTTTACCATCATCATACCAAAAATAGAAACCTCCATCATTAAGTTTGGAATAATTAGTGGTGATATGTGGTTCTGACGTGAGGGAAAAGAGAGAGAGAGAGAGAGGGGGGTGGGGTGAGTATGGGCAATTACTGAGTGTGGCGGGTTGTATAGAGGTTAAGGGGGGATATGTATGGGACTGGTAATAATGTGAAGGTCAGTGTATATTTTTGTGGAATGCGAGATTGGAAGGATGTTAAGTGTAGTTTTTAAGGTTATTAGGGTGTATGGGAACTGATCATTAGGTAAGTAAGTAGGATGTATAGGAGTTCAAGTGCGGATATGTAGATATGTATGGGACTGGTAATATGAAGGTTAGTTAGTATATGAGTATATTTTTGTGGAATATGAGGTTCGAAATATGTTAAGTGTAGTTTTTCATGGTATTGGGGTGTATAGGAACTGATAATTAGGTAAGAGTGTTTCAATAGTCTTTTCATAGTATAGTTTGGAGTTAAAGTATATGTGGAGTGATTTTTCACCCCTTCAGTACTGGGACACATTTTTACCACGAGTTTTTGGGTATGATTAGACGATTTTATTAACACTAGGAAGCGTCTATGGAAGTCAGAAGATTACTGACCCAAAGTCTTCACTATTCTAATCCCTACGTAAGTTTTTGAAGCTGAATAGAATCACTAAATATAAAGCAGAATTAATATGAAAACGAGTGGCACTAGCAAAATGGGAGGAATGGAAATAGAAAGTTTAAAATAGTCGTGTGTTCCTTGAAATAGATAGAGTAACTGTGTCTAAAGTGAGAGAAGAGGATGCTGTGTAAGAGTGAGTGAGAGCGAGGATGGAGAGAAACTTTCCTAACCAACATTTCCAAGCACTTTTACTCGTATGCATGGGCCGTGTTCTCTCTCTCTCTCTCTCTCTCTCTCTCTCTCTCTCTCTCTCTCTCTCTCTCTCTCTCTCTCTCTCTCCCACATGTATCGACGCTCATTCATTATTCAAATTATGCCATCGCTTATTTGGAGACAGTCATAATGAATAAATGATGATGAACCTCGTCTGCCAATACCACCGATCCGCCGCCAGCGCTACACCCCATTTTTCCTCGCTAACTGGCGGCCCGAGAGGGGAACTGCCGGGGGAAGAGAGAGAGAGAGAGAGAGAGAGAGAGAGAGAGAGTAGGGTGGTGAGGGGTCGGTGAGATGTGTTGGGCAGAAATGTGAGGCTGGGCGTGGTGTGGTGTGGCGCGGGTGATTTGATGGGCGTGAGGTGCTGGTTGTTAGGTTTTTCTTCTTGATGGTGAACGAACAGCAAGGGTTTTTTTTCATCAATTTTCCCTCCATTTGTCCCAGTTTTGTTTCATTATTTCTATTATATCCTTTGCTTCTCTTTTTGTTTCCCTTTCTGTTCCTCTGCCTTCCAGCCGCCACACAGTTAACATCTCTATCTCCGTCTCTATTTGTATCTTTTATATATGAGAGGGAAGCTGGCCAACGGGAAAAAAAACAATGAAAATAAATAACCCACTAATTTGCCAATTCGCTTAAAGTATGCAGACTAACGCGAGACTTCTATGCAATGTGTGTCGTGGAGAGGCAACTTGCAGCTCCTCATGCGAAACTTGGACAACTTGAACAGCTCCCCACCTTGTGTCCAGCTGGCCTCCACCTGCCACCATCATCTGCGAGATAATCTGTCTTGACACACGCGTCGCGGTTCTTTGTGTGCCTCGCAAAAACCTAAGTGGAACATAACTTTTAAAGACACAATTACGACCCTCGCGGAGCAAGAGGAAGGAGACAACACGTCTTATGCACCTCGCTCTCACCACCGCCTCTCACCACTCACCACTCACCACCCACACCACCGCCTCCACACCACACTGGCTGTCCTTTTCATTTTTCCTCGACATTCTAGCATATTGAGTTTTTATGTCTATCTTTTTCATGCCTCTTTTTCTTACAGGTAAGTGCGTGTGTCTCGTGCACACAACCTGCCTGCCATGTGCACACAGTCTGCCTCCGCCACATGTACATGACCCGCCTCGCCATGCATGCACGGCTTGCCTCATTCGTATTTGCACGGCCTACCCGCCCCGTGTGCACACATCCCGGTTGGTGCGTGTGTACACAGTCTACCCCCGGCGCGCGTACATCATAAGTGTGCCTCACAAGAAGACGAAGTAATTAAGGCAATCGCAATGTTTTCTGTTTTCTCCGCCTGCCACTCGGCCCCTGAGTGACAGTGAGTGACACCACTGAGGGCTGTCATTCACAGGTGTGGCGTGGCGGTGAGTGGCGGAGGCTACCTCCTCAAATGACTCAAGGTTTCATAAACTTCGTCCCGAGACAAAAGTAAAAGTTTTGAGCTTAAAGTGTCAACAGCAAACACACACACACACACACACACACACACACACACACACACACACACACACACACACACACACACACACACACACACACACTCAAGCTGCATCTAGGAGTGAATCATGAAAATAGGTAAAGAAAATATCAAAGTCACAAAACATAACACTAACAAAGTCTGAAAGCTTCCCGCGCCTCGTCCTCCTCAATTTCATTCCCTCGTCTTAGTCACAATCTCCATTTTGAGCGGCGGTTGAGTCCTCCCTGCGCAGCTTTCTCTAAATGCGACTTAAAGCTGCAAGCAAGATACTTTTATTTTCCTCATCAACTCCTGACTCTCGCCTCACACTGCTCCGGCTCGGGATAAACACTGAAATGCGGAACACACCTTTCGCTCGGTTTAGCTCAGGTGAGAGAGAGAGAGAGAGAGAGAGAGAGAGAGAGAGAGAGAGAGAGAGAGAGAGAGAGAGAGAGAGAACAAAGCTTAAACATTTATATATGTAAATAGAAAGCACAAAGGAACACGAATAAAGAAAAGTAAAAAAAAAAAATGAAGTACACGAAAAGAAAAAAAACGAGATTGTATAAAGGAAAAAAAAGAAGTTCATACATTTATACATATACTGGAAGAAAAAAAATCAATCTTATATCTCTTTAAGTGTGGTGTGGCGTTCAATTCTTTCCTCTCCGCTGCCTCACAACTGCCCCGCCCAAACCAATACCCGTATTAACCTTTTTCTTAGAGGAATTCCTAGTCTTAAAATCCCTAAATTGGTGTTGTACTTAATTAAGCCATTATCTCATCAGAGGCTTCAAATTTACTGGTGATGGCTAAAGTACAACACTAATTTCGGGAGGTTAAGATGGATTTTAAGACTACAAGTTCGTCTAAGAAAAGGTTACATATTTAAGAATCTCTGATAACACACACGCACACACACACACACACACACACACACACACACACACACACCAGGCACTCCAATTACAAAGGCTTCCCATGCAAATGTGTGTCTGTGCATGATTTCTTGAGAAGCGAGGAGCGTCTTATCAAAGCTCATCCAGTATTCAGGAGGCATCACTCACTCAAACACACCACGAGGCTCGCCAAGTAAAAACACACCAATGGAAACCCAGCACCAGTGTAAGCTAGATTTCTTACCACTAACTTGTGCTTGCTTTCTAAGAGTATTTTTGAAGGATGTCTAAATGCTTTTCCTTGTTAACCCTCTTCAGTATTGGAACGCATTTAATATTCATTCTGCTTATTATTTGTCGCTTCAGCTTCAGAAACTCATGTAGGGATTAAAATACTGCAGACTTTGGCAGTTAATCTTCTGACATCCATAGACACTTCTTAATGTCAGTAAAATCGTCTAACCACACCCCAAATTCGTTGCAAAAATGTGTTCCAGTACTGAAGGGGATAAACATTTCTTCAGCCTTGTACATGAAACACTAAACCTTTGAAAGCTAATTCTAAGGGAAGTTTTTATGTTTTACTTTGTTAATTTTGCGTTCAGCGTCTATGGTTCCTCTCAGTCAAGGTAACCACGGACGAAGGTTCCGTGTAATGTTGCTCATTATAGACGCTGTAGAGTATCAGTACTTCACCGGATGTGGCTTAGTGAGGTACTGTTTATCCCCTTCAGTACTATGACGCATTTCTTATCTATTTTTTCTTACGATTTAACGATTTTATACAGCTTCAGAAACTTATGTGGGGATTAGATTAGTGAAGATTCTGACCATCAATCTTCTAACTTCCATAGAGCTTTCCTAATGTCAAGAAAATAATCAAATCGTACCCAAATCTGAGGGTAAAGATGCATCCCAGTACTGAAGGTGTTAATTAATTGGTCTATATTTGGAAGTAAGGAAAGGTGTGTACCGTACTCTATACACCGCTGGCTGACGCACGCTCAAAATACACTGATTTCCCTTTAATCTGCTCCAACCATCCTTATGTTCCGTTCTCAGCATCTGTTTCCCTAGGAATTTTCTGTACCAACCAAGGATAATACCTTCCATGTACCAGAATGTCGAGGTTGAGTGTTCCAGTACTAGAGAATATGCAAGATAACTTTTATATTTATTCTTACTATCACTTGTACCCTTTACAGCGGCTCAACACTTTTCCCTTTGCAGTACAAGCATAAACTTTTATTTGCTAGCTCGCCTCACTATAACTCTTACTACTTCATTATCATCATCATCAGTGTTTGCCTCTGTGCCGTACCAACAACAACATCTACAACAATGAAAGAGAAATCCTTGGCAAGAAAAAGGCAAGTCAAATAAGAACTGAAGAATATTAATATAAGTAACGAGACTTCGAAAGGCCAACAGGACAAGACTGGAAGATCCTGTGTAGAGTGGATATGTACCATCCTCAGAAATGGTTGAAGATGGCTGTGGAGTCGAAACGTCAAAGACTATACTTATCTGCTCCAATCTGTGTTTCCCGACCACCCATTTTACACATTTATCTCAATATACACAACTAAAAGACCCAATTCAGTTCTGACTTACCTAATCTAAAAATTATATCAAAGTACGGTACAATTTACGATACGACCATCTTGCTGCAACAAATTAAATCACTCATTCAATCAGTCTGAAACACCAACACAAACTGGAGAGTGTTTGCTTTCCCGATCTCCATTACAAAGATTTACAAGTCACTCTACTGAGGACCACATTTCCCAACCCTGTACCCTCACCTGCGCCAAATGAGAGGACCAGCGCTTCCCCCTAACTTGTTCCTTATATTTCTCTCAGTTTTTCCTAGGAGTGGCAGGTGCATGGGGGCGTGAGAGGAAGCAACAGGAGGGATTGCCAAAACGTATATCTTCGTTACTTCTTTGCCTTCACTTCCACTACTTGACAGGTGACGTTTCTCATTCACCTGTGCAAGACACCTTCACTTCCTCCGACTCGAGCCTTCACCTGTAGCTATTTCGAATCACCTGTAACTGCAAGTCCAGATATTTTACAGGAATATAGAGTTAAATCTTTGTTAACTGTCCTTCTCACTGCCTGTATAAATTCTATAGGAAGAAGGTAACGGTCTGACTCACTGTATTTCCTTTCACATGCAGGATAAATAAATATAAGAATAAAGAATGAACTATACAATGAAAAGAGAGACGAAAAAAAAAACATGATTAAAAACGCGATTCAAAACAAAAAAGATATCAAAGACGGAGCAAAAGTACAAAAATATAAAACTAACAAAAAACATCAATACAAGAAAGAAACAAAAAATGGAAAGGTGTCAGAAAGTGTTCCAAAACGACAAGGCTCTGATCGCCTCTCTTTCCCCTGTCACGTTCCTCACCTGACTACCTACAGGTGTTCGAGTATTGGATAACGAGGAAGACCTGCACCACCTGTCCTTCCCCTCACCTGTCGCAACACGGGTGAGCGGAGGCAGCAGCAGCAGCAGCAGCAGCAGCAGGATGCAATTGGCACCCTATCGTGTTCCTCCCATTCGCTGCGCCCAGTGTCCGATGGAATTAAAAGAAGTAATTGGGTCGAAGATAAAAGGCAGTAATTATACACGCGAGACACTGGGGTGGGCGGAGCGGGAAGGGAGCAAAGGGAGATAAAGGAGAAGTGTAGTAATCGGGGAAAGGAGGAAGTTGTGAGCCGTAAGGAAACGAGGTAAAAACGTGAAGGGGAGACGATGAGGAAGAGGAGGTTTAAGGAGGATCACCGCCAGCTTGAGATAAAACTTCGCTCTTCCTTCAAGGCAGCACAAATATTCCTAATGAGCAGTGGCTTGGCCCCACGCCCGCCCACCCCGCCCTCCCCCGCCGCCTGCCTGCCCTCCAGATTAACGACGCTGCCAAAACATAGCTGCGTATTAAATTGTACTGCTGCTCTTACTTCCAATACTACTACTACTACTGCTACTACTACTACTACTACTACTACTAATAATAATAATAATAATAATAATAATAATAATAACAACAATAATAATAATAATAATAATAATAATAATAATAATAATAGAAGAAGAAGAAAAAGAAGAAGAGGAGTAATGATAATGTAGTATGAATCCATACGTACCAATAAAAAAAGCATTCAACACTAAGGTAAAAACAAGAAGAAAATGAAACTGAATAATACGAAAAGAAGAAAAAACTGAAAAGATACCACACATTTTTCGCCCGCAGACTTTTCCTTTCCTGCATGACCTTTACAGCTCTTTATCACTTTTGCATTCCTTTCTGATTTCCATGATGTCTGCGCTCTTCCCTGAACTACACACACTTACTTCCCTTTTTGTATCATTTCAAACTCTCATGTTCCTGCGGCAAGACAATTCAAAGGCCATTTAATGAGTCAAGTGAAATAATACTTTAAAAAGGTATTCTTTTAAACCCATTCCAGGTCATTGCGTGGCTCTTCACTAGTGCTGCTTTGGGACGCTGTAATGATCCTATTTTGCTTTCTAGGAAGTGCTGAGACTGTCGAGTTCCCGGGAAATGCATTACGAAGCTTCTACACACACTGAGGCCAACGCAGCGAGGGAGTGAGGAGAAATGCAAATGAACACTGAGACAGGAGGAAAAAATAAATAAATAGATAAGTGAATAAACAGTTGAATCTTATAACGTTATTTGTGATATGATGCAGAAATTGAAGAGCTATGCAATGGACAATAGGAGTTTTAGGATGGTAAAGACCAAAAAAGAATTTATAAAGCGATACCGAAGAAAAAAGAATATTGAAAATGCAAATAAACATTGAGACAAAACGAAAAACGAAAAATTGTGAATAAATAAATGAAACAGTTGATTCTTACGAGGTTATTTGTGATATGCTAGAGAATCTAAAATACTCTACAATGAAAATGAACACCGAGATAGAACGAAAATAGATGAATAAATAAGACATTTGATTCTCACGAGGTTCTTTCTGATATGTTAGAGAATTTAAAGAGCTAAGCAATGAACACTAATAGTTGTAGGATGGTAGAGACGAAAAGACAACTCAAAAAGCAATACCAAAGAGAAAAAAGGAATATTAAAGACTGAATAAATGCACAAAAAAATAAAACGAAAATAACAAAAAAATACGAGAACGGGAAACAAACGAAAGTGAAAAAGATGACAAAGTATTAAAAAAGGAAAAACGATGAAGAGAAAGATGCAGAAAGTGAAGCAAAGGCACACACGCTGAAGGATTTCCTCTGGCGTGAAGCTCTGAAGACCGTGACAAAATATATATACACAAAATAATGAAGGAGAGGCGCTTGGTGCGAGGCGGCGGAAAGAAGAGAGGGAAAAGACAAGATGCTGACGGATGGGAGGAGGAGAAAGGAGAGGAAATGCGACGGAGGCAGGAAGGAGGGAGGGAGGGAGGGAGGGAGGGAGGGAGGGAGGGAGGGAGGGAGGGGGGGAGGGAAGGAGGGAAAGGCAGACGAAAAGACAAAGACAGATAGATAGATAGAAAACAAAGGAAAGAAAGGAAAAACAGAAGGAAAGAAACAAAAATACATAAAGACGTACAGACACACAAACGAACGCAAAATAAATAAAAGACGAAAAAAAGAAACATAAAACTTTATCTAACTTGACCCAATCTAACGTAACCTAACCTAACCCAACAGGAAGAGCAAGTGTTCCATCAGCCTTTAGAAGACGAAGTGGTTAAGATGAAGGAGGTGATTCATTATTTAGTGAAGCAGAGGCAGGCGAGGCAAAATGGAGCATAGAAACATGTTTTGAAACTCTTCCACTGCTTTCAAAACACTCTAATTGAAGTTACCGGTAGTTTTAGGGCTATTTTTATGATTCTCGTGAAAGATTAACATTTCCACATTATTAACTGGATAAACAAACCCTCTAATTGAAGTTGCTGGTATTTTTAGGGATACTTTTATGATTCTGGTGACAGATTAACATGATTTCCACATTATTAAGGGGATAAACACTCTCGAGAAACTGGTTAATCGTTTCTGTGGCCTTTGAAAACAGTGGCGGTGAGAGAGCGAGCGTTTCAGAATACAGGGCATAATCAAGAGTGAGTTATGCCTCGGGACACCTCGCCCTGCTCCACTCTATCACCATCCATCAAGACACCCTCACCCCATCAGCCCCATCAGTCCCACACCCCACCCCCCCCTCAGGCAGTCCCCTTCTACCGCCCCCTCTCCTGTTTGTCTACCATGAGTCACTACACCTACTCTTATCTCTCTCACTCTTTACCTTTATACTTGAGACTGTTGGGGGCGTCTCTCTCTCTCTCTCTCTCTCTCTCTCTCTCTCTCTCTCTCTCTCTCTCTCTCTGGTAAAAAAGTTAGTGGTGTTGGGATTAAAGTTAAGTGCGGTTATGAGTGAAAGCAGGTGTGTGTGTGTGTGTGTGTGTGTGTGTGTGTGTGTGTGTGTGTGTGTGTGTGTGTGTGTGTGTGTGTGTGTGTGTGTGTGTGTGTGTGTAATAATTCACTCAGTATTTGTGGAGCATCGAAAAAGCTTCCCTGGCGCTCATTAAGTATCGCTCGCTGACGTAAGTGCAGGCAATAATGACGATCGGGTTAGTGAATATGCAAAAAAGAAATAGGTTTTTTTTTTATCCTAAAGCTTTTCATATTAAATCATTATAGTTCTTACTCATCTGAACCACATGTTGTCAGGTCAATGTAAAAACTGAATACATAATGAATGAGTGAAGAACATTTGCCACTGACTTAAAAATACACTCTCTCTCTCTCTCTCTCTCTCTCTCTCTCTCTCTCTCTCTCTCTCTCTCTCTCTCTCTCTCTCTCTCTCTCTCTCTCTCTCTCTCTCTCTCTCTCTCTCTCTCTTTACTACGTCATTATCCTCAATAGCATCAATTTTCCACAGTTCAGCATTTTTGAGAGCCTGGGCCACCCTGAAGGGACCCAACACACCCCTTCTCCCCCTCTCACTCTCCGTAATGACAACGCACGATGAAATAAGAAAATATGCAAAAATACAAAAAAAAGACGAAAATGGCTTTATAATGGTATACCAAGACATGAAAAACACTTGCCAGTCTGATGTGGTCGCGGAAAACAGCAGTTCCCAGATAGGTGTGTGTTTTGGTTTCAATTAACTGTTGTGTCACTGCCATGAACCTAAACTAGACATACATCTTACATGCAAATACGAAAATTGAAGGAAAAAAAATTTGATTCCTTAATATAGCTGTTTGGGGACCGGTACCTCAGTGGGCCTTTTCTTTTAATCACTTTATTTCGCCCTTGGTCGACTTCCCCTCTTAAATAAAATCAAATAGAATAAATGCTACGGGCGAGGCTCAGTGATCCCGGCAGTGTGGAGGACAGTGCGCGTCACTTCCACGTCTCAACCTTTTCACTGCTCCTTGACACATATTTCTTTAATTACCAACCAATCTAAAGTGTTGTAACGGTAGTAAGGAGTATTGTATGTTACTTATTCCAGTCCTTCCTTATCTCCATTAGTATCAAGGAGCATCTTATTATTCTGCCTATTATTTGTCAATTTTTCACAGGTTTAGAAACTCATGTGGGAATCAATATGTTACAGACTCTGGCCGTTAATCTTGTGACCTCCATAGACCCATCCTAATGTCAATAAAATCGTCTAATCACACTCAAGATTCCCGGTAAAAATGTATCCCAGTACTGAAGGGCTTAGGAATGTAGAGAGGGTTCACTATTAAAAACATTCTCTCTGTCCCATTCCCAGTGAGTTCACCCCAGCACATCTCAAGGAGTGTGTTGAGGTGCGCTGCGAGACAAGGGAGCGTGATGCACAGTAAAGGCTGGGAAGAACCTTTTTTTTCCTCTCCCCTGAACCTATTTCTTTTGAGTTTCCGCCAGCGTATCCCAGGAGACTTGCTAACTCCCTCTTCATTGAAAAAAAATAAAGTGAGTAAAAAGGCAAAGGCACCTCCACGCTCTCCTATACATTCTCATATCCTCAAAAAAAAAAAAAAAAAAAAAAAAAGAGATAAAAAATAAAAACAGAAAAAAAAAGAAACGTAAAATAAAGAGATAAAAATAGGGAAGAAATAATAACCGCCTTAAGACAATTATTAAGGAAAGTTTTTAGATGCGATTAAGACGAGAGAGAGAGAGAGAGAGAGAGAGAGAGAGAGAGAGAGAGAGAGAGAGAGAGAGAGAGAGAGAGAGAGAGAGAGAGAGAGAGAGAGAGAGAGAGAGAGAGAGAGAGATTCTTTACGCAAACATGTCTCTGTAATCAGCCGGAAGAGAGCAAAAGAGAGAAAAAAAAAGAGGAAAGAGGAAGGCTTATCATATTAACTGGATCCAAAGTCCCTTCCTATCTTCTTTTTCCTCTTCGCGAGTCCGTAAGACAAAAAAGGCCAGTATAAAATGAGAGCTGATGGCATAGCTGATGAAACTTGATGCGTTGGTAGTCCTTATTTTGCCTCAGATGGTCGTGACATTAATTTACAATGAGAAATAAATGTATATGAAAAGAAACATAATGAATAGAAATTAATATAAAGGTAATTATGAGTGTTTTTATGTAAGAGAGAAGCTGGTCAAGGGCAACAAAGACAATGAAAATAAAAAGCCCACTGATTTGCCACTCCCCTTAAAGGTTAAACGAATATAGCATAAGGTCAGGGATAAATGTCTTAAATCCTTCAAGTCATAGGAATCTGGAAATATAGAAGCAGGTAGGGAGTTCCAGAGTTTACCAGAGAAGAAAAGAAATAAAGGAATAGAGATGAATAAAGAAAGCAATGATAAATGTGGAATAATGCAGATAAATAGGAGTGCAAAATGCGTAAAATGGTAATGGGATAGATTGAAAAGAATGAAAAATACACAAAAAAGTGAAAAAAGATAGTGAGTGAGGAACTGAAAGGGTGTAAAATTAATAAAAATACGGAAAAAAGGAAAATGAAAAGTTAAAAAAGTGAGAAATTCGTATAGATATATGTTGAAGAGGAAATACAAAATAGAAAAGTGTAAAAATAAAGTCAAAACAGTAAGGATAAGAACAAAGGTGAAGGAGATTTAACATAAGGACGGTAAAGGATACACAGCTTCGACCTCGCTTTACGTAACTGACGTGGGAAAGTAAACTAGTAACAAAAATTCTGTCTCTCTCTCTCTCTCTCTCTCTCTCTCTCTCTCTCTCTCTCTCTCTCTCTCTCTCTCTCTCTCTCTCTCTCTCTCTCCACCGCACCGATAATGTCCATTCCATCAACATCACCGCACCACCGCTAACAAATCCACTTCACATCACAGGAAAAAAAGGAAACAAAAATCTCTGACGTAATAGACTCATAAATCACGCGGAGGGAAGCAGGTGGACCGCCTCACACACTCACACACACTCACACACACACACACACACACTGGCAGCACGCACCTCCCTCCCTTTTCCTGCGTGGCGTGGCATAGGAAGTGCGCGTCACGGAACTTTACGCCAACGTTCATGTAATTGGAATGTGATTTTTCCGTGGACCTGATTTTGTTGCAGGTTTGATGTCCTCTGACCTTTGGCGATCGTAAAGTGTAAAGGGCAGCACGCTAAAATGTACAGGGAAACGTACCTATGTTTATGTATACGCACACACTCTACACGAAGTAACTGTTGTAATAATGGAGTACAGAATAGTATGTTCCCATTAAAATATTGTAAAATCACGAGCTGTGGTTAATAAATTATCTATCTATCTTTATTTCCTCTTTTTTCATTTCTTCTTCCTCTCATCCCTATTCTGCCCAACTCTCTAATGCAAGAGTTAACCAGTACTCTCAAATCATCCATTCCTTTTTCTTGTAAACTCTGGAACTCTCTAAATGCTTCTATATTTCCAACTTCCTATGACTTGACGATCTAAGAGGAAGGTTTCCAGACATTAGTCCTGTCTTTCGGCTTACTCTTTTGAACTTTAAGAGGACTGGCAAATTAGTGGGCTTTTCACTATCTTTTTTTTTCCCTTGGCCAGCTTCCCCCTCCTACACACACACACACACACACACACACACACACACACACACACACACACACACACTACAGTACTGAAATCCTGTACGTTCCAAGACAGCCCACGTGACCCGCCGCCACTGTGTGCTCTGATGTTTTGGTTCCTCAGGGAATAACTCTGCTGTCCCTGAGAGTGTCCCCGTTAGCCGCCCCTCCCCCTTACCGTCACGCTGGCAGCCCTCTATCACTCCCAACACGGTGGAGCCAAGTCTTTCTTTTGTCTCCTCACCCTTCTTCCGTCACGCCTCCTGCTTCACACTGCTCCGCCACACCGCTCCCCAATCCCTCTCTTACTAATACAATTTTCCTCAAAAAGAACACCCTCGAAACTCGAATATATATGATAACGCTGGTAAAACTCAATATAAAATCTCCCACGAAGTAATCCAGGAATCATCTTGAAATTCTGATCTCTTTCATAAGCCCAATACATATCTAAATGTCACTCGAGATTTAATTCCGTGAAGGCTGAAATCTAATATAACAAAGTCAGTAAGGAATTGCATGCAAAATCCAGGTAAAGTAGATTTTTTCACATGAAATGAAAAGTGAGACATCAGTGTTATTACAGAATTATACCTGTCTCACTCCGGAAGATAAAACTATATGACTACGTTTGTCATCTTAAGTAAAATGTATGACTTCATTGCTGCCCACGCCATTGCCGACACAACTGTAACGACTGTTAAGGAGTAGTCAGATGGCTGCACGAGCGAGTTAGAAGGATAAAAGAACGGTATACGACGCATTTAAAAATAAGCATCAGAAAAAAAAAATAATAATGCAATAACTTAGACAGATGAGATTCTGCAAGTTGAAACAGATAACCTTCATTCAGGCCCCAGATTTTCGTAGAAATAACGCTTAACTTCCTCAGTACTGAGACACATTTTTACCATGAGATTTGGATGTGATAAGACAATCTCGCTGACGTTAGGAGGGATGTATGGAGGTCAGAAGATTAATAGCCAGAGTCTGTACTATTTTTAT
Source organism: Callinectes sapidus (assembly GCA_020233015.1). Lineage (NCBI taxonomy): Eukaryota > Metazoa > Arthropoda > Malacostraca > Decapoda > Portunidae > Callinectes > Callinectes sapidus. The sequence goes on along the minus strand of CM035200.1, from coordinate 10,901,952 downwards.
CCCCAACATGAGACTTTGAAGCTGTAAAGATCGGCAAATCATGAGGAGAATATATATGAAAATGCGTCCAAGTACAGAAGAGGTTTAGTACCTTGAAAACATTGCTACAACTTTACTGATGTTTGGAGAAAATGCAAATCAACTCAATTTTAATCTTGCCATTCAACATCTATAAACAATTCTGCTCTTATTTCAGTCAACACAGGACACTCAAAGACTTCCTAAGAAACATTACTGATAAAGCTACAATAACACTCACGCCACAGCATCTGATGGTGACAAGACACTTGATTCCTCGCCTCCTGTCGCTTACCTGTGGATAAATGATGCGAGTTAAACACAAGGAAAGATAGAAGTAATGGTAGTGGGAGCAGCACCAGCAGCAGCAACAGTAGTAGTAGTAGTAGTAGTAGTAGTAGTAGTAGTAGTAGTAGTAGTAGTAGTAGTAGCAGCAGCAGCAGCAGCAGCAGCAGCAGCAGCAGCAGCAGCAGCAACAGCAGCAGCAGCAGCAGCAGCAGTAGTAATAGTAGTAGTAGTAGTAGTAGTAGTAGTAGTAGTAGTAGTAGTAGTAGTAGTAGTAGTAGAAGTAGTAGTAGGTTTTGAAAAGTTAATGTTTTAGTAACTATCAACAGCATGGCACTTTTGGATACCTATAAGTAATACTCTTACAGTCTCACCATTTGAAGAATAAAAGAATATATAATTCAGGTGCACCAATCCACCAACTAATATAAAGTAATACCACAGAGAAGTTGCAATATTCCAATACTACCTTTTGGTGTCAGTGGGGTCTTACGAAAACATTCTGGAAACTTCCACCCGACCATTCTTTAAAGGTTGCGGAGGAAATATCGTCAAAAGGTTGAAAACTTAGCAGGATTTTGTTTGCCTGACGCAGCGTGAGAGTTTATAAATTCATAGCTTGGAAATGTAACAAACCGGCTACAGAATACGTAATAACTTTTGTTGGTCTGTAGACACAAAGACTGTTTCAATTGCAAAGCTGCGGCTGTTATCTGTACACGCATGCATACCTCCCTGCCTACCTACCTACCTACCTGCCTGCCTGCTTGCCTGACTGCCTACTGATCTACATACACACACAAGTACACACCTGACCTGTCTGTCCTCTTAAACATGGCTTGTGAGTTACGAGTGATCACGCACTACTCGTTGTCGACGTAGAAGAAGTAATCATGTAGTAATTGATGTCCAGAAAGTAAAGGCAGGATGAACGTTATGTATTAATCACTTGTTATGAAGCAAACACAATGTTTTGATGCCAATAACAACCGTAGCAGTAGAATTTACACCTCAATAAATGTCTCAGCCTTCCACCAATTCAGACTCACACATGATATGAAGAAATACACTACCATACTTACATGAAATACAGTATACAGCTTGTTAACTTGAAATATCCGAGAGATCAACACAGACACAACAACTGAGGGAGAACCGCCTGACTGAGTATGCGCAGCTGCGCAGTAGAATGAGCGCGGGAGGTACTTACCTACTTTCAATAATGTAAACATTGACACAAACCAAGGAATGGCCATAATAATAATACAGCTTATATAAGGAAATTATTCAATACCAACAATGCTTCAATACAAACAATGTTTCAACAATAACAATGTTCCACTACTAACAAGGGACGGCTAAAGAGCGAAAGATGCCAGATACTTCCATTCACAGTAATTATCCCACACTATAGATATTTACCACGAGTGATGAGCTATGACAATCCAGAGTTATTACTAAAAAAACATGAGAGACCATTGATATCACATTACCAGCCACTAACTAAAACAAGCCTTGGAAAGAAATCGTAACATCAATTTACCGTTATTATCATGTGGGAGACTTCTCTATTCATGCATTTTCAGAGACTCCACGAAAAAAAAAGTGAAAGGTACTACTTAATACAACCTTTCTTCATTCTCATATCCGTACACAGAAACTAGATCTTCCTTTGAACATTATTAGAATTCATAAACTCACGATAACATTCCTTTAGCAGACCAATAATTTCGTAAAATCAGGAAACATCATTGAGAGAGAGAGAGAGAGAGAGAGAGAGAGAGAGAGAGAGAGAGAGAGAGAGAACAATATGTGGGGAATCGTTGCGTCATCAACAGGTGGTAAGACAAAGATTAGGAAACGAGCACAGACATCCTTGGCCTTGGCTGGGTCACTCACACCCCTACACTCGGTTCTGCGGAGCCTGGTGTAGTAGGGCACATTTCCACCACAAAATTGGGTGTGATTAGACGATTGTATTGACATTAGGAAGAGTCTGTGGAGGTCAGAAGATTAATGGCCAGAGTCTGTACTACTTTAATCTCTACATGAGTCTCTGAAGCTCCATAAAATCGTCAAATAATAAGTAGAATAGATACAAAAACGCGTCCCAGTTCTAAAGGGGTTAAGTGTGTCAAGAAGTGTATTCTGTATGTATAAAGAACAGAGCACAGAGGACATTGGATGAGAGCATTGAGTGTGGGTGGTGGTGGCCCTTTATTTCAACAGCTGTGCGGCAGGTAACATGAATGTGTAATGGTGAGTCACGAGTCTAATCCTCATTGTTGTCCACTACTTTATGCATGTGGCGGGCGTCATTTGTCTTGACTTGCGTGGCAGTTACTGCGGGGGAAAAAGAATGGTAGCGGCGTGGGATGGCAGGATTTCCACGGCCTTTGTTGCCACGACACTGAACACATGCTCCTGTTTGTGGGGCGTGCCGCGTAACATTACTCAGTCCGATTCTTTATTTCCTTTTTTTTCCTTCCCTCTTCTTTCTTCTATGATACAAATGTCTTTTTTCAGAATATTACAATGTTACTGAGTTATATTTTCATTTTCTTTCCTCTTAAATAATTGTTGCCACGGTTCTGTACACATGTGGTCCTGTTTATTTTCTCTGATTCTTATCTTTTTTATTTTCCTTTCCTTTGTTATCTTCGATAATATTAAATGTTTTTTTCAAAGAATTTAGTTAGTATACTAAGTTAAAACTTAATTTTCCTCTCCTGAATATGTTTAGTGATTTTGTATTCTCGTACCTTGCAATTTTGCTGGTTTTTCCTCCCCCTTTTTTTTAGTGTGTGTGGAAGAAGGGTAAAAAAAATCACAATATAATTTTCAATCCTTTCTCCAAAATGTTGATGCTTAGTAATTAACTTTGTTCAATATATTGATTTGCCTATTCGCTTACTTTTCTTTAAATTGTTATATACATTTCTACTGATGGCGTTGGTCACATCTGTCATGCGCAGCAGAGTTCGTGTTACAATTCTACGTTGAACTTCCGCTGACGCATCAATACTAATCGAACAAGACGGATGGAACAGTCACCAAGGAACAGAATTTCCAGAAACCAGTCTATGCACGTACCAGTCGCTTGCAATAAGGAGTTTCATTCAAATTGCACACTCACAGTACGAGTAAAAAGAAGAAATATCGGCATGACTTAATTTATGAGGGAGGTTTCCAGACATTTATCCCTATCTTGAGGCTAATTCTTTCGATCCAATGTGGGGACTGACAAATAATTGGGCTCTTTTCTTAATCATTTTTCTTTCCCTTAGCCAGCTTTCCCCCACATAAAAAAAATAAGTAGGAAAAATAAAATAGACTACCAATACTCCTACAGCCTTGTCTCGCAGTGCTGTAGTTCAGAATAAGCCACCGTATCGAGTTCCTATTAGAGGTAACTTATCCCCTCTGTGTGTCTATTATCTTGCCCTACCAATAACCTCACGTGAATCAACAACAGCAGGAGTATACATTTTCCTTTGCCTTTCTTTTCTTTCCTTCGCTTGTTTTCAGTGTTTCTTGTCCTCTTATTTCTCTTTCAATTCCTCGCTTTCGTGTAACTTTGATGCTTGTTCTTTTCTGTTGTGTTTCTTCTCCTTCTCTTAATTCTTTGGTCTGTTTTCTTTTCTCTTTCATCTTTTGGATTGTTATGAATGTATTATTTTTCTTCCAATTCTCCGCTTCCGTGTAAATTTTATATTCGTTTTTATTTTGTTGTATTTCTTCTCTTTCTCTTCATTCTTACTCTATTTATTTTCATTTATTGGTTTGTTACGTACGCACCAACATTACTACAGATAAACACTTTTCCCTACCACAAAACACACACACACATATCGGAATTTCTCGATTTTAAAGATCCTATACAGCTTCTCTTATATTTATGTATGTAGTGTACTTCGTAAACAACATAGCACACTTGCTTTTACAGGCTCGCCGACACAACGTATAGTAAAACTGCCGCTCCTTCCTTAGTGCTTTGTGAGAAATGGCTGGGTGGTGGTGGTGGTGGTAGTGGTGGTGGTGGTGGTGGTGGTGGTAGTGGTGGTAGTGGTGGTGGTGGTGGAGGTGGTGGTGGTGGTAGTGGTGGTGGTTTTGCTGCATAAAGAGAAAAATAGTAAGTGTATCTCGAGTATCTTTCTTGTGAGTGCTGGGGATCCTTGCTAGCGTGCAGTTTTAGTGGATCTAAAGCGTTTCCCATTCTTTCTGTTTATTTTCAGTTCATCTTAACGAAACTCGGGATAAGAGAGGAAAAATGGGCTGAAGGTTAAAAATATTAGACTTGAAAGAGAGAGGGGAAGGAATAGGTTCTTAAATAGAGTGGTAGATACATGGACTAGTGCAATAGTTTTATTTCAGGTTATTAGTGTTGTCATTGGGGAACTTATGGATGAGAATAATAGATGGAAATAAGTAGGTATATTCCATGCAAGAATTAGTGATTTCTTGCAGCTTTCCTTATTTCATGTTCGTATTTTGAGTGTTTTTTATGTATATTTTGAGTGTATCTTACATTTTGGGCACCTGTTCTCTGCCCTACTTTTTTACTTTATCTTCAATGTATTTCTCAAACTTTTCCTTCCTTATTATGAGCGTATTTTCAGTTTTTCGAATGCATTTTATTCTTTCAACCTGACCTTTCCTTATTTTCACCTTATTTACACTTACACCGTTGTTTTCTTCCAGCCCAATCCTTTACTTCCGTCAAATGCATGCATAATATAATCATTTTGCTTCTCCAACCTCGTGCTTCCTCATCTGTAGTGTCTCGTGTACCGGAGACTGTCACAAGCAAATCTACTTCGAGACGTGGACTAAAAGGAGTGTTTCATTGGCACTGCTCGTGTATGCCCCGTTCCTGTGTGCTTCCCTTCCTTTGTGTACATTAATAAAGTGTCCCTCGATGTCCCTCTTGCGTGCGCCTGGGAAGTATAGACTCGCCTGGAATATCAAGTGGTGTTTACATGCATCGATTTACAACGCCGCTAATGCACGCGTGTGTCGGGGAGGAGGAAGGCGCTGGACTGGGAAGGGCTGTGAATAAATATGTGCTGCGGGAAGGGAAAGTAAAATGCAGAGTGTGTTTTGGTTTTATTGATATATTAGTGTGTCTGTGTGTGATGTGGTTCTTGCACGAAATGTTTTGATTTGTTTACTGTGCTTAAAATGAAGTGATTATTTAATTAATCTAATAATGCTTTTTTTTTACTAGTTTGTGGGGCTTATTCTCTCTCTAACAACAAAAACATCACCAGTTCACAAGGTATGAATTCCGCCGAACATAGTTAAGTACCAACGATTTACTGTCAATACTAATGCCACTATTCATCTACGACCACCACCACCACCACCACCACTGCTTCGAGGGGGGAAGGAGAGCACACGAGCACGGAACCACTCAGGCCACCAGTTGTCTCCTCGTTAACCCAAATTACTGCCAATCACCACCAGGCAAGACTCACCCCAGACTCCCCAAGCCATCCGGGTCAGTGGCGCGAGCGATGAAGTAATTAACACGCGAGTAAAAAGTGTGAGCGTGTGAGTGTAGTTATTGTGAAGTGAAATAGACAGGTGATAAGGAAGGGTGTAGCAGTAACAGTCTTTCTTGTGGCTCTGGTGATGATGATGATGATGATGATGATGATGATGATGATGATGATGATGATGATGATGATGATGATGATGGAGCAGGAGGAGGAGGAGATTAATTATGTTTTCGTTCATTATGATATTAATATTATGAGTCATTTTTTATATGCATTTTTTTTTAGTTCGTTAATAAACTGAAGTAAATCTAAGCAGAGAGAGAGAGAGAGAGAGAGAGAGAGAGAGAGAGAGAGAGAGAGAGAGAGAGAATGGCTGGGGTTCCTCTGTGAGCGGGAGGGGAAGGATGCTTGGTATTAATTGGCTGCTTCCTCTTTCACTCCCAGCCTTTTCCGCACCAACCCTCACACACACACACACACACACACACACACACACACACACACACACACACACACACTCAAAAAGACACTTCATTATTATTCTTACTATTATTATTATTCTTGCTCATCTGACTCACGTGTTGTCAGGTCAATGTAAAAATTAGATACATAATTCATGAGTAAAAAACATTTGTCACTGACTTAAACACACACACACACACACACACACTTCATCGCAACACACCGCTTCACTCTCCACCCAGCAAGCCTCGGGACACACACCGGCAAACTTGTGAAAAAATGTCTTCTCAATATCAGGCATCAACAACTTGGTCTTCTACAACTTCCCTGCAGCTCCTTGTCCGAGTTCCCGCTTCACTAACTTGTGTCTGTTTCACGGCAACGAGTCCTCGGGCCCTCACTCTGTCCTCCCTGTCTCCCTCTGTCCCCTACGTGTTGTTTCTTCCTCCTCCTCTTCCTCTTCTTCCTCCTCCTCCTCCTCTGGCGTTGCTCTCGGTACTATATTCTTTTTCGTCATACTTTTATTTCTTATCCCTGTGCAATTGACTCTCTTCCTGTTATTGTTTTTGTTTTAGTTTGACGTTGTTTTATTTTTCCCCGGATCGCCTTCCCTGGAACGATGGCAAGGAATCACGTACGTATGACTGGAATTGATAGGAATAGGAGGGAAAAAACAACATCACATGCAATATCCTAAGTGCATCAGAAAGAGTCGTGTTGATGGGAGCATTACCTTCAACGGGATCAGCATAACGAGTTCTCTTTTTATGTTTTTCCATGTCTTTCTTTATATCGTATAGTCTCTCTCTCTCTCTCTCTCTCTCTCTCTCTCTCTCTCTCTCTCTCTCTCTCTCTCTCTCTCTCTCTCTCTCTCTCTCTCTGCAAATGAATAAATAAATAAATAAATAAATAAACAAGTATGAGACAGCTGCCGAAAATTCTCATAAGCTAACTCATAATAATTTTCCCACTGAAGTTTGTTACGGTGGACGTTTTGAGTGCAGCAGAGGGAGGAAGCCGTGAGAGGAGCCTTCACCTTTACTCTCTCACGTATCTCACTCGTCACAACAATCTCTTAAGCCTATCGCTAAACAAATTCTCCCTTTCAGTATCTACAATTAGACACTCTTCTTCATACTAAGCTGTTTTAATATTTCTGTAGCGTAGAAATAAAAGCAATCTTCAGTTTTATCTCTTTTTTTCTCTTTTGAATCTCCATGTTAACCATCTTGATGTTACCAAGAAAGAGAGAGAGAGAGTTAACCCAATCAGTACTGGGACACATTTCTATCATGAGTTTTGTGCATAATTGGACTATTTCATTGCCATTAGGAAGGGTCTATGGAGGTCAGAAGATTAATGGTCAGAGTCTGTACTATTTCAATCAACCACATGAGTTTCTGACCCTCCATAAAATCGACAAATAATAAGCAGAATGAATATGAAAATGTGTCCCGGTACTGAATGGGTTAATGAAGAATAAAAATTTCAGTACAGGGAGGGGTGATAAGGACCAACAAATCTTCTGCTTGTTCCTCCTTTGAGTTCCTTTGAGTTCCTTGGAGAATCAGTCAAGCGCGGAAGTTCTGCGTGCAAGTATGTCAAGGGAAAAGGATGAGTTAATATTTTTAGACGTGATACTGATACCCCTTGCAGCTCCTCTTCCTTCCTCGCTCGGTCCCTCCCTACCTCCTCTTCCTCCTCCTCCTCCTCCTCCTCCTCCTCCCGTCTCAAGGGCCGCGTGTCAGAGGGTGTCTTCACGCCTCTCTGTCGCCTCAAAATAGGTTGTCTAGGGAGTGGAGGGAAAAATTCACACGACACCTGCAGTTTTGTGGGGAAGGGCTTGACATGCTGACACTTTCTCCTCCATTTTCATTTTTTTCACTCTTTTTCTCCTTCTCCTCCTCCTCCTTCTCCTCCTTTTCACTTCCTGTTCCAGTTTGCTTTTTTTTCTTCTTTTTTTCTTATATCTCCCGTTTGTTGATTTTTTTTCTTCAGTTCTGTCGACTTCTTCTTCTCCTCCTTCTCCTTTTCGCCTTTTGTTCTTCTTTATTTTTCTTTTTCCTTTTCTTTTTTTCTTATTTCTCCCTGTTGTTGTTTTTTTCTTCACTTCTGTCGTTTTCTTCTCCTCCTTCTCCTCCTTTTTTGGTTCCTGTTCTACTTTTTCTTTCTTCTTATCTTTTTGTGTTCGTCTCCCTGCTGTTTTTTCTTCTTCAGTTCTTTCGTTTTCTTCTTCTCTTCCTCTATCTTTTCTCTTCCAGTTTTCTTTTTTTTTCTTTTTCATCGTCAATTTCTTCTGTTTCTTATATCTTCTTCAATCTCCTCTCTCAATTATAGTTCATTTCTTGTTTGTTTTTATTGCCTTCTTTATTACATCACTGCCTCTATTTGTCTTCTTTTCTCTCTCTCTGTCTTCCATTTTCTTTCTTTATACGTATATTTTTCCTTTGTTTATCACTTCATTGCATCTTTATTTTTTACCTTCCTTTCTTCTCTCTTTTCTCTCCTTCTACTTTCTTTTACAAATACAGTTTTATCCATCTCTTTATTTTTCTTTGCCTCTTTTTTGCCTCCTCTTTTATCTCCTCTCTCCGCATTCCGATATTTTGGGGAAAACATTTTTATTCTTTTCTTAATAAAAGCTTCGGCTTTTAATTTTTTTTCTGTTTGTTCTTCATGTCTCACTTTTTCATTCACAGTTTCCTTTTCATTCTCTTCCAAATCAGTATCTCTATGCTTCGTCTTCCCATTTTTTTCTCTCCTATGCTCGAGGTAGATTAAAATAAAACATGGTGACAATGACAATGACAACTATTTCTTATTCCTAACTGGTCAAATTGTATGTATAGAAAACTGTTATACAGCAGTCATCAGTATGAACACGCTGCACACGACACACACTACTGGCTCCACTAGTAATTTCCAGCTTAAAATATGATCTAGTTTGGCTGGAGTTACCTGGAAGCCTTGAATCACCAGAACACCGCAGTGCGGTCAGTTTACAACATGACTGTTTCCTGCACTCACTCCTGAGGCACCGCGGCCACGCACACGCCTTCCTGTGCCGGGAAAAATAATATCAAGTAAAGCTCGGCCAATCTTCCCCCTTCCTTTCCAAGGTAATTGCACTATTACTATTACTGCTACTACCACTACTACTACTACTACTACTACTACTACTACTACTACTACTACTATTACTACTACTACCAATAATAATGATAATAATAATAATAATAATAATAATAATAATAATAATAATAATAATAATAATAATAATAATAATAATAAAATAGCAGCAGCAGCAGTAACAACACCACCAATGGCAACATTAATAGCTGCACGAAATCTTTATGATAAATAGCACATATCCCACTTTCTTACTGTGCCCGATGGCTACGCTGCCAGACACAGGCCGCAGCTCAACGCGCCAGCCCTGGTATGTAGGCCGTGGCGAGGCATCGGCACTTATCGCTGTTGCCTGATAAAGTTCCGAAAAGTGCGTCAGGTGTCCTGAAGGGGAGGTGGAGGACCCCACGCTGCACGAGACACGCTACGTACAAGGACTCGAGTGGTGGTAGTGGTGGTGGTAGTGATGGTGGTAGTAGGCTACGGCAGGAAGGTGGTGGGACATACTACACACAAAGGCTCCTCTCACACCGTCGCTTGAACTGCATCCCCTCCAGGTATCTCAATCTGCCCTGATTCTCCGTACAGAGATTCTTGGGATTACTTGTACGGACCTCCTCCCCTCACTGGCCAGGCCACGATTACACCATAGCTATCCTCCACTCCAACTTGGCCAGCAAGAACCACAATAATTGTCTTTTTCCACCACCTCAATCATTGTCACCACCACAACACTATCCGCCACGACCAATGCCAGCCACTCAGCCTCCCCCATGCAACACACACACACACACACACACACACACACACACACACACACACACACACACACACACACACACCAATGCAATGTTCATCAAAAGCAAGTTCAAGGAATCGAAACCACATGAAATCCTTTTCCTTCACTTCACTCCCTTCAGAGAGACGCGATTGGAGCAGAGAGAGAGAGAGAGGGGGGGGGGCGGGGAGGGGGGCGTCCTTGACTAAGTTAAGGGAGACGGAGGGAGGAAACAGGCGAGCCAGGCTGACGGAGAGGGACGAGGGAGAGGGCACTGACCATAGCCTGGGTTACACTGACCATTTCCGGGTAGGCGGCCATACTGCGCCATTATCCCGATCAGTCGAGTTCGTTTCTCCACAAATACCGGACGCGATGGGAAGGCAAAGTGTCATTTTTTTTCGCGGCACACACGGCCGAACCTGGCGAGTATTCAGCGCCACCGGATGTATTCAGTTCAGTTCAGTTCAGTGGCGATGAAAAGAACGGACAAACGGACAAACGGACACACGGACGGACAATCGAACAAATGGACTCAAACAAAGCGAAACGTTGCGGTATAAAAAATCAAGACTGTTTATAGGACACATCTGCCCACTCCTCACTCCACCAACAGGGAAGCAATGAGTCTCGACTGCCGGTATGGTTGTTCACACACTGGCGTCCTCTGATGTAAAGAGAGAGACTATTGTGTGTTCCCTGCTGTAGTCATGAGGCATCACTGTACTACTGACCTTCTCCTATGATAACTTAGAACCACTGCTAATCATAAGAATTGGGTTAACCGTTTTTACTTCATTCTGAAAGACATAACCTTGCGAGTCACTTGATACCGGATGAAGTTAAACAGAAAGACAGACAGATAGATAGATAGATAGATAGATAGATAGATAGATAGATAGATAGATATAAACAGACACACACATATATAGAGTTCATTAACCGTAGCCATTTACATTATGACCATTTTCTTAAGTATGACTGAACAAAGAATTATCACGGGGTACTCAAATTTGCATAATAATTACCATCCATAAAAGAAAATTCTGCTGGTGTGGTGAGGACAGCGACTGAGAATGTGTGTGTGTGTGTGTGTGTGCGTGTGCGTGTGTGCGTGTGTGTGTGTGTGTGTGTGTGTGTGTGTGTGTGTGTGTGTGTGTGTGTGTGTGTACAAGAGCCCCTGCCATGCAAAAGAGACCGGATACAAGGTCAACATCACTGGCCTGTGTAAACCACGGGACAGTTTGAGGGAGCTCGTGAGACAAGCAGCTCAGCGTCTCTGCCTCCAGTTCCGCCTCGCCCTCTCTGCGCGCCGCCGCCAGCCTCGCCACCACCACCACCACCACCTCCACCACCGTCGTGTTGTTAAAGCCGCCCTTTCCTTGTCTGCGAGGCGATAAGCGTGTTGGACTCTTATCCCACATAGAGAGAGAGAGAGAGAGAGAGAGAGAGAGAGAGAGAGAGAGAGAGAGAGAGAGAGAGAGAATGTCTGCCCATTTGTCTGCATGTGCGAGTGTGCAGTCAGCATTTATGTGAATCGGACTAGAATGTGTGCGGGAACAGTGTAGTGTGCATGTCCGGAACACTGCACGCGCGAGGCAAGGTGAGAGTGTACATGGAAAGTGTATGCACGTCTAAAAAGTCTCGGCTTAGTGGTGGGCTGTTTGTCAACCTCCGTGTGTTCTGCAAAGTTCTGTTCTTGCAACGAGACGTGAAGTGTGTAGAGCGTTTCAGGTGCAGAGTGCTGGGAGTGGCGGGTGTGCGTGAAGGAGTGTGGGTAGGGGTGGAATATACTTAAAAAAACGCAGATGAAATAATTTGTGTAACAGGTATGAAAGAGGAATATCGTGTGTGTGTGTGTGTGTGTGTGTGTGTGTGTGTGTGTTGGTGGGTAGGTGGGTGTGTGCGCGCGTGCGTACCCTCCACATTATACAAGAATCCAGAAATGCTTCAAATACCCGACTCATCAAAAATGAATATATTCCGCAATATCATGATTTGATGAAATGAAATGTATCAGTCATACGAATCATTCCTAAAACGCCTATGCATAGAATTGCCAAAACTTTCAATATACCAAAAAGTGCATTACCTGCAATTCATTTTCCTCACCAGCGCTGAAATAATAAAGATTGGAGAGGATGAGAAGGACTTGGCTTACCATGGGAAACTGAAACAAGATGCGGGAGAAATAGAATGAAGGAAGGGGAGGCAAAATAAGGGAAGGGAGACTGAAGGAAGAGAAACATGATAATACAGAGGGAGAGGATAAAGCAAGATTAAATAAATAAATAAAATAAATGAGGCAACAGAAAACAAATAGTTGTGTATTACAGGACGATATACCATCAATGAACACAACAGATCAGAAAATACAAAGAAACGAAGCACGCACGAAAAAATATGTGGAAAATCTATATTGAAAGTACACGTGGCTTTCAATATAAAATAAAACCCTACCAACTCCCTCCTGCACTACTGACGAAGGTATGATGCAGAAGATACATGTGTGCTCTCCCAGGGCGTCAGGTTTCAAGCGGGAGAGAAATGGGGGAGGAAGAGAACGGATAAAAGAAGGAACGATGAAAGGTGGAGAAGATGAAAGTTGAAAAGATAGAAAAGGAGGAAGAGATGAAGCGATGAAAGGAACAGGCGAGTGAGAAGGAAGAACGTGACCGAGTGAGGATTTGGGAGGTAAACAACAAGTGAGGAAGAAATGAAGGAGAAAAGACAGACAGAGAGAGGATGATGCTTTGAGTGGTGAAAAGCGAGGAATAGTGGAATAAGGGAAAGGAAAGAGAGATTAGAATGAGAATGGAGAGTGAGATGAAAACTGGAGCGAAAGAAAACGAAGCAGGAAAAAAGCTTCCCTTATTTCATGCTTTATTATTATTTTTTTCCTTATTAATCAATATGAATAATAGGATAGGGCAGTATCAAGGAAAGTTTCGAGATTTACTCTAAGAAAGGAAAGTGTTAATATTATACCCTCCCTCTTGGATAGAGCAAAGTGTGGGCCACAAAATACTCTCTTCTATAATATTTAGCATTCTTCAATCTTAATTAATGTCACCAGTAAAGCTCACTCAGGGTCCATGGGGTACTTGCGCCAGATCAGAACCAAGACTTAAGGAAGATTTGCATCTGATTACAAGAGTCAAGACAAGAATTAACCTCTCCAAGAAGAAGGAGAATGTGAAAGGTTACTAGACTGTTGGACATGGATGTGCTGCGCCCTCAGTGTGTTTACAGAAGGGGGAAGGAAACGCCACTGCACCATGAAACAATTATCAGGTAAGCCTTCCCCTTCCACTCGCAATCTACAAGGAACAGTCACCTCTGTGGCCTCCTGAATAAATGCTAGTTCTGTAGATTCTTCTAAGAGTCGCGTTTTCAATAACAGTTCCGAGAAAATGAAAAGAAGCTTACCACGTGACGAAAGGAATAATTAGATAAGTGAATTCAGAAAAAAAATATCGCAAGAAGGAATACATGACGAACACCGAGGAAAAGAAAAGGAAGACAGAAAATAAGAAAAGATAAATAAGATAGAAAGTACACTACCAGCAGTCATACACAAAACAATATAAGAAAAATAGCTTGTAAAACGCTTAGAGGAAAAAAATATATATGATAATAATAATAATAATATAAAAAGAATTAACATACTTCAAAACATCTTTACATTCAATTTAAACACTACAAAAAGATGAGCAATTCACCCAAAGGCACGAAACAAACACACAAGAGAGAACATTTGTAACTCATAAACCCAAAATTAAACAAAGCAGAGAACATTGAAATTCCAATAAAAAAAAACATTAATCAACAAACAAATAAACGAAAAGAAAGATAAAAAAAGACACAAACGACAAAACAAAAAGACAGGAAGCGAAGGAGGGGCGCTGAGACGACAGAGACAGCAGGTGAGGGGGAGCTTGGGCACCTGTGAACTGGCAGGCTGAGGAGAGACAGAACCAGAGAGGGAGAGGCAAGGCAAGGCAAGGCGAGGAAGGGAAGGTCTGGGTCTAAGTGTTTATACTTGGGCATGGCGTTTTAGCATCTGGTGTTTGTTGATTATCTCGATGTTTTATTTTTCTCTCTTACTTTTCCTCCGTTTCAGAAGCCTAGAATCGTCTCCCCTTCCTCCCCCCCCCCTCTCTTTCTCTCTCTCTCTCTCTCTCTCTCTCTCTCTCTCTCTCTCTCT
>CM035200.1:10880290-10881640 GCA_020233015.1 Callinectes sapidus | reverse complement strand
AGAACAGTAACCACGCACGTTCCCCACATTAACACCCCTGCGTCTTGATGAGTCTGGAGTACGTCTAGCCACGAGGGGGAGATAAAATTAAACATATCCCCCATTTACGTCACATGATACCTATGCCCCTATTCTTAAATACTGCTCTCTGCACCATCACTATTTTCCAAAGGCTTTAGTTGAAAATAGCCGTTTTTATAAGGGTATTTTCATGGTTTTGGTGATGGATTTGGCAATATTTCTAGTTTATCATAAGGAAAAACTATCTTGAAAAACCAGGTAGTCGTCTCTATGATCTTGAAAAATAGTTCTGGTGAGAGAGAGAGAGAGAGAGAGAGAGCAAAGTGTTTAAGAATACGGGCCCTAATGTTTACCCCGGACGAGTACTGGCGCTGGGGATCGATGGAGGTAAACACGGGATCTGGTAGCAAGTAGTAGTAGTGGTAGTGAGGTCCTGATAATATTGTCGACACTCCCTTTCCCTCACGGCTTCCCCTCCTCGCCACCGTCACCAGGGGACCGCAACGTCGGGGTACAGTGAAGTATTGGTAAACATGTGGGACTCGGGTAAGGGTGTTATGGCTGGGTAATGGAGCTATGGGCGTAGAAAAGTTAGTGGCTATGTGTGGATATGAGGTGTGAGGGATGCGATGGAGGTAGAGGTGTAGGAAAGGGAGTGCCTATGTGTGGGTGTTAGGTAGAGACGTAGGAAAAGGTATATGTGCGTGTATGAGGTGTGAAGGATGCGAGTATTTTTTCATGTACGAAGGGGGAAGCAGACCAAAAGGCAACAGAAACAATGAAAACAAAAAGGCCACTAATTTACCAATCCCTTAAAGGTCAAAAGAAGTAGCCGAAAGTCAGGGACAAATGTCTTGAAACCTCCCTCTTAATCAAGTCATAGGAAGTTGGAAATATAAAAGCAGGTGGGGAGTTCTGGAGTGTATTAATATGGCGAGACTAAGCTTAAAAGTATGATTGTGTACTTAGTATAAGTGAGGGGGAATGTACCTCTGATGGTGTGTATTAATCTAGTGAGAGAGTGAGTATGATGAGGTGTTGAGAAGGGTGTTAGCAAGAAAGTGTAAGGTTAGCGAAAATGTGAAGTTACCAGAAAAATGTATTAGTGGAGCTAGTAGGAATATGTATTAATGAGGTTGGTGATAAAGTGTGAGGTTAGCGGGAACGTATATTCATGAAGGTAGCGAAAACGTGTACGGTTAGCGAGAACGTGTAAAATTAGTGAAAATGAGAAAGATTAGCGGGAACGTTTATTCATTAAGTTAACGAGAACGTGTAATATTAGCAAGAACGCGTAATGTAAACTAAAACGTGTAAGATTAGCGATAA
>CM035200.1:10870290-10875290 GCA_020233015.1 Callinectes sapidus | reverse complement strand
TTGCTCTCCTCACTATCTGCCCATTTGTCGGGCTTTCTCTCGCTTTTCCACCTGTTTTTTTCTTTGCTTTTCTTCCCCCCTCCCCCTTCTCTCTCTCTCTCTCTCTCTCTCTCTCTCTCTCTCTCTCTCTCTCTCTCTCTCTCTCTCTCTCTCTCTCTCTCTCTCTCAGTATCCAAGCGATAAAGATTAGCTTTTATTTCATAACTATAGACAAAGTAAACGGGCAATTAAGTAATCTCTCTCTCTCTCTCTCTCTCTCTCTCTCTCTCTCTCTCTCTCTCTCTCTCTCTCTCTCTCTCTTTGTTCACGATTCAATTCATGAGCTCTTTATGCTAAGTAGTATTTAAATTTCACCTCATCAAAGTAGATATACGATCTAACCATTTCTTTTCATCTTATTTTACTTTAACTTCTTGGTCCTCTCCTTTATACTTAATTTGCTGGGCCGTCATAATCTGTACAAGTGGCGGCAATTATACTCAGCTTGTAGTTAGCGTTAACCTGCAAATTGCCAGACTCTTAAGCTTATCATCACCATGCAAGGCGTACCAGTGTCTGTCATTATAGTGCGATGATAACGTGACCAGTGGAGGAGGTAAGGGAATGCCGCCGCGCCTCATCAGGGAAGGAGCTGCAGGGTTTGGTTGTGTCTGATGTGGCAAAGGAAGGAAGTGTTCAGGTCGTGACGGGACACCTCGCTCAATACTCTGACGTAACTTGTAAACACTGGAGGGAAAAAGTGAAAAGAAAAGAAAGGCTAAAAAAGAATATACATGTAAAGACAAAGAAGAAAGGAGGAAAAATGAAGTCGGAAAATATACATACGTATATGGAGGAAACACAGGGAGAAAACTGAAGAGAGAGCAAGAGGAACAAGACGGTCAATGGTCAGGAAAAAAAGCGGGTGAATGAAAAGAAAAATAGACAAATACTTTAAAAGCCACAGCAATTTGTAGCACGCACGCATCAAAAAAATTCCAGGAGCCACATTGTTAAGAAGCGTATCACGAACACCTGCCAGTCACGATGTTCAGTGAAGACTTGAGTGAAGACAAACAGCATCCCTCATCCCGCAGCCTTAGTCATACACCGCCCCTCGCCCCTCACCCCGCACCCACATCTGCCATGGCCCCCACCTAACCAGCACGTGCTCCATCAGGCGGCACTCCTCCCCTGTTGCTGCCTCGTTAACGGATGTAAGGAGTGTGGACGACAATGGTGTGAGTGATTAGCACCAACACTATTTGTACTGCTGGCGCTGAGAGGCACAACACGCTGGTGCCACTACACTGCCCCACGGTGACACCAGATTGGAGTAGTTGAAGATGTCAAGTATGTGTGTGTGTGTGTGTGTGTGTGTGTGTGTGTGTGTGTGTGTGTGTGTGTGTGTGTGTCCGCGTGGCCTAAAGTACGTCTACGTGCCTGCGACTTTGCAAATTACATCATAAAGTTTTGAGGCGCCGAGGGAAAGTGACGAAGTCTGTAACTGAGGAAACACTTTCTCAGCGAAGTGGAGATGGAGGCGGGGAGGGGGAGTAGAGAAGAAGGGGAAGAGGGAGGAGGAGGAGGAGGAGGAGGACAAGGAAGCTGCATCGCCTTAGAGAGGTGGGCCTGCAGCCTCCTGCTGGGCCTGACGAAGGTAATAATCGCGCGTCCACTTAAATGTCACGCCGCCGATGACGTCATGGTCTTGACACTTGTTCGTAGCGCGGGAGGGAAGGAGAGGGTCGAGGGGGGAAGGGCGGCAGGGAGAGCAGGAGGGAGTTGTGGTGCCGCTCCATGAAGGCGGAGATAGTGTGGCGGGAAGGCGAGAGTAGGCTGACGGTCGTCGGCGCTCACGCACGGTTGCGCGGTGGTGGTGGGCACACAGGCACACACACGCCGGGGCCCAGGTATTGATCCGGCCCACCGTGAGGACCCACTGTGGCACCTGGCACCGTGGCCGGACCCACGGCCACCGGCCACTCTGCCTACCCCGGGCACGATACACAATGGGCTCTTACCTTAGCAGTGTGGGGGTTTGAGGACTCTCATGGCGGGCTCGTCAGAGTGGATCACACCCCGAACACAGCGGTAAGCACACTGACGGGTGTCCCGGCCCGCCACCCTCCCCAAGACGGTCGTCATGACAACGCCTATCGCGCGCACACTCCTGTCGCCACCGCCACCGCCGCCGCTGCCGCCGCCAGCATCACTCCTCCGCAACGCAGGTCTCACCCCTTCAACATTACGCCATGACCGTTATCTCGCTGACCTTGTTAACTGCAGGTCAGCCAAGCGATGACGTAACGCCACACAGACCATTACAACCTGCACACTGCCACCAAAACACTTCACACAGGCGCTCCTGCCCTCCGCCGCCCTCCTTACCCTCGGGGACCTTCCTGCGGGACACCTATGTTGCTGCTCCGGTACCGGCAGCAGCATTAACATAGAGCCACCTACAAACACACACAAATTACATGCTCCATTCCAATGATGTTAGTTTTGACTACAGACAAGATCATTACTCTTGCATGTACTGATCACTTACCTCTCCTGCAGGAGATCATTCTCAGCACACACAAGTCCCTCGCGCCACAACATGACGGCTCAGAAGAGTGACACGCTGAGTCAGGGTTTGGGAGGCTGTGTCACGCCACTCTCACGTCCCCTCATGTTTCCTTGGTCAGTCCTTCACTTGAATAATTATGTACAAAACTTATTACTAAGAAAAAGCTAAAGAATAAACAACACACGGCAAGAAAGTAAATGAACCGTAAACATAAGAAAAACATAATTACAAGGACCCGTCAGACACTGGACACTTCAAATAGTGCATTTCATTCTCCACTTCAAGAAACAAACATCACCATCCTCACACTGTATAATGTAACGCGTATTTATTTAACTAGAGAGAATATATTACGTCTTTTGTCAAGGCTTCCCAGACAGTTCTGATGCCTCGCCGTGAAAAATGGGGCGTTTTAATCAACACCGACGAGATGTAGTGTTGTTGCTTGAACTTTTGATACCCACGTCGCTCATCACATAAGATACAAGTGTTTGGCGTTCTGGCGATGCTAATCTAATATCTGAGAGAGAGAGAGAGAGAGAGAGAGAGAGAGAGAGAGAGAGAGAGAGAGAGAGAGAGAGAGAGAGAGAGAGAGAGAGAGAGAATCGTTCCTCGAGAACTACTGCCTTTCTATCTCTTTAATGTCTTTTCATCTGTTTTGATTTATGTATGGGAATGTCTTTTTTGAAGCTGTGTGTGTGTATGTGTATGTGTGTGTGTGTGTGTGTGTGTGTGTGTGTGTGTGTGTGTGTGTGTGCTTATCCTTCCACACACACTTACCGCTAAGAGGATATAATCACCCAGAGCAGACGCGCGAGATACACTTTGTTGCTGGGTTATTTACAACGTGCCTTACGAGAGAGGGAGGGAGGGAGGGAGGGAGGGAGGGAGGGAGGGAGAGAGGGAGATGATCAGAGGAAAGGAGATGTACGAAAAGAGACCATGAAAGACTCTAACGCTAGTATTCTCAAACACTTCCATGCTTCACCTCCACTATTTCAGGTTTTATTCAAATTTATACGAGTTTTTCAGGTGTTTTTTAAGATTCTAAAGGTAGAGTGACACGATTTCCACATTATCAACTGGAGAAACACTCTTTAAAACCTCGCTAATCATCTCTTTGACCTCTGAAAATTAAGGTGCTGAGAAAATAGTGCTTCTGAATGCTGACCTAAATACAAGGCAGTACCTGCTACAAGAATCAACAGTAGCATTTTTTTTCTTTTTTTGCTATACACAGATCCAGTTTAAAGGAACCCTACTTATTATACTATACTCTTCCCAGATATTTACTTGTATTTCTCCATTCAAGATTTACACTGTAGTCATACATTGTACTACCTCATGTTTGCTTCCGTCTTCCCTAACTATGGACAGTTCGTGTAGTTATTAGGGTCACTCTTGATTTAATGCAAAGGCACAGTCCATAACTTGTTCCATCAGGAAGCCACTTGGCACAACCACCCGCACAGTTTCCTCGTCATGGCCGCGCTGAGGGAGGAGATGATGCCCGCTTGCGTAACTTAAGAGAAATTAGGTTAGTGTTGCCTCCACACCAGTGACCAGAGCAGGGCATTACAGGTGCACTAAGGAGACCACCACCGCCATCGCCTTTGGAAGGAAGTTTTTTTTTTTCTACACACACTTGTGAGTTCATTTTAAACACATTTAATTAGGTGATGGGAAGCGAGCAGTTTCATTAAATACTGGGAAGAAGATTTAATTAGATATTGGGTGGTGAACTTCATTGCCTACTGGTGGGCACTAATTAACTTCCCAGACACATATGGCGCCACCTGGCTGAGGCTGCAGGAGCGGACCAGTGCCTGCCTGCCCTGCCACGCCAAGGACCATCACTCAACACTGCTCCACCTCACTATCCATGTCAAAATATCTCCAAATAGACAGTATAAAGAAATGTTACGTATTGCATTTACACCAATACTCAGAATAACATTTCCTGGAATTCCAGTTTACATTCCAATGTGATGCTATGGAAATAATTTGTTGCAATGCTCTTCAGTGACTGGCGCATGGGACCGATAACGTGCCAACATTCTTCATGCGTGCTGACTCTCCTGTCTATCGAGATATAAATGAATCACTGACTTTCTCGATTTGCATTGTTTACTTACAGGACAAATTCTTATTCGAGTATTTAGTCATAATGACCTGTGGTGGTATGGTGGTGACCTGTCCAGATATCACAGGCTATTACAAGGAACGGGAAAAAATGGATATTATTCCATTAGGTGCCGCAACAGCTTAGGTCATATGGCACCACTAGGGTTAACGGGAGAGCGCTACATCTCCCACTGAGCAACTAGGTTTGGCAAAGATTCGAACCCGGGCCGCCAGCACCGGAGGCCTTAACCAACTATGCCACCACCCAGCCCCCTATAAGGAACGGGATCCAAAGACTGGGGATCCCATGAATGTTTTAATT
>CM035200.1:10833578-10853292 GCA_020233015.1 Callinectes sapidus | reverse complement strand
ACTCCCCCCCCCCCTCTCTCTCTCTCTCTCTCTCTCTCTCTCTCTCTCTCTCTCTCTCTCTCTCTCTCTCTCTCTCTCTCTCTCTCTCTCTCTCTCATTTAATAAAAGTTTGATATTGATAGATATGTCGAGTTATCTCTCCCTTAGGTCTAGTTTGGCTGAGGAGGCAAATAAATGTCTAGGTAGGTAGGTAGGTGGGATTGAGGGTGGGTGATTAGGTGAGTGGAAAGGTGGATGCGTAAATGGATATGTGGACAAGTGTGTCGTTAGGTGGTTGAGAGGTGGATGTGAATGCATATGCTGCCTTCAGGAAGCTTATCTGAGGCTAGAGATGTTTGGTAACAAGTGATGTGTGTGTGTGTGTGTGTGTGTGTGTGTGTGAGACGTGACTGCTCACCAAATCTTCGGCCTATAATTTCATAAACACTTAGGTACTTATCCCCAGATTGGCTCTAGCCTCACGAAAACTCAAAGGCTGAATGACGAGGCTGAAAAGTCTTCTAGTTGCTGAAATCCCAGAGACATATGGTGCAGAGTGAGGGCGGTCGGTATCTGTACTGAATTGTTAGGCAGGAGCTTCAGTGCAGATCTGTTTACCTCCCTATGTGTCTACCTACTTATCTATCTATCTATCTACCTACTTACCCAATATTTATCTATCTGCCTGTCTATCTGTTTGTCTATCTATCTATCTATCTATCTGTTCACCTATTTATCTTCCTACTTTGTCTCATCTCTTTATCTATCTATATATCTATCTATCTATCTGTACATTACATATTTGTTTAACTATCTGTCTGTATATCTATTTACATAACCACCTCACATCAACCTTCGTCTTTGACCGCAGAAGTGTTGCAATGAGGACGCATGCGACCACGACAACTATCTTGAAGGGAAAGCTCTAACATGAGATGGTGCGCGCCCATTCTGTTTGAACTTGGCGCCCCAATCTGCATTTCTTAAACACTCTCCCCACAAAGCTTCTCACTCATATATTACACTTCAAAACACACAATACTCGTATAAAACGCAGTGTAGAATCTAAATTTACAATAAAAAAACATTAAAAATTTAAATCGTACATATTTTTTTCTCTCCATACCTGTTAAGAAATCCATTCAACTTCAGCTGGCAAAACAACAGGGGCTGCTGGCTGTGTACTGCTCGTCTCTTATCACTCCGCACTAAAGGTACAGCTACACTTCAGGATCAAGAAGCTTACAGTGATAACCATTACCAACAAGTGCCTCTCCCCTCCCCACCAACCCCCGGGGCTCAAAGGGAACCGTGTGGCGGGAGGCTGGGGGCAAGACTGTGCTGCTCCCAATTCACACTGGGCCCTACGTTACTATTACCTGCGTGTGTCTGTGTGGGCAGGTGTGTGGGTGCAGCGCCTGGGAGTGGCTGTGGAGGGTGTAGTGAGGATAAAAAGCTATGTGGTGTAGGTGTGGTGAAGGACTCCGTGGTGTTGTGGTGTTGTGGTTTGTGTTTACAAAGGAAGTGGTGGTGGTGGCTTGCCTGGTTTGCCCTCACCTCACTGTGGCTGCCTTGCCTTTGTTCCTGGCGGGCTGAGGGGCGCGTGTGGTGGCTTGTTGGTAATATTCCAGGGTAATTATTTATAACATGTCTGCCTCACTTTTCCCCACCACCACCCTCCCATACTATAAACAAGGTGTGGGACACGTTGGGGTTCGGAGGTTTTGGGTGGGGAACAAGATATGAGCGAAATATGGGGCAATTTTACATAATATTGCAATAATTTTTTTTTTCTAGTGTAACCCATCTAACTGGCTCCACCGGACATCCCCATTACAACACTTTCCTAACCCTAACATTAAACTAACCTAACCTAACGAAACTTCTAAAAAATCACACCACTATGCCTTACTGGTGAGGTGAAGAGATTCTCGTGGCGATGGAGATGTGTATGGTTTTTCGGAATCATTAACAAACATGTGGCACCTCTTGTGTATGTCTGTATGATGCATCTTGAATATTACTGGTGTAAAATATCTCATTTAGTGACTTTTCCTGCCAAAATTGGGCACCATTTGCTTTACCACTGTCTACTGAGTAGCTGCACTAACAAAGGACAGTGAACCTCTATCAGAATGTCAGAGTTGTCTCTACAACAAAAGAACACAGTGACTGAATTGACGGCACAAAGCAGATATTGGTGGCTCCACGAGTGGAAACGTGATTGGTGGGACCGTTCTATAGATACCATGACATCATGATATTTTGCTACCCACAAATTCCTGTTATAACTAAAGATATCCACTTCAGTGTTTATTCTTGACTGGTGAATACGTCACTGGACTTAGAAGATATATTGAATTTCTACAACAAACCCGACCGCTATTACTGATTTGCTATATGCTTGCCGCACAATTCCTGTCATGTACAGCAAGGTTACTGATCCTTTTACATGATACATGACTTGCTTGCTTGTAACTAACATGGCCATATTAGAAAGATCAACCTATTCTTGTAATAATTTGCTAATTTTATACTGACCTAGTTTCTGTGCTGGGTTGAAAGTTGTGTTAAGTCTGCCTTGTTATTTTGTGTGTGCCTGAAATCTCTTGTTTATATTTGGGGTAGGGATGGATTGAAAATGGTGGTTTTGATCGCAGTGGGGGCAGATTCACTCCAAACACTGAAGTCTACCTGCAGTGCGAGGTATTCTGGTAATTTTGGTTTTGCACCACTTTTTTATTATTATTTTTCCCTTCACCTGCTTCATTTTTATATTTATTATATTTACATTTTTTTATTTCTTTATTTGTCTAAATTTTTATATGTCATTTAAGTTAGGTATATATCAAGAAAGGTTTGACTGTGATAACTAATAGATCAAAGAAATATATGACAATTTTACACTTTAACTTGCCAGAAGGAGTAAAATCACAATGTCAGCCACCTGAGTTAGTTTTAGGTAAGAATTGAAGGAGCCCTGCATTAATCAGGAAATGGGATTCACGCTGCAATACTTTAAATATTTGGTGAATTATTAGCAACTTAACTGATTTGCCATACTTAGCTTCCAAACTAGGAAAAATACAGTGTAGTGTAATAAAAATGGTAGGAAGAACAATTACGTCAGTTAACCTTTACGTAGGGTTGCAAAATTGATGATGTAAACCAATAGTAACTATAGTGTGAAGACAGAAATGGATAGGTTGCATTGAATATAATAGGACCTGTTTCTGTGTCTAAATAGAGTTGTAGTAGCCAAATAGTTTTTTAATGTTTACTTTGAATGTTTGTTCTGTTTCATAGATTCTTGTTCTTGTTTCATAGATTGGAAAAAAATAATTAAAAACTTCAATCTTCCATAAAACTATTTTAGGGACCAGCACCTCAGTGGGCTTTTTTTAACAGCTTTCTATTTTGTCCCTGGCTCAATGCTCTTCTTACATTTAGGAAAAAAATACAGCGCTTATCTTTATTTAGTCCTGTGGAAATATTTCATGGCATTAATTTCATTTTAAATTTTTTACAAGAGTTTGAATTTTATTGCTTTAGGTGGATAAGGCAACATTATTCCATCATAACAGAAGCTGGGAATGCTCTTTTTTAGAGAAGCAGACAAACAAAAACATAGTGGATTTTATTTATGAATATTGCAATTTTCTTGAAATGTAAAAATGTAACCCATGAATTTTGCCAAAAAGTCAGATAATCGTTTGAGATTTGTAAGAAATGTAAGACAGCGCTATAAAGTGGAATCAAACTGTCGAGGCCCACATGCCAATTAACTATAACCCTGTACATTATAATCTTCTGGCCTGTCCTTTTCAATTTTCTCTTGTGTTGATAACATACCCTAACATAACAATGGAAAGAACTAAACCTTCATCACTTATCTATATTGTATAAAGCTAGCATGCTCATTTTTTTTGCTATAGCTTATCTGTGGGGGAAACAGGCATAGTTAAAATCGAATCTTTCCTATGCCTTTACATGATACAGTCTCTGGTCAGTGTTATCCAGTAGATGACATGGACAGACGTGATTAGGACCTGCTTCTGGCCATTGGTGTAGGGTGTACTATTAACCCCTTCAGTACCATGGCACGTTTTCATATTTATTCTTCTTATTGTCGGTGATATACAGCTTCAGAAATTTATGTTGGGATTGAAATGTTGAAGACTCTGGCCATTAGTCTTCTGACCTCCATAGACCCTTCTTAATGTAAATAGAACCATCTAATTGTGGTAAAAATGCATGACAATATGGTTAAGAAAAAGAGAGAGAGAGAGAGAGAGAGAGAGAGAGAGAGAGAGAGAGAGAGAGAGAAGAAAAAAGAAATGACAAAGGGTGATCTGTAACAATAGGCATGAAATCATTGGTCTGAAAATTGCTATTAAAAAGTTTATAATGAACTAATTACAACACCTTTGCAAACCAGTATCACACATCATTCTTAACAATTATCATTATTACCATTATTATTATTATTATTATTATTATTATTATTATTATTATTATTATTATTATCTATTCCTTGTCATCATAGTTATCAGTGCTACGTGAGTCCTGTTGAAAGGGAGCACCTTGTGGGTTTGTTTGAGAAATATGGTCCTGGCTATCTTTACCTTGTCATGTTACCTGAGCAGCATTCACCTGGAGCTGGCACCACACAGTCTGCTCCTTGGCCTTGCTCTTGCTAGAAAAAATAGCAGACCTTAGGGGCTCATAGTTGATGCTATCCTCCCTCTGACGTGTGTGTGTGTGTGTGTGTGTCTACAAATTTGGTTTTTGTAGTTATTTTGAAGTTTTCTGTGTCATCTTGATTATGTGGTGATTTATTCATCATCATTGTCATCATCATTTGAAGGCCTCAGGGTATGCCTGTGTGTGTTTGTGTTGGCTTTGTTCACCTAATGGAGGCTTAAACAGGCTTCATCCTCCATACTCAGGCCCACTACATCTGTGAAATCCTGAACCACTTCATTCCAGTATTTGTTGGAATGGAGCCTTTACATTCAGATCTATTTTTCTTGCCATGAGTTTCTGTTGTCATCTCAACATGTTCAACATGTCCAAAACAGATCAATTTGCCTTCCTTCACCTCCTGACCAATCTCTCACCACCATCCCAGGCCTCAGCTCAGCAGGTGTCATGCCACCTGTGGTGTTCAGTGGTGGAATAGTACAAATCATAATTGAATCTTGCACAACTGGTAAAGTTTATGATATTAAGGCTTTGAAGTTTACTTTATTATTGTTTAAATGATTTAGTTAATGTTTATTTACAAATTTATTAAACTCATTAAAGATTTGTTAGCATTTTTTTTATATATCTTTTATTCTTAAAGAATATTTGTATTAGTATTTTCAGTTTTGAAAGCAATTGAAGATATGTTCCAGATGAAGAGAAGATGATGTGTACGCAGAGTAATGACTGATAGTGGGCAAGGCTCCCATGTGCATCTGTATTGCTTAAAAATAGCACAGAAAGTGTGGAGTGGAATGCTCCTTTGATGTTGGTTTCCTCCCAGCAGTATTGGCTTAGGGTAGTATCTGTGTTGCTAGGAGCTTCCTCACCACTCACTTATAGATACAACAGTTGAGAGAGACAATTGCATAACTTAGTGATTAATCAACAAAAATATGATCCAGAGAAAGTCTAGCACTTGGGATGTATCTTGTGTGGAAGGGTGCCAAGGTCAGTTGCTGCCTACCCTTTATTCTGGCTGTTATAAAATCATACACATGCATAACTTGTTTAGTGTGTAGTTACTTGCTAATAATGGTTGTGGTTGTCATTGATGGTGATAAACATGTGGAATGGAAAACTACAGTAAAGAAGGGGTGCTTTAATTAGCATCTGGCATCTGAGGCACACAGGTGGAGACCAAAGCTGTGGTGTGGTGGCATGTGCTCTCACTGCTCTCCCACCCAGCAGTGCCATTTGTGGCTGTGTGGGGTCAACACCTCCCTTGTGGCTCCTTGTGTTGGTGGGGTGCCAGAGAGCAGGGCTGGGCTGGCATGTGTGTGCTGCAGGGAAAGGTTGTCAAGCCAGGAAGGAAACAGGAAGTGTTGTGAACTTGTGAGAGACTGAACAAATATTTGGTGTACACAAATGTTAAATCAATATATACACAGCTGAGTACAAACCTGCAAGTGTGTTTATTAATTAGGGACACCTGATGGAAAGGTTCTCTAATGAAAAGTGGCTCTTAGTCATAGTGAATCTGTGCCAGTGTTTGTTTCTATGTTGGATCACCACGAGGGTTTTTCTCTGTGTGTTGCATCATCTGTATTTTGTGTCTCTACCTAGATAACAGATAGATAAGACACAGTTTTCAACCTTCAGATGCTAATGAACGTATTTGAATTGATAGTTAATTTTTTAATGTTGCTTATGAAAATATTTGAAGGTTTTAAATACTTTGGAATAGTATAAACTTGATTTATTGTTGTTATTATTATTATTATTATTATTATTATTATTATTATTATTATTATTTAGTTGTGTGTGTGTGTGTGTGTGTGTGTGTCTGTGTGTGTGCAGGTGCTTGTCTTGGCTACCCTGTGAGAATTTTTTCTTTTAGTATTGATATAGAAATTTAGAACAGAATCACTTACTGGCAAACTACAAGACAGGAAACTGGACTACATATACTGGTTCTTGGTTTTTCTAGTTTTATACAAGTTGTTGGTCTCAGCCACCATGCTATGCTAGTGTTGTGTTTTGCTTGAGTTACATTGCAGCAGGAATATGGATTAGGTAAAAGGATATTGATTAGGAGTTGTGAGGTAATATTTAATGATCCTGAATGTGTCAAGGTTGTTGGTATGAAGTGTATGAGCAAGAACATTTGGCATTGGGGGGAGGAAAGCATGAGTGTCTGAATGTCTTTGTGTGGTAAGTGTGGTATGAATCTCTGGCCTTGAGAGAGGAAAAAGAGTGTCAGAGTGTCTTTGTGTGGTAGGTGTGGTATGAATCTTTGGTTTGGATAGTGTTGGGAAAGAATGAGTGTCTGAATGTCTTCTTTATGTGGTTAGTATGGTAGGAATCTGTGTCTGTAAGTTACAAATAAGTTAGCGTTAAGAATGATGGTGTGTGTATATTTTGATGTCCACATGAGCATCTGAATATACAACCATTGTTTGTGTGTTAAGTGTGGTAGGAATCTGTGAATTACAAATAAGACAACACTAGGGAAGGTGGTGTGTATGTATTTTAATGTCTCCACACAGAGTTTCCGAATCATTGTGTGTTATGTGTGGTAGGAATGTGTCTGAATTACATAAATAGGCAGCATTAAGAAAGGTGGCATGTGTATATATTTTAATGTCTCCACACAGAGGATAGCAAAGGTGTAGGAGCTTCCACCCAGACAGAAGGATGCAGGTTGAGGACATGTGAGTTGGCTATATTCTCAGCTATCCTGTCAGTACTGTACCACACTAACATGGGCTCACTAAACCAGAAGCTCCTGGACACAGCTTTGTTACTAACAGTACTGTGTGTGTTGGGAATTTACTATTTGTGTGGTGTGTTTTGCTTACATATTTGGAGTGTGAGTTTATTGAAGTAGAGTTGAAAGGCGTCCAGAAGTCTTTGGGTGTTATTGATAAAAATCTAACAGTTGTGGTAATGTTGTTTAGATAATGGAAATGGGTTTAATGTGTAATATTAGTTGTTTGGGAAATGGGGAATTTAGTAGCCAGGGCCCATGTTAACAGATTCTTGAATATGTAACTTTATCTTAGATGAGTTTCTAGTCCTAAAATCCATCTTAACCTCCCAAAATTGATCTTGTACTTTAGCCAATATCTCATCAACAGCTTCAAATTTACTGCTGATGAGATAATGGCTAAAGTACAACATGAATTTCACAAGGTTAAGATGGATTTTAAGACTAGAAATTTGTCTAAGGAAAATATACATACTTTAAAATCTCTGTTGATATGGCCCCAGTGTCTCTATACCATTGCTTGCCTTGTGCTAATAAGATGAAGAGGTGGTGGATGGGTAGGAGTACATGACTTGTGGATTAGAACTGCACCATCACTCCCCTCCATAAAGACTTTCCACACACACTCATCTTTACTCTTTAAAGATTTTTTTTCTTTTCGGTTCGGGTGTATCATGTTGTAACACTTGTTCACCACCTTTAGAATTTTTGTTTCCTTTGTTATTTGTTCTGTGAAATTATGATGTACTAGTGGTGTGTAGTGTAGTGAGGCATTGGCAGTCAGTGTTCAGTTACGGCTGTTGCAAAAAGAAGGAAAAGTTTGAAGAAGTGGTGAGTGCAGCACTTACTTTAGATAACTCCAAATCTGTGGGAAATGCTCACAATGATAAGCTCTTTTAATATTTAAGTGCTATTAATGTGTATTAGTTTACTTGGTTTAATTTTTCACAGTAGAATTATAACATGTTTCTTGGGTGAACATTGACATTAATAACTATAGGTATTGTCTTGTGTGGATCTGCTTCTTGCTTTTGTTTATTATATTATTGTTCACTTTTTATTTTTATTGAATATGATACTTGTTGTTGCCTTTACACACACACACACACACACACACACACACACACACACACACACACACACACACACACACACACACACACACACACACACACACACACCTACACACATATGAAGAGGTTATTAATGAGATTCAGAAGGTACAAAGGGTATTTAGTGTAGAGAAGAAATTGATAAGTCTGTACAGTTACCAGTATAATAGAGAAGATACGAGTATGATATGTAAGTGTGTTAGAGATAAGGAGATAAGTAACTGATCAGTATATGCTTGTGATTAAAACACTCACAATGCAGAGGAAACAGCAAGGAAGTTTTAAATATGGAAAGAAATTTTATCTCCAGACAAGGCAGTAGTTTACTATTATTGTTACAAACTTGTTTCGGAAGGAGCCGTGTGTGATAACAACTTATCAAGGCTTTGAAAAAAGAGTACTCGAAACTGGAATACAATAAGCATGATTTGATCCCTTAAAAACACAGTTAGATAAGAACTTAAAAAAAATAAAGTGATAAACGGTAAAGAAGTACATTGAGCTCGATCCAATCCTTTAAAAACACAGCTAAGTAAACAAACACACCTGGAATAATTTAATAGAAGAAATAATAACAGCAGCAAGTGTGTACCAATTCAAAGAAAGATTAGATAAGTATAGAAATAGAGACAGGACCACACAAGATTAACTCAGGCCTTGTAAATCTCAGTTAGGTAAACTAGGTAAACAAACACACACACACACACACACACACACACGCAACATTTTACACTTCAAATCACCATACAATGATCCATAAATTACTTGTATTGATGACCTCCTTCCTTGTCGCTGTATAGTAATGGCTTCCTTTGTACCCAGAGCAATGGACGGCCATCCGGTGCCCGTCCTCATTCAGTCAGAGGAGACCGGGAACTTTGAGCTGGATGAGGAGGCATTGGAAGAGGTGCTTCTTAACCCCAGAATTGCCGACAAATATGTGTGTGTCCTGGCGGTGGCCGGGGCGTTCCGCAAGGGCAAGTCTTTCCTCCTTGACTTCCTCCTCAGATACATGAGTTCTCAGGTGAGTGGTGGTGTGTGGTGGGTCTTGTTAAGGGTGAGCTGGTTTTTTTTATGTTGTTTGTTGTCTTCTATGTGTGTTGTAGATTTTAGGGTTCAAGTCAGGGTTCATGTTGGGCTTCAGTGTCCTGTCTCCATATCCATGTTTATCCTACGTTTCTTTTAATATGTGTGTTGGTTGCTCTAATGACTATCGCTTAATCCATTCCAAATATCCACATTTCTGTGTGTGTATGTGTGTGTGTGTGTGTGTGTTTGTGTGTGTGAGGGAGTGGTAATGTCGCCTCTCACAGTTTTTTTCCTATTATTCTGGGCCAGCTTGTAATGCACAGTGCCTCCTTGACACATAAGTTAAAAGGTCACTAACACCATGCTTGAACATTTATGGTGATATGATTGTGTATTTCTGTTTATTGCATTTTTCTTATGGGGAATTTTGGGGCTGCTAGGACTACAGAGGTATACTGACAGCAGACCTTTTGTCCCTCACCTGCCCTATACATTGTGCTGAATTCAGAGGTGTTTTGATGGTATTTGATGGGAACTGACTATTACAAATGTCATTGTCAACTCCATAGTAACATGAAGAGTACTATTTTAACCGTTTGATAAAGGTTATCTTATCATTGATGTGGTACAGTATAGTACTGATAAAATGTTTTGAATGAAAAATCAAGTTCCTAGTATAAGATTGGATATAATGAGAATTACCACTTATTACTGCCAATTGTAGTGATGTGTCATAGTTTTCATGACACGTTATTGCTAAGATATCAACTGTCATATCACCTCTCACCTTTACCCTCCTTATTATTGTTTTTTGCTTCTTAATCTGGAGACTTGATACTCATCTCTTGATTATGTTTTGTTTTTAGTATGTCTATTAAACTTTTTACCACTCACCTTCATAACACATTGTTCTTTTTATATTATTTGACTGAAAGATTTCAAAAGCTTGTAGGTGCATCCCAGTCCCTTTCAGATACTGCCACATATTTCTTTTCTATTTCTTGCATTTTTATCATTCCCTATAAATATTTTTTCTTGTGTATCTAATACCTTCCTAAGCCAGCACAGTATTTTCTTTCTTAAGTAAGCAATTTATTTATTATTTTAGCACCAGCATTTTCTTATCCTTGTGTACCTAGCATTACTTTTAAGTGCTTCCCTAATACTTATGCTCATTCTTGTCATAGTCTTATATCTGTACTTGCATGTCATATAATGTCATACTAAATTATAACTTCTTCCCTTTCATGTACTGCATTTGGAAGGTGTTAATGGTAAGAACTAATTTTTAACTTTGTATACATTTGCATGTTTTGTGTACTTAAGCCAATTTTAATGACCTATCATCGTATTGCACAATTCTTACTTCACCTTGAACTAAGAATTCTTGCTGGCCTATGAATGAATTTGAGTTCTGGTATCAATCCTTTGTGTGTGTGTGTGTGTGTGTGTGGGGCACTATTGAGTCAAGCCTTGGTGTTGAAGAGCTCATTTTACATAGTACATACCTTGATTGCTTTGCTTTGTTACTTCATGGTAATGGGAGAGCCCCTAAGAACTACCTGTATAAATACCTTGCTACTTAAATCCAGTCTTGTTGAAATGTACTGATAATTTTTCTTTTTACACTTTCTTTTTTAAGATAAATGTGTAGAGCAACCCACCATGTCCTACCTTAAACATTTTAATTTCAGGTTTTGTATATTCAGTATGGAAATGCCGTGCTGTGGGAGGGTCAGCATCATTAGTCAGGAGCTAAAGCTGGCTCACTTGCAGAATGTTCATGAAAAAGTAAAATAAGAATTGCATGGATGAAATGTACATGAATTAAGCATGAAGTAGGCTGATCATTCTGGAGCAAAGTATATTGACCCAGAATGAAAAGGTCTTTCCAACATGGGATACTGTATTACATGTATTGATTGAAGGCTATACATACAATGATTATGTGCTTATTTGCTTTTTGCTTATTTTGTTTCATATGTATTTCAAAATATGGCATCCTGTTTGGCAATCTGTACATATATGGCATCCTGTATGATAATTTGTGCATGCTGTTTAATTTACTAAGTACTTTTCCTTTCATCCGAGAAATATATTTTATTATTTTGTGTTTTTGAACTTACAGCAGTCTCAGGATTGGTTGGGAGATGTGCACCAGCCTCTGAAGGGGTTCAAGTGGAGACAAGGGTCCAGGCGGGAGACTACTGGTGTCTTGATTTGGAGTGAACCGTTCCTTATCAAGAAAAGATCAGGGGAAGAGGTATGATGCTGCACCTTTTATGTGATGACTCACTTGATTAGCAACCATATTTACTGAACTCATTTAGACTGACTCGGTGAGGTGTGCTAAATTCGTTTAAAGTTGGAAGTTGAGTGATTGCCATTAAGTGAAGCAAAATAAGGTGAAGTCTTTAAGATAGACTGAAGTAACTGTGCAACTACACAGCTTGCTAAATTATTAATAAATTTTCTTGCTGTTGAGCATTAGTATTGATGATATTGGATAATTTTGGAAGTAAAAGGTGCTATTTTAAGAATTTATCCAACTAAGGGGAAAAATTAATCTGCAGACTTTAGAGTTAATATTTTACTTACTAGAATATATTCTTTTTCAAGCACTTGTTTCTTGTGTACTGTTGTTTTCTTTGTGCATCTCTTTTAATATATTACATTGTTGCAAAATGTTGATATTATTTCTCATTGCTGATAGTAGTCAATCCATTTGATATATTTTCTAAGGATTCTATTAAACAAATGGAATAAATTTGAATTTTCTTACAGATTGCTGTAATTTTGATGGACACTCAAGGTACTTTTGACATTCAGTCCTCCATGAAGGACTCAACAATAGTGTTTGCCCTCACCACCATGGTGTCCTCAGTACTTGTCTACAACCTCATGAACAACATACAGGAAGACGATCTCATGAACCTACAATTGTTCACCTCTTACGGCATGTTGGCACAGGAGGACTGTGACAGTGCACACCCTTTCCAGGTGGGTAGGCATTCTTCTGCCTTCAAGATGGAGATTAGTATGAAAACATTGGGGAATATTAGTTTGGTTTGAGTCATAGGTTCTCTTCTACCAACTCATCAACCAATAAACTGATCAAGCTCAAATTTGGTGATAAAATGACTTAACATGAATGGGAGTATGTGTGCTTTGTGGACAAGGGGTCCTCAGACACAAGGGTTTGAATTCTAGCCACAGTCTGAAGGTAGGAAAGATAACGGCTCCCAAACACCAAATCCAAAAACCTTCATTAAGAGGCACATGTCTAGCCTTGGTACACTAGAAGGGAAAATGTGATGAAAATGAGGAGGATGATTAGTCAGAAAACTCCCTTATTGTTTCATTAGATAATATGACAGGTTTGATTAGTTGATTAATATTCTTCTTTATTATTTTTGTATTAAGCATGTGCTTATAGTTTAATAAACTTCATTTTTTTCTTGTCTACAGAGATTACACTTTCTGGTGAGGGACTGGCAGTTCCCCTATGAGACTTCCTTTGGCCACCAAGGAGGCCAACAACTCCTGGATGAAATTTTACAGGTAATGAATGACCTTTAAAGAATTGTTGAAACACTCTAACATTACAGAGTTGTTTTGTCATCATCATCAGATTAACATCACTGCAGAGAGGTTTAGCTGAGCCAGGGTGTTGTTATCTCTCTATCACTTCCTCTACCACAGTTCTGAAATTAAACATAATGTCCTATAAATCTCTCAAGCTCTAGTTATTAGTACATATAGGATGCTGTATAGAAGAGAGATGTACCTGTTTGCAAAGGAAGCTTTTGACAAGATCCCAGACCAGTGTTTGTTGGAAATTGAATATGGTGTGGATTAAAAATTGAACTATTGAAGTAGATGGAACACCACTTAATTCACAGGAATTAAAACTATAATACATACAGAATAGAGTTTGTATATAGATAAATGGAGTTCCTCAAGGGTCAGTTCTGACACTAGTAATTTTCATGATCTGTGTAAGTGTTATTATGGAAGGAGGAAATATGATACTAGACTATTAAAGAAAGTGAATAGTGAAGGAATTTATCTTTATAGTCTACAATAAGTTGGCCTTGATGGAACTGCATCAGAGGCAAATATTGAAAATGAAATTTCTTTGTAGATACAAAGTAATAGCATTTGGCAAGGGTAGCAAGAGATGGATGATAAATTATCTATTTAGGAATTAACAAATTAGTCAAACCAAGGAAAAGCTAGACTTGCAAGTAACAATTCAATGAAACACAAATGGAATATAGATGAGATGATTAGGAAAGCTTTTCACGGACTTGAGTATGTAGTAGTGATATGGTCTCCACATATGCAAAAAGATATCAAGAATTTAGAAATTCAGAGGATAGCTATGAAGATGGTCCCAGAGATGAAGGCCCTTACCTATGAAGAAAGATTGAAGGATATTGGATTACCAACTTTGAAAGATAGAAGGGAGAGAGAGATTTGATAATGTATGAAATAGTAAATTGTATGGAAAAGATTGACAGACAAAAGCTGGTATCACTGACTGAAGATGGAGTTAGATGGGTGAGAGGAGATCCTGAAGAGTCAATGTTTAAGGAATATTAAATAATTTAGGTTTTTTGCATAGAACTGTGGATGTCTGGGATAGTTTGAGTGAAGAGATTGTAACAGCAGAAAATGTGTATATATTTAAGGAAAAGTTAGATCAAAGTAGATATGAGACTGTTCCTTCCTTGAACCCTTAAATATGTAATGAACTAGATAAATACAACTAGGTAAATACACACATCTATTCTTTGTCTACAGATAACTGAGAAGCAGCATCCTGCCCACCAGGAGGTGCGGCGAGACCTGCGTAAATGTTTCCGTGATATCAACTGTTACCTGATGCCCCACCCTGGTTTTAAGGTCATTCAGAAGGCTGACTTTGACGGCAGACTGGCTGGTGAGTACAACCTAATGTTTCTCATTGTCTCTGGTTTTGCTTGATCATTTTGTCTCTCGTCTGTATTTTGAAATGCTTTGCTCTCACCATGACTATTTTCAAAGCCCACAGAGATTTTCTGAGTTTTCTAGGATAAATAGTTAATAGTGTAGAAATTTTGGTCAATCTTCCTCTAGAACTATAAAACACCTTGAAAACTTGTGAGTGTTTAAAAAAGGTCTTTAAAAATAGTGGAGGGGAAGTACAGAAGTGGTTGAGAATATGAGTCTTTATATGTGAAGATTTGTCCCACACTTGCTGCTGAATGGGCTGCTCTGTTTGATTGTCCAGACTGAAAGGGAGGAAAGGTTGTCCAGTGACTTTCAAGTTTAAGATGCAATGAATAGTACAAAAGATTATATAAAATAGCAATTAGTGGGCTTTTTATTTTTATTGTCTTTGATGTCCTTGGCCAGCTTCTCCTTACATAAAACAAAGAGAAGGTAGATGGTCTGTTATGTTTGTCATCTTCTCACATTGGGGCAGAGAACAGGGAGTTATGTGGCCCTGTATGGACTGAGGCTTCCTATATAGTAACTGTCCTCTGAGATTCTACTCTGCCCGTGTTGTTTCTGTCTATTTGAAATGACGTCACAATGATCCCAGTAACCTTGGTGGAGTTTGCTTAACCTTGAAAATTCCTCCACTACATATGCCTTTTTTCTTTTTCCTTTTTTTTATTATTTGTGTATGCTATCTCTCTCTCTCTCTCTCTCTCTCTCTCTCTCTCTCTCTCTCTCTCTCTCTCTCTCTCTCTCTCTCTCTCTCTCTCTCTCTCTCTCATCTTTCTAATTACTCAGAATACTTGGACTGTCTGTCTGTTTGTATGTCTAAAGTCTATCACATGTTCACAGAATAAGCACGTATATTGAAGATTAAAACTAGCACGGTGTATGAGACCTTTCACGTCAAACAAAACTAGTGTGTATTTATTGAGAAACAGGAAGGAAACAAAAAGAAAAGAAAAAAAAGAACCCTTCTGTGACTTGGGAATTTCCATTGGGTGTTTTTCCACATTTTTTTCTTTTTCTTATTTCCTGGAAGAGTGAATTATTGTGGGGTTTGGTTGGAGCGATCCGTCTGTCAGTCTCCCCCACGGAAAGCAAGAAATGTGGCGCGCGAGGAATTTGTAGACTATTATGAAACGCTCCTGTGCTTCATCTCCACGCTTCATTTGAAATTATACCATATTTTTTAAGATGTTTTTACGGTTGTTGAGTAAGAATGACAAGATTTTTACATTATCAACTGGAGAAACACTAGAAATCAATGCTAATTATCTCTATGGTCTTGAAAAATAGTCGTTGTGAGAGAATACATAAAGCGTTTCTGAATACTGACCTTAGCTCTCTCACCATCACTGTTTTCCAAAGGCAACTCACATATGTAGGGTTATTTTTTATGGTTCTGGTGATAGATGGATAAGATTTCTAGTTTATTAAAAGGAAGAATTGCCTTGAAAACCCGGCTAGTTGTCTCGTGACCTTGGAAAGTTTCTGAATACGAGCGTAAGGCCGTGGTGGGGAGGAGTTAGTTTTCATGCGCCACTGCAACGGGACGTGGTGCTACACTAAAAGTCTAAATAACCATGTTGGAAGAAAATGTGCATAATGTAAAAGAAAGTAATGGAAACTCAATTAAACAAGATGATAAAAGAAATGTGAACACGTGAGAGAATGTTGTAAATTGTCACCTGTGTAAGAGAAAATCTTGAGAGGAAGAAAATGAGGTGGAAGAAAGAGCAAAGTATAGGATAGGAAGATGATTTTTTGGCACAGCGGCAGGAAGGACGGAATTACTAATTTGGGTGTAGCAACCCACTCCAATCACCTCACCCTTTCTCTTCGCTCCATTATCTCCATCCTCCTCCATCTGGTTTAGGCTTATACTCTCAAACACTTCTGTGCTTCACCTCCACTATTTCATAAAGCTTTATTTCAATTGATACGAATATTTTTTAAGGTATTTTTACGGTTCTGGAGGCAGAGTAACAAGATTTTTGCAGTATCAACTGGAGAAAACACTCTTGAAAATCCCGCTAGTCATTTGTGGCCTTGGAAAATTGTGGTGGTGAGAGGCCAGTGTGTTTCTGAATAGGGACGTAAGTGTTGACAATGTTGTGAGGTTCTGAGGGATACAGGAGTGTGGTCTTTGCCGCGTTCGTACAAGGGATGGAGGTAGTTAAGGAAAGAGAAGCATGATACACTGTGGTGAATGTAAGATGCGATAAATGAGTGGGAAGGTGGTAGGGAAACACAAAATACAGTACTCCTGATACAGCCTGTGTTTCCTTACCACCTTCACCCTCATATCACACTGTAATAACTCGACACGGAAAAAAATGTTACTCAAGACCTATGTTTTTAAATGTCTTACGCTCTCACAGATGTTAAATTGAGTTGTCATGCGTGTTTTTCCCTCTATCAATCCTCTGATGCCACAGTGATACGAGGGATAGAGATAGTTAGGGAAAGAGAAACTTATAACTCACTATAATAACTCAACACGGAAAAATTCTACTCAATGTCCATATTTTCAAACGTTTTTTACCTCATGGATGTTTAGTTGCGTTGTCATGTGTGGTTTTTTTCCTTTACTAACCCTCTGATGCTGCGGAAATACAAGGGATGGAGATGGTTAGGGAAGCAAACTCATGTCACACTATACGAACTCAACACGGAAAAGAAATGTTACTCAAGGCCCATATTTTTACTCTCACAGATGTTTTGTTGCGTTGTCATGCGTGTTTTTATCCCTATCAACCCTCTGAACCCGCTGGCTGTCCCACACTGTTATTGAAGCTCAGATTACGTGCTTTTACTAAGGTTCCCGGCTGTCGTCTTAATATGGTGGCCTGTGTGTTGCGTCTAGTCGAAGTCTATGTGTAGTTTTTTTTAGCTGTTCATATTGGAATGCACAGATTTAGTGAGTTTCAACAGACCAGCTGTATTTTCAATATTAATGCACAATTCTTGTATTATTCAACTAGAGTGTTGTGTCTAGTCAAAGTCTCGGTCTAAAAGTGTATAGTTTTCCTCCAGTTCATGTTGGAATGCATGTATTTAGTGAGTTTCAACAAGCCAGCTGGATTTTCAAGATTAATGCACAATTCTTTTATTATTTGAGTTGTGTTTAGTTAAAGTCTCGGTCTAAAAATGTATGGTTTTCCACCAATTCGTGTTGGAATACACAGATTAAATGAGTTTCAACAAGCCAGCTGGATTTTAAGGGTTAATGCAGAATTCATGTATTGTTAATTTCTTCAGCACTGGAACGCATTTTACCATAAGTTTTGGATACGATTAGGCGATTATATTGACACAAGGAAGGGTCTATGGAGGTCAGAAGATTGATGGACAAAATCTTCACTGTTTTAATCCCTGCACAAGTTTCTGAAGTTGTATAAAATCGTCCATTAGTAACCAGAATGAATATAAAAAGGTGTCATTGTGAGGAAGGGGTTAAAACTCGAGTCATGGAAGCTCACATGAAAGTAAAGGCAGCAGAGAAGATCATTCGAGTTCTTATGTGTGTGTATGATTTTTTTTCCCATTGATAATGAAGAATCCTTGTCTTAAACTATTGCATACTCGAAAGCGTCCCTGAAACCAGAAACCTCAAGAGACAACTGATTTGGTATTCAAGGGTATTTTTTTCCTAACGCAGAATCTTGAACTCCGTATATACCTGCTCAAGTATTTCCATCTTCCTACAACCTGAACTCATTCAAGAGGGAGATTTCAAGACATCTCATTCTTTTGGTTTAACACTCTCGGACCTGCTCGGGAACTAAGCATCTAAGTAGCCTTTTGGTGTTTTTGGTTGCTCTTATCTAGATTTTTCCTCATATATAAAGAATTAAGGAAAAATGCCTTAAAGGTTCAATATTTACCCCTTCAGTCCTGGGACACATTTTTACTTCGAGTTTTGGGTTTGATTAGACGAGTTTATTGACATTAGGAAGGATCTATGGAGGTCAGAAGATTAGTGGCCAGAGTCTGTACTATTTGAATCCCCACGTGAGTTTTTGAAGTTGTAGAGAATCGATAAATAATATACAGAATAAATATGAAATGCCTCCCAGTACTGAAGGGGTTAAGAGGGAGGTATCCAGACAACCCATTCTTTTGGATAACTCACGAACGTGCTGGGGGACTGGCATC
The DNA here is from genome assembly GCA_020233015.1 of Callinectes sapidus. Lineage (NCBI taxonomy): Eukaryota > Metazoa > Arthropoda > Malacostraca > Decapoda > Portunidae > Callinectes > Callinectes sapidus. The sequence continues at coordinate 10,834,569 of CM035200.1, read as the reverse complement.
TAAGTAGGCATTCTTTGTTAAATAGTTTTTGTTGCCCTTGATCAGATTTTCCCTATTATATGAAAATAAATATGAAAACCACGCCGTAAATCTTCAATATATACGTACTTTTCATTAGAGTCGGGATTAATTAGCAGACAAGGTGTGGAAACGTGTTAGAATACTGAGCGAGGTTTCAGGTTCACGAGGGAGGGAAACAAGGAAGACAAAAGCGTGATGCAAACTTCGATGAGTCATGTTGGCTGAGTAATTCACCCACAGCTGTCCCTCCTTACCTTCCCCCCCCCCCCACCACCACCACCACCATCCTCCACCTCCCTCGTAAGAGTAGACTTCCTTTCCCCTTCTTCCCTCTCCAGCGCTCCCCTACCAGTACACATCTCCCCCCCACCCATTCCCCTCTGTCGCTTTTCCCTCTTCTTCCTCTTCCTCTTCCTCTTTCCTCTTTCTCTTCACCCTCTTTTTACCTCCCCCTTCTCCCCTTACTCTCTCCTGCTCTCCCTCCCTCACACAGGTCTCATTTCCATCTACACCACCTTTCATTTTCCTCCGCCCTCCCCATTATCACTTTTCCCCTCCTCCTCCTCTTCCTCCTCCTCTTCTTCCTCTCTGCTGTCACGTTATCACAGAAGGGGATATCGTCTCCCAAAATTTCCTCCGCAGAAAAGTCGACGTGTTGTAACTGATCAGCTGTGACGCATTGTTGCCGATGTTATTATTGTTGTTGTTGTTGTTGTTGTTGTTGTTGGTGGTGGTGGTGGTGGTGGTGTTAGTGATGTTGGTTGTAGCTTTATTGTTTTTTATTGGTGGTAGTGTTATTAATACTGTCTTGGGAAAATGACCACACACACACACACACACACACACACACACACACACACACAGAATAAATTAATGTGCTAGGTAATTAGTTAAGCTAGGAAGTGCATTAGAGAAGAACTACTCAGGATTTAATGAGAGAGAGAGAGAGAGAGAGAGAGAGAGAGAGAGA
>CM035200.1:10778166-10822813 GCA_020233015.1 Callinectes sapidus | reverse complement strand
CTCACTCTCACACACACTCTCTCTCTCTCTCTCTCTCTCTCTCTCTCTCTCTCTCTCTCTCTCTCTCTCTCTCTCTCTCTCTCTCTCTCTGACACACACACACACACACACACACACACAAATCTGGTAATATATTGCAATAGCTGCTATCTTTATTATTACTATCAGTTATTTCTAATGTTTTTACGTGTGTGTGTGTGTGTGTGTGTGTGTGTGTGTGTGTGTGTGTGTGTGTGTGTGTTTATGTGTTTTGTGGTGATAAGGCAATCTTACACACACACACACACACACACACACACACACACACACACACACACACTCACTCACTTACCTGCCTGTGGTAAAGGAAGTATTAAGTAGCTTCTCATGAATACGCTAATGAACCTTCAAGGTGATTCTGGCTGCTGCTGCTGCTGCTGCTGCGCCTCTTCAGTTGTTATTGTTGTTGTTGTTATTGTTGTTAGTGGTGGCGGTGGTTGTGACGGTGGTGGTGAAGACAATGAGGGTAGTAATTTTACGGTATTTTTATTATTAATTGTAGTTATAATTAAGGTAATGATGGTAATATTACTAATGGTTGGGAAGTGAATGTTGGCTAATTTATCCGTGATGTGTGCACTTGTTTCCCTTCCTTACGTAAAAGATTAAAGATATACCAAACTTACCGTAATAACAGTGATAGCTTAAGTAAACCGTGTGCCGTAATGATGAAGTAAGCGTGTGTAGTTTGATAGATGCGGTGACAGGGGAGGTGGAAGGTGGAGGTGGAGGTGGAGGTGGAGGGGGGGTGGGGAGATTGCGTAGATCCGCTTAGTATTCGTGGCTCCTCAGGTGGAAGAGCAAAGGGAGGGGCAAGTCATGAGTTTTTTACCACCTTAATGACAATAACAGCCATTAAAAAAAGTGTGCACGCTATCCTCCCTTAATAATAGCTCATTTACCTGTCTGGGTTTTTCTTTTTACTCATTTATTTACTTCCTTTTTCTATACATTAACGTGAACCAGAGATGCGAAACACGGAACCTTACTTAATAACATGTAACACACACACACACACACACACACACACACACACACACACACACACACACACACACACACACACGAGAGATATATTTACCCGTTGCATTGGCACCAGGCCGCTGCTCACGTCACTTAGAACAGCTCTTTTATCAGTCAGAGGACAGCCACCAGAGGACCCGTCAGTTAAAGGGTGAGTGGATGAGTGGATGAGTGAGTGAGTGATGGTCCTTGTGTGGCGAGTGAGTGAGTACCGAGGGTGGATTAGTGAGTGGATAACTGTGAGTGGGTACGGTGGCTCAGTAGTGGAGTGGATGCTAGGGTGCGTGGGGTGGATGAGTGGGTGTGTGGGTGATGTGGATGGTGAATCAGCTCCCTTCCACCTTTTCTTCCGGCAAGTTGACAGCGAACTGGTTATCACTGGTGCATTTCCTCTTTCACACACTCACGCGCACACAGACACACTCACACACATTCCAGTAACAGATTCGTATTTAGATTTCCCACCTTCATCTCAGTCAAAATCGTCACTGCAGACTTAGGTGGGCTGGTTCACTTTCCCGCCACAGAGCTTGTTTTGGTTCAGCGTGCCTCTTGACGCCTCTACTTCTTCAGCCCTTCCCCGCCCCACAGGTCATTCAGAAACGCTTTGTTCTCTCACCACGACTATTTTTAAGGCCACAGTGATGATTAGCGGGGTTTCTCCAGTTAATAATATAGAAATCTTGTCAGTTTATATCTACTCTCTCACTGCGGTTATTTTCCAAGGATAAAGTGATGATTTGTGGGGTTTTCGAGGGTGTTTCTTCAGTTAATAATGTAGAAAATCGTGTCAGTTTATATCTATTCCCTCACCGCAACCATTTTCCAAGGATAAAGTGATGATTTGCGGGGTTTTCAAGTGTTTCTTCAGTTATTAATGTAGAAATCTCGTCACTTTGTATCTATTTTCTCACTGTGACTATTTTTCAAGGCCACAGTGATGATTAACGGGGGTTTCAAGAGTGTTTCTTCCGTTCATCATATAGAAATCTTGTCAGTCTATCTCAGGAACCGTAAGAAGTAACTCCTGAAAATTCATGTAAATTTAGATAAAGCCTTTTGAAATAGTGGAGGTGAAGCACGGAAGTGTTTGAGAATACTCTGCACGGTGTTTAGGGCCAGACTGAGGGGAAGGTGCCAGTGATTTGGCAGCTGGTATTCCGGAACTATAAATTGTCGCATACTGTGAACTCATGTGGCGTTATTGTTGTGGTTATTTATTTATTTATTTTCGGGATTGGTAAAGTAATATTTTTCTTGACCCATTACACATGGATATTGTTCCTAAGGTTGTGTTTCCTTGTCTGTCAAATATTTTTAAAAAGATATCAGGGAGTATGAATTAGTCCCCTTCTGTTAAACTTTTGGGGAACCAGCACCTCCGTGGGCCTTTGTTAATCACTTTCCCCCCTTGGCCGATTTTCCCTCTTACATTAAAAAAAGGGAAAGCTGGCGATAGGACTGATGGGTTAATTAACTGATAAGGAATTAGTATCCTTCACTCCTTCACTTCTTAAAATTGTGTTCTGATGGCCAGTATGGATTGTAGAAAATATGAAATAGGAAATTCATGTACAAAGTTCCTTGGTGGATGGCGTTGATGAGGTCTTAGGTCTGTATTAAAATGCTTATAGTTCTCACCATCACTGCTCTCTAAAGACTCTAATTGAAGATACTCGTGTTTTTTTTTATAGTATTTTCATGGTTCTGGTGAAAGACTGACAAGATTTCTAGTTTATTAAAATGAGGAGCTGTCATGAAAACCTGGCTAGTTGTCTCCGTGGCCTTGGAGAATTGTCGTGTTGAGAGGGGAAGGCTTTTCCGAACACGGGCGTTAATGTCTGAGTTGTAGCTGTATCCTGTATCCACGTGGTGCTTTGTGCCGTGTGTCTTGTAGCTGATGACGATGATGGTGGTGACGACAGTAATAAAACACGAGAAATAAGGAAATGGGACAGTAAAACATAAGTGTCGCTGTTGAGTGCAGTACAAACAAGGGCGACAGAACAGTTCATCCGTTGAAATAACACTGGTAGACAGAGGAGGCACTGTTTCCCTTATGTGTGGAGGAAGAGGAGGAGGAGGAGGAGGAGGAGGAGGAGAAGCGCTTATGTAATGCTACTAAGGCTGGTGATTGCATAGTAACAAACAAGAGAAATGACTCCCCAGATTAAATGCCAAATGTGACACTGAGATGAGGGCATTGGGCAGGTGACTAAACTGTATTGAGCACGTGAACTACTAAGGGGCGTGCCAGGTAGAAGGTTGCAGGGGACAAGAATGCTGGGAGGTCGCGTGGAGGTAGCCAAGTGAAGGGAAAGAGTAAAGAGAGAGAGAGAGGGAGTAGTGGGTGGGTGGCAATGGTGGGAGGAAAGGTGGGGGTGTGTAGGGATGCCAAACACACGAAGAAGGAGGTTAGTTTTGTATGTGTCAGTGAGGAGGAGAGAGAGGTGGGTGTGGCTGGTGTTGCTGGGAAGGAAGAGCAGAACGGAATGTGGATTTGAGTGTATTGTGTGGTGGTGGCAGGAGGGACAGTGGTGAGGTGCAAAGATTGTGCTGTGGTGATGATTGTGGTGGATACATATGGATAAAAGTGGCGGTAAGGAGAGAGTGAGAGTGTTGGGTCCGGGTGTCTCGAGGAGAGTTGTAAGATAGGGCGGGGGAGGAGTGAGAGATGGAGTCACAGTGGGAGAGGCGGGGGTGGTGGCAGCGTGTGTGGGGGTGGGTGGTGTGAGCGGCGTGGCTGGCAGGCTGCTGGTGGGTCGGTCTGGTGGCGGACAGTTTGCCTGGAGCGCGGCTAGAGAGAGAAGGTTCAATCCGTGTTCTGTCTTGGTACCTGTGCCCTGACACGTTGCCTTTCATCTCCCTGCGTGCTGGTACCGATCAAAGTCAGCCAGGGGGGCGGTGACAGGAACCTTGGCCCCCTATGCACACGAGAGAAATGTTGCAATGTTATGTGTGAATCATAAACTTATTATTGTCAGCTGAACGAGATACGATTTGTGTCAACGGTGTGTGCTTTGTGGGCTGATCGTGTTTTGGAAATCTGCAGTAATATTTCGTAATGATGACTCACACCTGTGTTTCATTTGCTATTACTATTGTGAAGTGTTAGGAGGATGGATTATGCTGAATGACTGTATGACAGCTCAGAACGTGGGATTTTGTATCCGTTGTTTTCTCACAATCCTGTGACTCCTATGATATAAGTGAGTCGCCAGATGTACTAGGAAGGAAGTTATAAGTGCTGGTTTATGTGAATTGAAAGTCGTGAGAACTGATGTATTATGTGATTGCGAGTGATTGAGATTGTAAGACCATGGAAGCTGTGCTTTGTCTGTCTGAACACCTCCACCACCATCACCACCACTACCATCACCACCACATCGTCGTCATCTCAACCGGCGCTGACACAACGGAGAGAGTTAGCGGCTTTTCTGTGTGAGTACACACACACACACACACACACACACACACACACACACACACACACACACACACACACACACACAGGAACGCAGTGACAGAAGCACAAGGAAGTATTGAAGAGATGAACAGTAAATTGTCAAGGAAAGCGGTGATCTGGCGCTCGTGAAAACACACACACACACACACACACACGCACACGCACACGCACACGCGCGCGCGTGGAGCAGACGAAGGTTTGGACAGTTAGGCATGACATGCAGAAAGAAGTGTATGTGTATGAGAGAGAGAGAGAGAGAGAGAGAGAGAGAGAGAGAGAGAGAGAGAGAGAGAGAGATGGCCTGGATGTTGTGTCTGGCATGGCTGGTTCTGTCCCTCCCAGCCAGCCTCACCTGTCTTGTCTCTCGAGGCAGGTGAACAGACGCAGCCATGGGATCTCTCTCTCTCTCTCTCTCTCTCTCTCTCTCTCTCTCTCTCTCTCCTATCTTGATCCGATGGTGTGTTTGTACATGTTGTTTGTCTCTGTCTTCCTACACCACTACTTGACGGTGGGAACTGCAGTTAAATCTTCCTCCTGCTGCTCTTCCTCTTGTCTCTTCTCTTCTCTTCTCTTCTCTTCTCTTCTCTTCTCTTCTCTTCTCTTCTCTTCTCATCTCATCTCATCATTCCTTTCCTTCCATCTGTCTCTCATTCCTTACTCTACTTCCATGTGTTCTGTTCGTTATTCTCCCCTGTCCTCTGTTTTAACTTCCGTCTGGCAGTTAAATCTTCTTCCTCCTGCTTCTCCTCCTCTTCTCTTCTCTTCCTATCACTCCTCTCCTTACACCAGTTCCACATTTCTTTCTCTTCTTCCCCGTGTTCTGTTCTTTATCCTCCCCTCTCCTCTGTTTTCACTTCCGTCTGTTTCCCTTCTCTCTCAGTGTGTATTTCCTGCTCCTTTCCTTCCTCATTCCTCTTCCCTCTACGTCTGTTGATGAGAGAAACTGGGAGGAGGAGGAGGAGGAGAAGTACCGGGAGGAGTAGCAGAAGAAGGAGGAGTCCAAACCGGCGGAAGTGAACCAGCAGGCGTGACGTTCACTGCTTCTCCTCCTCCTCCTCCTCCTCCTCCTCCTCCTCCTCCTCCTCCTCCTCTTGTATACCTTCTGTTCCTCTTTGTGGAAATTCAAGGTCACATTATCACCTGTTATTCTATTGAGAGTAAAACCTTTTCTTGACGCCTTTTAATACTGGTGTTGTGGTGGCGGTGGTGGTGGTGATGGTGGTCGTTGAAGTGGTGGTGTCAGTGTCGTGGTGTGGTTGTTGTGTGTATCCTTTCTCAGTTTTTGTTATGTTTCTGTTTTTGTGTGTGTTTTTTTTCAAGGTTTTTTTTTTATTTCACTTTGTTTTTCTTGTGGTTGGGAGTGGTGGTGGTGGTGGTATAGTTTATTATTCGTGTATGTTGGTGTTATTGGTGTTCTAGATATTGACAGACTGGTTGTGGTTGTAGTAGTCATAGCGATAGTGGTGGTGGTGATGGTGGTGTAGTTTATTATTCGTGTATATTGGTGTTATTACTGTTCTAGATATTGACAGGCTGGTAGTGGTGGTGGTGGTGGTGGAGGAACTGTCACGTGGATAATGTAGAAAAGCAGCAGTGAAGTTGGGAGTCTTAAGATGTTGCAGTGACAGGTGTGGTGGTGAAGAGAGGGAGCTGTGAGAGAATGAGCGAGGAAGTCATTGGCCTTAAATGTGAGAGAGCTTTATTTAGTTCAATTCGTGCTTTTTTTTTTTTCTCTCTCTCTCTCTCTCTCTCTGAGCGGCAAACTCACTGGAAGCGTTTTCTGCCTGCTTGTGTAATCTTGCTTCATTTGCCTAACTCTCTCTCTCTCTCTCTCTCTCTCTCTCTCTCTCTCTCTCTCTCTCTCTCTCTCTCTCTCTCTCTCTCTCTCTCTCAGGTGTGTAGGTGTGGTTGTTATCGCGTAAGATAAAGAATCACAGGAAATCAAACTCTTACTGAAGGATTGAATTCAAGTGTACCTGTGTGTGTGTGTGTTGCGCAATTATTTTTTGTAGGTATGTTAGGAATTTGGTGGACGTATCTTTAACACACACAAACACACACACACACACACACACACACACACACACACACACATAACGGAAGGAGGCACTTTTATTACTTTATACATACTTTATACATAAGGAAATAGTTTTAACGTGAGAGAGAGAGAGAGAGAGAGAGAGAGAGAGAGAGAGAGAGAGAGAGAGAGCGAATAATGTTGGTTGGGAAAACAGTGTTAGTGGTGATGTGTGTTGACAGTCGTGAGGAAAACGTGTCGCTCTGATCCTGATGGTGATAGTGACACGATAGTGGTGTTGATAATTTGTACTCTCTCTCTCTCTCTCTCTCTCTCTCTCTCTCTCTCTCTCTCTCTCTCTCTCTCTCTCTCTCTCTCTCTCTCTCTCTCTCTCTCTCAAAACTTTCTTCATTTCTGTCGCATTATTCTTGTGGTGATGGAAGAGAAATTGTCTTCTGTTGCCTTCTTTTCATAATTTTGTGTTGTGTTCTCGTTTCCGTGCGTGTGGCGGGGAGAGGGAAAGAGGGGGGGTGGGGGAGAGAGAGAGAGATGGAGGGAAGGAAAAAAAAGAAAGTGGAAGAAGTGGTAAGTGGATCAGATAGAGAGAGAATTACCATTTACTTCACTTCATCCACTTTTTTCTCCCCTATCATATATTTTCATCGTCTTTTTTCTTTATGTGGATTCTTTCAGTAACTTGCCCTTTTTTTCAATATTATTCCTTTATTGTATTGTTTGTAGGTGGGTTGGATTAGTTGTGGAGGTATCGGGGTGGAGTTGATGGGGGAGTATTACAAGTAGTGCTTCATGGAGGGGGCGTGAGTGCAGTAGTGGAGGGCTGTGGTGGAGAGCCGCGCGGTCCGTCATGCCTCGCTGGTCAACCTGTGAATGCGTTCGTGACTGCGAAGTGGTGTGGTGGTGTGGTGGTCTGCCCTCCCTCCCGTCCCTCTTCACTGCCCTCCCCCTAACCTCCATTAATTACCTTTTTTCTTTGTAAACTCTAGTCATTCTCCTCACCTTTACCTGTCTTCGAATAATCTAATCAGTGTTTCATGTTCCTTTCGGTCATTGTATTTTCTTCTCAGTTTCAATCCTTTTAGCGCGCTGTAACCTTTATCAGTCTCCCTCCCCATCTGTTAAATATCCCCGACACTCCCTCCCTGGTGTAGATACCTGTGCCGATAAGATATGAGTCACCTGTGTGCTGCCGTGCCACGCCTAGTTTCCGGAACAACCCGCGCTCCCCAACCCTCCCACCTTCACCTTTACTTTTTTGGATGTTTTAATAGCTCCCTATTTTGTATTGTTTTATTTATGTATGTTTTTTTCGTGAAAATGGAATGATTGTACTTTTGAAAGTGCTTTCTTTGTGCTGAGGTGATGGCGTTTATTCGGGTCACACCTCCCACCGTTGTGTTTGACGCCAAGCCACACGGGAAGCTGTGGTGTGATGGACTGAAGGAGACAGGTCTTGTCCAGCCCTGCACAGGGTCAGTTGCATTATGGTTAGGTATAGACACGTCTTCTTGCATCCGTGGCCTGTGGGGGAGGTTGTATCAGTAAGTGTGCCAGGTAGTCAGTGGTGACGTTCAGGTTAGCGACGTGGTATTCCCCAATCTCGAGGTGTCTGATTCTGTCAATGAGGATCTGGTCCTCTGAGGGTGTGAGGGTGGCGTACTGCCAGGGGGTGACATGTGGCGGGCACAGGTGGCCGTGGGGGGAGAAGGGGGTGCCCACCAGGAACAGAGTGGCGTGCAGGGAGGGCCGCACTGTGAGCACACGCTGGTGCAGCCCCTGTGCGGACACGCCCCACGCGTTGAGGCACTTGGCGGCGAAATAGAAGTTGCTCCAGTCCGGTTGTCCGTCTGGCTTCCTGACTTGCTTGTAGAAGAACACAAAGTTTGTGGGGATCTTGACTCTTGGCACGAAGTTCTTTCCGCATGGGTTCCCTGTGAGGGGCGTGGCACTCGCCAGGCTGGCAGAGAAGCGCCGCTGCCACGACCCCCACACCATGCCCGCCACGTCCTTCAGGGCCACGTGAGGCCGACTCATCAGCGGCTTGTTAAGGAAGTATATCTCGGTGCTCCAGGCGTCTGTATTCACGCCCACACCGAAGTGCTTGGTGCGACTTATCTCTGGGAAGACGCACTCTCGCTCGCGGCCACCGTGCCGGAAAATCCACTCGTCATAGAACAACGTGTCATTCACTGGCGGTTCACTCGGCCATTTAGTGTTAACATCCCTTACGAAATCCAAGGAGACAGCATAGCCCCACTCTACCTGTACGCTGCCACGCTGCAGTGTGCGTGGGTCGTGGGCGATGCCACTGAACCCTGTGGCGGAGTACGCGTTGATGCAGTACAGAGAGGGATCGGCGTGCAGCAGCCACAGCGTCTGGCTGAAGAAGGAGAAAAAGTCTGGGGAGACCTCGACGTCCTCGTCAAGTAAGATGGCGGCCGGGGCGTTGGGGAAGGATCGCTCCAGCAGGCTGAAGACGGCGCGGTAGTAGCGGAAGAGCTTGTCGTTGTCGCGTCCACTGACGGCGACGGTGGTGAAGTTGAGGCCGAGGAGGTGGAGGAGTCTCGTGGTGGAGGGTGGAGCGTCGCCCAGGACCACCAGGACGTTGTGGTGGAGGGCGCCGGGCGCCTCCAGGAGGGTGGTGAGGGTGTGGTAGAGGTACTGGTGTCTGGCGCCGGCGGTGACGATGATGGGGACGTGGGCGAGGGCTGCCTGGCGTGCCACAGGGGCGGGTTTGGGCGGCGGCAAAGGGTCTGGGTCGTGTTCGTCACACAGGCCACCCATGGCACCGTGGGCGGCACAGTAGTGCCATCGAGGGTGTGAGGAAGGTGGGTAGGGGAGTGAGGACAGCGGCAGCAGGAGGTGGGCGTGGTGGGTGCCGCGGAAGTGGAGAGTTACTGTCTCAGAGAAGGTACGGCCGCCCTTAATGAAGACCCAGGTCCAGTGGGCTGTGGGCGGCAGGTGGAGGGCGAAGAGAGAGCCGAGGGCGGCGAGGCGAACGGCAGCGTGGCGGAGGCCCACGGCACCTGAGACAGCGATGGCCAGCACTACGATGCGGCCCGGGGCCACGCGCTGCAGATGCCACTCCAAGTCCGCCCAGTGCGCCCAGTACTGCCCCAGCGGGAACACCTGGGGAAGGGAAGCACATCCTAATGTGTCAGCCTGTCATGAATGGATTTACAGGGAAGTGTGTGCTCGTCGAAGGTCAAAGAGAGGAAAGCTTACCTTATTAAAGATGACACGGCCAGTGCGGGGGTTGACTGCTGTAAGAGTGATGCCGCTACGTGGACCCCTACCGGAATTGCTTGAGTTAGAAGTTGTGACCCGCGGCACGGTCCACCCTTCTCTTTGCAGGTGTGTCTCTCCTGCCTCACACCTGTCGTGTGTGGAGAAGTGCATGATCTTCACTCGTGGAAGCAGAAAGCAACAAGTGGTATGTGACCCCAGCAGGGTCAAAGCTGTCCCTTAACTGCGGTGCAAGAATGGCGCGGCATTGTGGCGGCGCTTTGGCGGCACCGCACTGCAGTGCCGCATACACCTGCTGCTGCTGCTGCTGCTTCTCCTTCTCATGATAGCCACGCACGCAATGGTGTGCACCTCAGTCCCGTAATGCTCCCAGCGGTATCCGTAGCCTGGCGTGATGCGTCTATGTATTTGTTTTCAAGTGCAAATGGAGAAAATCTCTAATAAAGAGAAGAAATGGCGAGTAAAAGGGAATGAAGTACGCTCCTTAATTAATGTGTAATGTGTGGACAGAAGTACTTGGAGAGCCCTCTGTCGTGGCCATCACTTGGGAGAGTTACAAAGAATGGACTTCAAGTAGGTCAGATTAGAATAGAATTATGAACAATTATCCGGCAACGATACACGGATCAATTAAGTGTGTGTGTGTGTGTGTGTGTGTGTGTGTGCGCGCGCGCGCATTGCATTGCATATGTACATACATAGTATACATGCATTTAATTAAAAGAAAGTTAACAGCAAACATTACCTGCTAGTGGAGTCTGTGTCCTGGAGGCACGGCGCCCTCACCCCCAGTCCCCAGCCACCGCCGCCCGACCACACCTCCACGCCCGCCATGCTGACACACGCGCACGCACGCATGCACGGATAGAAAAAGAGAAAATATACACACACCGTTACCCAGTGTCTTTCAGGTTGAGGAAGTGGATCTCCGCTCTCCGCTATGTTTTGTGGGTGATGGATGGATTTTTGGCGACCTTGTGTGTGTAGACCGGATGTGTTTGACGGGGCGGGGGAACAAGGGAGTGTATAATCATGTATGTATGTTATGTATGTATGTATGTAAAGTAGTACGTTGAAATGTCTCAAGTAACATTCATTATTATTTTCATCTTATTTTGCATCAGTTTCGTGAGAGAGAGAGAGAGAGAGAGAGAGAGAGAGAGAGAGAGAGAGAGAGAGAGAGAGAGAGAGAGAGAGAGAGAGAGAGAGAGGGAGCAACTAACCACTAGTTTATAAGGGTCTTTATGGGAGAAAGGTCGGCTGTGTCATTTAGTTTCCATTTTTCCCTTCCTTACTTCCTTCCTTCCTTCCTTCCTTCCTTCCTTCCTTCCTTCCTTCCTTCCTTATTTCCTTCCTTTATTGCTTCACTATTTCTCTTCATGTTTTTTTTATTCTTTCTTCATCCCTGACTAATTCTTCCTTTCATCCACATTTTATTATTTTTTTCCTTTTTATACGTTTTCGTCATCGTCCTTTTTCTTCATCTGCAATCTTTCAATACCTTCCCCTTTTTTTCATTATTATTCCATTATTGTATTGTTTTCTCTTCCTTTTCCTATTAATCCTTTTTTTTATTTCTTTTTTCCTCCTCCTTTTCGTTATCTTCTCTCGTTCGTTCCTTCCTTTCTCTTTTTGTCTTCCATGGCATTGTTTCTTTGCCCACCTTCTTCATTATTCATTCATTAATTCCTCCCTCCCTCTGCACCATTTTTTCTCTCCCTCCCTCCCTCCCTCCCTCCCTTCCTCAGTAAAGTGGCGGGAAGAGGAGGGAGGGGTGGGGTGAGGGAGGGGTCAGAGAGTCTCATCACTGTCTTAAAACTTTGGAACTTTCACTAGAGCAAAAAACACGACTGGGGAAAGCGGCGGCGGGGCTTACAAACACGCCGAGGTAGAGGGGCAGGTGGAAACTTCTTGCTAACTGGTTTGTTGAGTACTCTTAGCTCCAGGTGGTGGTGGTGGTGGAAGGAGGGGGAGAAGTGAAGGAAAGTGAGAGCAACACCAGACCCCGCCAGTTTTTTGTTGTCATTTTCCTGCCTCGCCCATGCGCGTTGAACTCTTCCGTAACCTTCTTGTAAACACACACACACACACACACACACACACACACACACACACACACACACACACACACACACACACACACACACACACACACACACACACACACAGCTGCGATATAGAGATAGGACTTGCATGGAGTATTCTATTTCTCTACTAAAACAAGGATAAAAATTAAACAAACACATGACAACAAACTCCTTTACCTGATTCATTCCTTAAGTGGTAATAACAACCTGAAACATTCCAACAAGAAGCAGAAACAAACCTTCGGCAACTCCTCAATCTATCACTTTTTTGCTGTCTTTTGTGTCTTTAGAAACTTAATTCAAAACTTGGAGCACCAAATACTTTTATTGATCTTCAAGAGAAATCGCAGCTTTCAAAACGGTGAGATGAGAATGAGGTGAAGGAGGGGGGAGAGTGAGTGTGAGAGCTGGGTGTCGCTGGGGGAACTGGGACGTGTGGTGGGTGTTTTGTGGGTTCCGGTGAGTGTTGATGCTTGTGAAGGGGGACGCGTGTCAGCAGGGGAGTATGGGAGGAACATCCGCCAAGAGGAAAGGAAGAGTGAGAGTATTGCAGTGCCAGTATTGTAATAACGAGTGCTTCAAATAAATCTTGCAGAGAAACACTAACATCGTAACAAGAATAAGGAAATAACGATAGGATAGCGAAGAGCATTGGTGTATTTGAGTCGTAACAGTATCTTGGGAGTAATGTTATGGGAGACACAGTATTGTAGTAACGAGTGGTTTAAATAAATCTTGCAGAGAAACACTAACATCGCAACAAGAATAAGAAAATGACGATGGGATAACGAAGAGCATTGGTGTATTTAAGTCGTAACATTGTCTTGGAATAATTGATGGATATAGTCTAAATCAATGATGTTACGAGAGACAGACTGCTGAGATAGAGTGGAGAGTGTTTTGACAGGTGAGGGCTCTGAGGGGTGGTGTGGAGGGATTACTAACAGTGCCACCTCAACACCGTGCCACAGCTGTCTGGTGCCTTACACTCGGGCATCTGGTGAGGAAGGCGGAACTGGCTTTTTCTTCTCTCCCTTTCCTCTCATGTCGTGACTCTGCCATCCTGCGTGATCACAGGTTCTCGATGCTCTCCTCTCCTCCCTCTTCCTTTCCTTGTGGTGCACGCTTTCAAAATTATGTGATATGTGAGACCTGGATGAATTATCTACCAGTGATGGTGGCCAGGCAGGAAGTGTGGTTTGCCGTATTTGTTCGGCGTGATGTTACTGGTGGTGGTGTTTCTTAGCTCTTCTGAGGGTTTTGGTTTCATGGCTGTGTGACGGAGGCTGGGCGTGCGTGGAGCCGGAAGTATTGGTTGGGTGGTGAGCGATGCCAGTGCTTGAGTGGTGCCTCGGTGTTTGTTTGTGTTGAGCGGGACGGGACGGGACGGGGCGGGAGAGGAGGCGGAGCAGGGTGTCCTCGTCCACCTCCTTGTTAGCTATGACAGGCGTGAACTCGTCCTTGTGGAGGTCATTGGCCTCTACTATCACAAACTGCTCCTCTGGGATGAGGTTGACGTCCCACACCTCCGTGGCTGGTGGTCGTAGGTGTGAGTAGGAAGAGTAAGGAGCGCCCACCAGGTACAGCGTGGTGTGGAGGCCCACCGTGACCACGGAGACGCCCTCATGCTGTCCCTGCTCCGAGAAGGCCCACCCGCCCACGCAGCTGTGTAGATGGAAGGATTGCGTCATATCGGCAGTGCCCTCTGGTGTGGCGTCCAGCCTGTAGTAGAACACGTAGTGACGAAAGGGTGCAGAGGGAGGGGGCAGGAAGGTGGCGCCACAAGGGTTGCCAACCAGAGTCTTGGCCTGGCTGATGTTATGAGCCAGATCCTGGCGCCACACGGGCAGCCGGAGACGTTCCACAGTCACCAGTTGCACATTAGTCTCCTGAAGCAAAGGTTTGTCCAAAAAGGACCGCTCCGACACGTGGCCGCCAGCATTTGTGCCTTTACCGTAGTGAAACACGCGACTCACCTCGGGATACAGACACTCTCGCTGGCGCCGAGCGAAGGTGTACAGCCAGTAGTCGTAGATGACAATGTTCGTATCGTGCACGTCTTCAGGCCACATTGCCAATGCCTCGCGCACAAAGTTCAGAGTCACGGCATATCCCCACTGCACCTGCACGCTGCCTCGCAACACTCGCGACGGGTGAAACACGCGGTTAAAGAACCCTGTGGCGGAGTACGTATTGATGCAATACAGGGAGGGATCGGCGTGCAGCAGCCACAGCGTCTGGCTGAAGAAGGAGAAAAAGTCAGGGGAGACCTCGACGTCCTCGTCAAGTAAGATGGCGGCCGGGGCGTTGGGGAAGGATCGCTCCAGCAGGCTGAAGACGGCGCGGTAGTAGCGGAAGAGCTTGTCGTTGTCGCGTCCACTGACGGCGACGGTGGTGAAGTTGAGACCAAGGAGGTGGAGGAGTCTCGTGGTGGAGGGTGGAGCGTCGCCCAGGACCACCAGGACGTTGTGGTGGAGGGCGCCGGGCGCCTCCAGGAGGGTGGTGAGGGTGTGGTAGAGGTACTGGTGTCTGGCGCCGGCGGTGACGATGATGGGGACGTGGGCGAGGGCTGCCTGGCGTGCCACAGGGGCGGGTTTGGGCGGCGGCAAAGGGTCTGGGTCGTGTTCGTCACACAGGCCGCCCATGGCACCGTGGGCGGCACAGTAGTGCCATCGAGGGTGTGAGGAAGGTGGGTAGGGGAGTGAGGACAGCGGCAGCAGGAGGTGGGTGTGGTGGGTGCCGCGGAAGTGGAGTGTTACTGTCTCAGAGAGGGTGCGGCCGCCCTTGATGAAGACCCAGGTCCAGTGGGCTGTGGGCGGCAGGTGGAGGGCGAAGAGAGAGCCGAGGGCGGCGAGGCGAACGGCAGCGTGGCGGAGGCCCACGGCACCTGAGACAGCGATGGCCAGCACGACGATGCGGCCCGGGGCCACGCGCTGCAGATGCCACTCCAAGTCCGCCCAGTGCGCCCAGTACTGCCCCAGCGGGAACACCTGGGGGAATGTGAAGGTGTAGGCGGTGTGTGGTGGACAGTGGTGCAGTCACTTGGGCATTATTTCATACAGTGTTGTGGTGTCGCACCCACCCACGTGCTCCACGCTTCCCTCAGGCTGCAGTGACTCACTCTGTGCACGAGTATTGTCCCTTGTCTCTGGTTAAGTACGGTGAGTGTGACGCCTTCGGTGGGTGTGCTGGGATGGGGACCGTCTTCGGTCGGGGCCAATGTGGACCCCACCGAGGTGCGAGGGCCAGGGTGGGGCCTTAGGTAGTGGTCATAGTCCTCCACCTCCAACCCCCAACCTTTCCTGCCAGACCATACCTCTGCCTGCATCTTCCTGCTACAAGATGACAAGTAGAGTGACAGCCTTATACTCATATGTGGCCTAACATATGTGTTAACGCTCACTGAGCTATGTTACTTGGGCGCAGATATGAAGTAGCCTATTAGTATTATATAACCACGAATCTGTGAGTATTATGAAGGAACTCGTAAACTCCCGCTTTGTCCCGTGCCTTCCTCACTCACCTGATTCCATTTCTTTGGAAGAACTTGGTGGTGTCGAGGGAGATGTGAGGTGGGTAGCCTGCCCTTGACACAAGGACTGTCATTAGTACCTGAAACACAATGCACAACCGCTTCACCATCCACTCCATCACTATCTCAAATGGGTAATGTTTTTTCTCTTATCTTTCTGTCATTATGTCTTTTCGTCAAGTCCCACAGCTGGATGAGTCCAGCCACAGAATCAGCTGCGTGCTGTGGGAATGAGGCGAGTTGTAGAGCGGAGCGTGGACTGGGAAGTTCCCGCCACAGGTGTAGGTTGGAGGAAGTAAGGAGGAGGAAAGTGTAGATGGAATGATGTGGCGTTGCCTCGCAGCGCACTACCACCCGCACCAGCCTGCCCATCACACCTTGCCTGCGGCCTTTTATGACCGCTTTTTTTGTGTCATGGTTTGGACTACTAAAGCTTTAAAGACAACAATAATAATAATGATGATGGTGATGATGATGATGATGATAATAATAATAATAATAATAATAATAATAATAATAATAATAATAATACACCATTATTATTCTGGTATTACACGCTGACGTAAAGTAAATCATTGTCATCTTGGTGGCTGAGGTTGCGATTGAGTAAAGAGTAGTTTGATCAAGGTGTGATAGTTGTGGGTGGTGGCGTTGTAAAGGAGGATGCTGTAAGACTGGGCATACTTAGAGTGCAGGGCAGCAATACGTTTCCTGGAGAGTTGGTGTGCGTCAAATAGCTCCGCGGAGTCGCGTCGCAGCGAGGAGTACTTGGAGTATGGGACACCCATCAAATATACGCGGGTGTAGTTTGCCTCTCCCTCTTCAAAGTGGTTTGGGATGTAATAGTTGAAGCCATATGTGTTGAGTGGGTGTTCCGATGGTGGTGGTGTGATAGGGAGTCGTTGGCGAGGGTAAAATGCAAGTTGTACACCTGCGTGATGTCCTTGGTTAGATGCAGCGTGCAGACCTGTACACTGGGCCAGCTCATACCAGCTGGTGATATCATCATCCTGCTCTTCCTCCTGGACGAAATACGCCACCAGTGAGTGGCGAGACGTGCTGGCAACGAAGGGAAAGTTATCGTTGCATGGGGCGCCCGCACTGACAGGCAAGGCCGCCTTGAGGTCACTCAGGAAATGGGTCTCATGAGGCGTCTGCAACATGTGTGGTGTGTTGAGGAGAGGCACGTGTGAGGCGTGGAGGAGGGGGCGTTGCCAGGCTTCATATTCATGAGGAAAAGGGGATGTGTTGGTACCCACTCCGTAATGCCGAAGACGACTCACCTCGGGAAAGACACACTCACGTTTCCCGCGCACATTATCGTACAGCCAGTAGTCGTAGTTCAGGACGTCCTCGCCCTGCGCCGTACGAGGCCACAGCCGCACCGCTTCCCTCACAAAGCGGAGCGTCACGGCGTAACCCCATGACACTTGAACGGCACCTCTTCGCACGAACTGTTCCCCACGACCTCGCTCTAGTGTCAGCAGATGAGAGTACGCGTTGATGCAGTAGAGGGAGGGATCAGCGTGCAGCAGCCACAGCGTCTGGCTGAAGAAGGAGAAAAAGTCTGGGGAGACCTCGACGTCCTCGTCAAGTAAGATGGCGGCCGGGGCATTGGGGAAGGATCGCTCCAGCAGGCTGAAGACGGCGCGGTAGTAGCGGAAGAGCTTGTCGTTGTCGCGTCCACTGACGGCGACGGTGGTGAAGTTGAGGCCGAGGAGGTGGAGGAGTCTCGTGGTGGAGGGTGGAGCGTCGCCCAGGACCACCAGGACGTTGTGGTGGAGGGCGCCGGGCGCCGCCAGGAGGGTGGTGAGGGTGTGGTAGAGGTACTGGTGTCTGGCGCCGGCGGTGACGATGATGGGGACGTGGGCGAGGGCTGCCTGGCGTGCCACAGGGGCGGGTTTGGGCGGCGGCAAAGGGTCTGGGTCGTGTTCGTCACACAGGCCGCCCATGGCACCTTGGGCGGCACAGTAGTGTCGTCGTTTGGGATTGAATGGAAACCCCATTGGTTTGTGTGACTGAGGAATTAGTCGAACCAGTCCCTCAGCAAACACGCTGCCGCTACACAGCTCCGGGCTTCCATCCTGTAAGACAGACATGGCACGTGGTGGTACGCTCCAGGAAAGCAACACTGACCATTCTGAGCCATTTAAGATTACGGTTAGCAGCAAGACATTTTCATTTATTTTACAAATATATTGAATATTGATTACTCATTATTACGCCTAATAGTGTTTTAAACAAAGTGATTTGCCAAGTAAATGAGATAGGCAATGATTGTAATGACCAGCAAATTTCTGAGAGCTTACAGGCTCATATAATCGCTGCCAGACCGGCCACCTTCTTTGGCTGCAATGTTATATTAAGATTTCCGTGGATGTAAGGCTCATTAGTAAAAGAGATATGTACACTCACCTGGTTCGTAAGGGGCCCCCTCACCACAGCCTCATAGATGGTGCGTCCACCCTTGACGAAAGCCCAGCTCCAGGAAGTGTGATAACCCAGGAAATTAATGAACTCTGAGCCCAGATGTTGGAACAGAACTCTAGCATGGCGAAGGCCGACGGAGGCCCTGTCACCTGCCGCCAAAACGACGACGCGGCCGGGCACCACCCGCAGCACCCACCACACCAAGTCCGCCCACCACGTGTACGGCTCCTCAGTGAGAAACACGCGCCTCACCAACACTCTGTCTCAAACCAGAGCAAGAAAGAATAATGCTTCAGGGTATAAAGGACTGCCTCAGCCATCTTCCAGTCTTTAGAGTTAAATATCACGAATGAAGTGATATGTTCACCTACCGAGCGGTGTGTGGGTGAAGGACCATCATGTGCAGGCCGCGTTGATGGTCCGCTGCAGACTGATGTGTGCCCCACTTTGCCCTCTCCTGCTCTGAGGAGGCGGATCATTGCAAGATGTAGTTACGTTACTTTATTTCGTGATATAATAATTTGATAACTTTTTACTGCTACTTGATTTCTTTAATGTATATTTATATTTTGAGTTCCTTTATGTTCAGCAGTTTTCATGCAAAATAACCTGAGGAGACGGAAAAGGTGTTGGCACGAATGGTCGCCCCGCTGCGGTCCGTCCCTGCCTGTAGCGCCACACCACCTGTCCTGCCGCAGGGAAGGAAGGACCGTGAAATATAATGATAAATCAACACCTGCCCACACCTCGATAGAATGATGCGAGCGATCTGAGAATAATACTGATTCGTTAAAAAATGTTACAAAGTGACGAATAACCCAACAGTACTTAAGTAGCCATTGAGGTACATATGATAATTACTCTCTCAGTCAGTACAGTCAGGTTGGTAAGTGATAGGCAGAAAGTAAACGTGTGGTAAAGTACCGAGCCTTACTTGTTATGAAAACATTATTTTTCTTTATGACAGCAGTTCATGAAGAAGTGTGTGTGTGTGTGTGTGTGTGTGTGTGTGTGTGTGTGTGTTATGCTCTGTATTTCAAGAGGAAGTGTTAGACCCGATACTTTTCTTTAGTCATTGAAATAAGTGACGCCAATATGACACATTTTCTGCCGAGTAACCAGGAGTCAGTGTTGTGGAGAATAAAATGAATATGAGTGCATTGTCCTCCCGGCACCACAACACTCATCACCACCACCTCACTGGCGTTGGTGGTGCTGAGTGCATTGTCTCCCCAACACCAATCACTACTCACCACCGCACATTACTCATGATTACTCACTGCATCGTTGACAGAACTGAGTGTATTGTCTTGGTAGCATTTCACACGCATCATCCACCTTCATCATTCTCCTGACCCACTTTACTGATTCACCTCACTTTGTATTCTCACCGACTTGCGTTGTGAAGAGGGAATATTATGAAGTGTAGGAAATGCAGTCGATTGATAGAGTGATAGGTTTCAAGACACTTTTTTGTAATGTGGTTATTTTTTGGACTGAACTCATTCCTTAAACTTGGAACATTCAAATAATGAGTAATTGGTCACCTTTTTCTGTCGTCTGCTCTCCGCGTCCAACCATACCTACCAATAAGAGAGAGAGAGAGAGAATTGTAAAGCAGGATATAGTTACGTTGGGTACAGCAGCCTTCCATCGCTTCTCTGGGTGATGGCAGCATTATTGGACACGACACTTGTGATGGCGGAATGAACGCTGCACAATAACAGGCAGCAAAAGCCACGTATAGTCACTACAACCCAGCGCATTCTGTCTACACGCACACTGCTACACCACCCCCTCCCCCTATGACACTCCAGATTTCTCTGCTGTTGTGTTTCCCTGTTACTCCTTTGTTGAGAAGATATTTATATAACTTCTGTCTATTTTAATACCATGAGAAGGAAAAAGGAAGAATATTCTCACTACACTATTTTTAAAGCGTTCTCTCAAATATCTTCTTATCGCTCCAGGCTTCTCGAGTTCTTGCTGAGTTTTCCGTGTGCGATGCTCTTATAACGACGTGGAACCAAGAAGGCAATGTTCTGTGACCCGCCATGCTTGTCTGTAGAGCCATGACGCCATTGTAGGAGTGGAAGTGATGTTGGTTGATGCGTTGACGATTAATCTGTTACAAGTAAAGATTATTGTGATGGAGGGTAGCTATTATTGTCATTGTTGTTGGTGGTGATGGCGGTGTTAGAGGACGGAGAATGAATGGTGGTAAAAGTAATAATGATATTAGCATATGTAGTAGTTGTAACAGTAGCATAGGCCTTCCATTCAGACGACTTAACTGAGACCTAAGAAGGTAAATGAAGAGCTAATGATCATGTGTTGTTTCACCTCTGGGACTTGTTTCTTTTTGTATTACCGTCTAACGCTAACCCAATGTATGGCGATAATGATTGATATGGTCAAGATGTGCTGTCACGGGAGGTTACAAACTCCTCCCATGCATTATTAGTGTGAAGTAAAATTTGTAGCGGGAAAGGAGCCATAAAGATCACTGAGACACTAAATAGAACTTTCACCAATAAAAGAAAAGGAATAAATGATTCGTAGAAGAATGTTTCATAACACAGGAGAATCCTTCCATATTAATTATATCTCAAACAAAATGGAAGAAAAGGCAATATGTTAGCAGTTCCAATAGCTGGTTTAGGTGAGACAGGTGCATGAGAGCCAGGTGGTGTATGCTAGTATAAATGAATGTGTGTAGCTTGTGAAATAGTAGTTTGAAGTTATCAAGACCCTTATTTCAACAGATATTGATGAGCAGTTTGTGAAACACCTTCTGTTGCTGGTGCCACGACTTTTGGCACCAGAAAATCTTGTCAAGAAGGAGATTGGAGGTCAGCCCATCAAGTCACGTGACTTGCTTAAGTTCTTCACTCTCTTCATGGAGGTGTTCAAGGATAATGACCTACCAGAGCCCACCACCCTTGTTGAGGTTAGTCCTCTCATTTGTGTGTGTGTGTGTGTGTGTCATATTTTCCAAAATTGCCTGTTAAGAATCATGTATTCAAATTTCCTTCAATTTTGACTTTAATAGTTAATATATGCTTATGTCATGCCATCAAAATAAGCTCATGGTTAACTATAAGATTTATGTTGAGCCGGGCTCTCAGCTATAACTGTGGTTGTGGACAGTTTGCAGCCCAGGCCAGTAGCCAGGCTGCACTGGAGGCTGGGAAAGAATACTATGCTGAGACCATGGAGGCTCTGGTGGGCGGCGACCGACCTTTCCTCAAGACAGTCCAGATGGAGGCCGAGCACTCCAAGGCCAAGGAACGTGCCATCCAGACATACCTGGAGAAGAATAAGTACGGCCGCAAGAACCAGAGTGTGGTGGAAAAGTACCAGTTGATGCTTGTGGAGGTAGGTGTTCTACAGATAAAAATTTGTTCCAAGTATACTTTTCCTAACTTGCACCATAGTCTCTTTAAACCATTATTCTCCAACCATTGTAATTGTGGAATTGTATCATGGATTCTAGCAATCTAAGGTGTTACTTTGTGGGGTTTTTTTTGAGGTGACGTGTGTGTGTCTGTCTGTGTGTAATTTTTTTTTCACTGTCGCGGTTGCCTGCTGGTCACCCAGCCAGCCTTTACCCTACGGAGCGAGCTCGGAGCTCATAGATCGATCTTCGGGTAGGGGTGAAACCACATCACACACTACACACCGGGACAACGAGGCCACAACCTCTCAAATTACATCCCGTTCATATCAAAAACATGAAAACGGCCTTTGCAAACCCCTTAAAACATCATCAAAAATATGAAAGCACCTTAATAAAACCTCAAATAACATGAAAAACTCTTAAAAAACAAAACAAATATGAAAATACCCTTAAAAACAAAGAAAAACATCCCTAAACAACCCCCAAAATCATCCCTAACCTAATGTAACCTAACCTAAAGTTAACTACCTTTTGCAGTTAGGACATGCAAAAACATCTTCTAAAAACCCTAAAACCACCTTCGAAAACCTTAAAAACTGCCAAAAAAACACTCATTACCTAACCTAACCTAACGAAATCTAATGTCCCATCACAAGTGTCATAGTGGTCCAACCAGGTAGTTTTTGCAGCGAGCAAAAAACATGAAAAACCTTAAAAAACAACCTTAAACACCCTGAAAATACCCTTAAAACCCCTATAAACAACCTTAAAAATACTCCCAAAAACACCCCTGGCCTAACCTAACCTAATGAAACTTAATGTCCCATTATGTCTCCCACTGTTACAACTTGGTAATGTTCAGAGAGAGAGAGCAAAAAACATGAAAGCCTTAAGAAACAACCTTAAACATCTTTAAAACACACTTAAAAACTCTAAAAACAACCTTAAAAACACCCTCCCAAATATCCCCTAACCTAACCTAAGCCTTAAAAAATGTCAAAAACATGAAAATCGCCTTTGCAAACCCCTTAAAACATCATAAAAAAACATGGAAACACCTTAAGAAAACCCCAAATAACATGAAAAACTCTTAAAAACCAATATAAAAATGAAAAACACTTTTAAAAACAAAAAAATCTTAAGCCTCCAAAAATAACCCCTAACCTAATTTAATCTAACCTAATATTAACCATCCTTTGCAGGTAGGACATGCAAAAAATACCTTTTAAAAACCATAAAACCATTTTCAAAAACCTCTAAAAGTGCCCTCCAAAAAACACCCCTAACCTAACCTATCATGGTGGTTTTCACAGTAAGGAAAAAACATGAAAAACTTTAAAAACAATAACCCTAAAAGCACCGTTAAAATCCCTATAAACAACCTTAAAAAAAAAAAAAACCCTAACCTAACCTAACCTAACGTCCCTTTACAGGTCTCCCACTGTTACAACTTTGTAGTGTTCAGAGAGAGCAAACAGCATGAAAGCCTTAAGAAACAACTTTAAACACTAAAAACACCCTTAATAACCCTAAAACCACTCTGAAAAACCCTAAAACCCTTAAAAAAAATAACCTCAAATATCTCCCTAACCTAACCTAAACCTTAAAAAATAAAACATGAAAAATGCCTTTCCAAATCCCTTGAAACATCATAAAAAACATGAAAGCACCTTAATCAAACCTTAAATAACATGAAAACTCTTAAAAACCAATATAAACATGAAAAAACACTTTAAAAACAAAAACAAAAAAACCTTAAACTTCCCAAAAATCACTCCTAACCTAATGTAACTTAATCTAATGTTAACCATCCTTTGCAGGTAGGACATGCAAAAACATCTTTTAAAAACCCTAAAACCACCCTCAAAAACTTTAAAACTGCCAAAAAAAACACCCCTAACCTAACCTAACCTAACGAAATCTATCGTCCCATTTCATGTGTCCCAGTGGTCCGAACTGTTGGTGTTCACAGCGAGCAAAAAACCTGAAAAACTTTAAGAAAGAACCCTAAACACCTTAAAAACACCCTTAAAACCTCTAAAACAACCTTAAAAAATATCCCCCAAAAAACCACCTAACGTCCCTTTACAGGTCTCCCAGTTTTCCAGTCAAAGGTTGTTCAAATCAAGAGGTACCATTGTATATGCCTCACTCTTACACTTTTTTTCCTTCTTATTTTTCAGGAAGTGGAGAAGATGTATGTCAAATATTCCCAGCAGAACGAAGCCAAGAATGTGTTCAAGGCGGCACGAACTCCTGCCACTCTGTTCTCCGTGTTGATGTTCTTCTACCTCATGTCAGGAATCTTTGGTCTCTTTGGAATGTACTCCTTTGCCAATATGTGTAACCTCGGTATGGGAGTGTTCCTCATCATGCTCACCGTTTGGGCCTATGTCAGGTGAGTCATTAGGAAAAATTCATTCATTCTAACTAAATATTCTCTCTCTCTCTCTCTCTCTCTCTCTCTCTCTCTCTCTCTCTCTCTCTCTCTCTCTCTCTCTCTCTCTCTCTCAATATGTCTAGATAAAGTGTAGCGTATGAGTAAAATCCTGATTCATTTTCCTTTTTGATTATGAAGTTTTTAATATCTGTTAGTGTGTAAGTTCAGCAAATGTTACTGATGAGTGTTCTCTTCTTTACAGATATAGTGGAGAATACCGTGATGCAGGAGTTTATATAGACGAACTGGCATCATTTTTGTGGGAAAATGTGAGTCGCAACCAGACCAGATACACAATATATATAGTGCTAGTGATAACAGTGTGCTCCAGTACAACTCTGATTTGAATGTGTGTCTAAAGTGTGTATTTTAAAATAGGCTCTTAGGTCAAGCTTCACAAATATTCATAAATGTTGAACTACAGGGTGTCACATTAAAGGATAGGGATATAATTATAATTCATTTATCCATTTTTCATTTTTGTTTTTGTGATCAGTATAAATGAAATTATTTGTTCAGCAATAAATCAGAATAAGGATAAAATTCCGATAACTAGAATTAGTGCATCAGTACAAATATTAGTAGCTGATAACATTATTGGAATCTGTGGTAAGACTTTACTGCATTCACTCCATACTTACAGATGGCTGTTACATTTTTGGACCAAGTATTTAGTGCAGTTACCTTGTTACAATGATGGGATGTGGGGGAAGTGGTAATGTAACACTACCAACTTCCTTCCATTGATTCTTCCACTTATGTATTTGATGATGTTCCTACAAGTTGATTTGATTATGCTTCAAAGCGTATGTCATATTTGCATCCACATTAAATGGAAATCCATGCCCACCTTGACATTTTCGTCTCATTCAGTATTCCACTTCAGTTACATTCCAGAGTATGGAGTGATTGTATTTCTCAGACACCCTAATGCATCATAATCACATCACAAACTACCCCACTACATAGTACCACACCACACACACACACACACACACACACACACACACACACACACACTGTCCCTCTCTTGCCCACAATAGTACTGTGGGTTCACATTTTACTCGCCTTATTTTTTTAGTTTTTAGTGTAGAGTTGCATTATAAATTAACTTTTCAAAATTAAACCTCCCATTCAAACAACTTCCTCAAACTTTTACTTGGCATGGCATTCTCTTATTCACATTTCTTTCCATGCCTCCTTATGTGAAAGGTAAATATTTTGCGATACTCAAGTGTGAAGTGCACATATTTTTTATTGATAAAGCCAAGGAGGGAGACTGTGTATGTGTATGTTTGTGTGTATCTGTGTATGTGAATGAGTGTTTGCTTAGATTCTCCTGTGTGAGTTTTTTTTATTATTTTTTTATTTATTTATTTTTTAAAATTTCCTCTATAGATACTTGTAGTGAAGTAAATTGAATGATGTCTCCCAGTACATAATCTCTGTTTGATGTGTGTGATGTGCAGGATGGACAGAGGATTGCATCTTTGATGGTGTTTTTTGTACATGTAGTTGTGCAGCATTGATCTGTAAGGTGGTGTGTTTGGCCTAACTCTCACCACATGGCTTCTTTTTTCAGCATTTATAGTGAATGCTATTTGCTCAGCTTGACTTGTATTTTCTCTCAACAGGTCATACACCCTATATACCAAACATACATGGAAAAGCACTTGAAGGAGGCAGCAGAACAAGCAGCACAGCAAGCCATCAGCAGCACCTTGGCCAATGGGAAGGTGAAGAATGCGTGATGCTCCATTACTACCGCTGCCATCGCCACCTCCTCCGCTTCACCTCTCAACACATTCAAAATTTGATTCTTCACTGATGTCATTTTGATCATCACCGTTTCCTTCTAACTTTTGTGGCTTTTATATATACTATATATATGTGTGTATGTAACAAAAGGATATTGTTGTTAGAGGTTTATTCAAAATATTTTTTGTGAAAGAGTGGAAAGGATGGACACATGCCCCATTAATATTATCATAGAACAATATCTTTTGTACTCCCTGGTCCTTAAAGTTTGTTGTTGCCTCAGCTCAGTCTTGATGGCAAAATTTTTACCTCTGTGTGAAAGTGAAAAATTATTTAGCTGACCATTTTTTGCATTTTGTTGATGCTTTGGAGCTTGTGTGTTAGTGAACGTTTGCTTCATGAGATTATGTTGGTTCTCACTTGTTATGTTTTCTTTTTTCCCTTCAAGTGCCAAATGTTCTGCAGTTTTGCAGTTTTCCTTCTTGTGTAATGTCCAGTTGCCATTGTCGTTTAATATCTCATAACATTTTTCAGTGTTAGTTGTCACAGATGTCAGATGAGGCAGTGATGCACAAACCAGCCCGTGAATTCCTCCAAAATGTTATCAGAGATTCATTGATATGTCCATGGCAGTGTGTCAGCTTTTTTAAGAGTGATGTTCAAGTTTTAAATAACTCCAAGGTCTTGCTGTTATTCTAAAACCTTTTATTTTCACCATTACTTCTGGGCTCTGTGGTTATGTCTCTTGCATGCTTTTGATGCAACAATATTTTTCTTGATTTATTTAAACCCTTAAAAAAGTAATCAGTAGCCATGCTAGTGTATTGTTGATACTGAATTATAATTTGGATGGATTTTATTTTTATACAGCAAATGAAAACTTGTCAGTGATAGCTGTAAGGTTATCTGGTAAATCACCACATATTTCACATACCATTGAGGAAACACTTGCAATTAGTTCTTCATTGTAGCAAAAGAATTGGGTTGTAGGGAAGGTTGGTGATGATAATAACAGTTAAGTTTTACTGTAGATAGATGAACGATATCTTGAGTGATGTGTGTTTTTTTTTTGTGATCTGGTTACAACGCTTTTAATGACTTGTAGCCATTTCTAGTGTATTAGTGGACAATAACACAGTTTCTATAGTTATTTTCTATAGTTATTTCTTAAAGACTTGACTAAAGGAATAAAAAAATCATATGACTCATTAAACTGCTCAAGTATTTATAAATTTGAGAGATTCAGATATTTGTTCCATGTCAAGAAGTCTGAAAAATAGAATACATAAACTTCCTTTTACTAAATTATTTTGTATTTTGTACATGTCTTATTACAGTCCCAATATCATCTAGTAGTACTTAAAAGAGGTTTATGGTTTGCCTCTATATTTCAGCACCACCAAATAAGTATTGTTACCATTTGCTATGTGTAAAGTTTGGGATTGAGTGCTCTATGTTGATTAAAATTGACATGTCAGTAGCTTAACCTAGCTTGCCACCTTTATAGGAGTAAACTCAAGTAAAATAGGTCATTCTAAACATAGACATTGTGCTGATGTCACTTTTATTTAATGTTGTAGATTTTTCTTCTTCAATGTAAATAGCGATATTAATGTTTGAAATTACTAGCATTATCAAAGTGGAAAGTGAAGTGAAGTTGTATATGTGTGAGTGAGTATGTGTATTTATCAAGTTTTATTTACCTTATAAATGTACACAGGATTTGAACTAAGCTAATGTTGTCCCTAATGTGTGTGTGTTTGTGTGTGTCTGTGTATGTGAGAGAAAGAGAGAGAGCATTGAATTAGTCTCACATTTTTACAGATCATGAAATTAACCATATTTGGTGTGGATATCCAAGTTCCACAAGCTTCAAGATCCTTAGTAACGAGTTCCTTTTTCATGATGAAGTCTGAGAGTAATCATTGAAGCTGGAGTAGAACTTGCAGCCTCATCCTCAAATCATAAATGGAGATCAACCTTTTGATTGTTAGGTTGTATAAGTTGCAAGAGCTCTAGGCTGAAAGTTCAAAAAATGTACTTGAAATATAAGTGGTTGTCCAATCTGTGCAGCATCTTTACAACACAGACCAGCAGTATTGTTGTTGGCATTAGGGTGCAGATTTATAACTAGCTTTTTTCAATGTTCCATTCATTCATGAAGCTGTCTTTTTTAATGCAAGAGCAATATAAGCTTGTTAATTTCATGCATAATTTACTGAAGAGGTAATGGGCTTACTTTTATTAGGAAAGTTCTAGTACCTACCCTCTCACTGTATCAGGTTTCTCAACACTATAGTGTGGAAGACTTGAAATTTGAGGTATTTTCCTGTAATGTTTTGGTACGTACGAGATACTACTTCACCACAACATACTTAGTGAGATGCATTCAATACCCAATACATAGATTCCTAACAGTTTAGCTGCTGCTCACACCACTGCTGCTGCTGCTGCTGCTGCTGCTCTCTGAATGGGTGCCACATTTTGAGTTACCCCAACTGTAATTGTCTGGCAGATGTTATTGCAGTCTGTCTTAAGTGCCTTGCCACATTCAGAAGGATTGTTGATAGTAGCTTAGTACAATATTTATGGTGTATCAAATATTCTGGTTCTCACAGACGGTGGGTTTTGACTTGTATTTATTTTTTATTCATATACTTTTGTTCAAGTTAAAAGGCTGCTGTTGTATGAATTTTCAATGTCTGTGACTAACAGAAACTGGATCTTTCACATTTTTCTTTAACTGTGGTTCTAATATTTGATATTTTTATGTTAATGAAGTTTACAAAGACAATATGTATATATATTTCCCCACTTCAAAAACAACACACAGCAGTGATTAAACATGATGGTAGATTTAATCCTTGCCATGATTAATGCTCATCCCTTAGTGGTTATGTAAACTGGACAGAATTGCTCTAGTTCCTTGATGGATTCATCCTGCATCATGAAGGCAACCAGACTCTTCATAAGTTGAGCTTTGAATCTTGTTTGTGTTTTTTGTATTGTGATATAGCTTATATATTCCTAAACTTATCTTTCTACATGTTACATATTATTGACATAATATTTTTTGTTTTTCTTATTCTCCCTGATCATTTTGAACATTTAATCTTCAAGATCACACGTTAAAGAGCAAATCATGAAAATGAAGGCAGGTTAGTAGAATGGTAGAAATGCAGCATGATTACGGCTAGAACTGGATCAGATTATGTAATATCTAATTCTTTACCATGAAGTATTCCTTGTAGATAAGAGTGCATAAAACATGAATACTGTCTTCTCTGTCAGCTGTCAACCTATGATTTTTTAGCCGAAGTTATTCTGATAACTTAATCTAATGATGAGGCTTTCAAGAGTTAGGGCATACATTGCAGCACAGGGGAAATAGTCAAACAATCACTAGTCACCTGTATGCACAACTCAGAATTTACATTTTAAGAACCTGTGGGTAACAGCCCAAACAAAATTTTTTCACTTGAAGTGTTGATACTGTGCAGTAGACAGTTAGCCTTTCTTATTAATACAAATTACAAGGACACAACTTTCACTCTTAACCAGATTTTAGTTCCATCAAGAAGAGATCATTATGAAAGCTGCTATGTACATTATACTTATTACTGATAACAGGTTGACAGTTCTGATGCTACACAAACACGAGGAGTTAACACAGAAATCCAGCATGTAATACCCACAATTCTCTCCTAAATTCCTGCTGCCTTGACTTGTAAATCTACAAGTATTGTGTAAAATTGTCAAAGATTTTAAAAGTACATATCTATTAACTTCCAACCACTACACACCTACACCTCAACTACTTACAAATAATATGGGAATGACTTAGTTATTTATGTTAATGGCCATCAAAATATTTTCCTGATTGTCTCAAGAATAATTGCATTAATTTTCCAGGCAATCATCTGGTCTATGTCATCTCCATAATGACATGAAGGGAGTAGTCACATCATTCACTGGAAGGGAGGCCTGAGGAAGTCCCTGAGGTCATACTTGTGTTGGTGGTCTTTGATGACAGTCTCCAGAGTAGTGGCATGAGCCACCACAGCAGCTCGATGCAAACGAGAGGCAAGAAGGCACATTAGGCCGACTCCCAGGAGCATACTGACTCCCAGCAGTCCTGAGAGAACCATGAATGTAGCACACGACTGATACATGGCCTCTGTTCGTGTGAAGAATTCTGAAATAGGAAAAATGTATCTAATTCAGGTTATTTTATATCAAACATTTATTAATCACACATAATAACTGAAAAGTATTTCAGTACAAAAAAAATCAATCATAAGAAGAGAAGAGTGACGCCTGAAGCCACAATGTTCATACTGTGTTGCTGTAGTCTTTACAGACAAGAACAGCATGGCGACATTCAGACTTTGAATGCACACTGGTTGTGTAATATGTGACAACTAATGAAAGGGAGGAAGGAAGCAAGCACCAATCAACATGCTACAATGTACAAATGTAATGCTGGCATCCATGCATGTCTCCCTCCATTCCACATCTTTCTAGAGTTTGTTGACATGCAGACAAGAACTTTTAAGAGAGGCTCACCTTCAGGCAGGACGACAGTGAAGCCAACATTATTACCCAAGTTGGTAGAATTTTTGCCATTCCCCGAGGACTGGGCTAACGCCTTGGGACGTGCAGCCGCTTCCTCCGTCTGCTAAGATCAAATATTTATCACTGATGCTGGATGTGTAATTTATGCCGTTGTTTTTATATTTTTCCTAATCGATAACATTATTAAGATAAATACACCCAATAAAAAAAGATCAGTGCATAAAGTGCCGCCTTTTGTTCACAGGAGACAATAAATTGTGGTCCACTGCACTCACATTGATAGTTTCCTGAGCGGGGGTTGTGATGGTGGAGGTCGAAGCTTCAGTCGTGGAAGTAGAAGCTAAAGAGTCGTTGGTCGGAACTGTGGAGTGGCCGGGCATGAGTGCTGGGAAGGTGGTGTCCGTGTGGTCGGCAGACACTTCCAGCAAACCCTCGGCGTACAGCGTCACTCGCCGCCGCCGCCGTCCATAGCCCGTTGGTGCGTCAAGGCTGTAGCAAAGATCCTGCACAGAAAATGTTCATATATTGATATAGTAATGGGGGAGAGAGATAGAAGTCTGTCTATATATAGAATGAAGTAAATCAACCCTTTATAAGGCAACCGTTGTTTGTATGGCAAGCTCATATGGGCCAGCTCCCTAGCCACTGACCGCCATGCAGTCCCTGAAGTCAATGCACGCCTTGATGGTCGTGTGAATCCACAGTTGGGATGACTCCGTTATCTTGGAGTCTAGCATAAAGGCTTCGAAGTCCAAGATCACTTCCCTTGAGTTCTCACCGACTTGTCGAGGGTGATGAGGCACAATAGAGGAATATTCCTGCAAGCGGCACCTGCAGACCATAGTGTTCACTGTAGCGACATTTTTTTATCGACATTCCAAAGCATTGCAGGATTAGAGAAGCACCTTATTATTAATTTTCCAATCAGATCAGAAAAAAAAAACAGAGAACAATAGTATTTCTCCTATACATTTGAATTTCGTTGTCACCAATAAGACAGTAAATGCAACAAACCCTTCACTGACGAGGACGACGTGGCCGGGCGTCTTTGCTTCGTGGGGATCACTGGAAACAATCACTTCCATGAGCTTCAAGAACTTCCACGCTGTAAGTATAAACCTTGATTAAGGACGTTCCTCTTAAGTTACGGTTTTTTTTTCTATCAAAACTATTCATTTCATTAATTCAATCACAAGCAAATTTAAGCAATACTGAGGAGAACATAAAAGCAATTGTGCGTACAAATGAGGTATACGAGTAGTGACTGTCGGGTGCGAGATACGTAATGTATTAGTTACTGAAAGTATGAAGTAACATCATGAGGCTGGAGTGAGTAGAGGCTGAGTGACGCTTACTTGACTGGCTGCCAATGCTAGCACGAAGTTGGAGTTTGGATCCGATTGGGACGGCTTGGCTTGGTGTGAGAGCCTCCCCTGAACGGGCTGTAACCTTGCGGAAGAGCGCTACCTCGTATTCGAGGCGGTCGGGAGTCTCCTTCACCATGCCAGACACCCTTCCTAGGGACGGTCTGTTAACGATAGATTACAACATCGACACTAAAGATGTCTTGAAAAATTATATCAAGTTTTGGAGACGAAAACCTTTAAACAACTAAAGAATACAGTAAATATCCTTTATTAAAGACACTTACATCGCTCCTGCAAAGCTGGCGACACGGTTCTCAGTCACAATGGGCGCGGTTGGTTTGCACATGACCAGCACCTCCTTGTCGCTGGCTAGCATGACTCCTTCCAGCTGGGGAAACCGCACCCGCACTGTCGCATACCCCTGTGGATTACGAGTCTAAAAGTAGGATTTGACGTCAGCCCAATGCCCCATAGAATTTTTAGAAACACGCTATGTAATCGTCATTTCACATGCACAGTAAAATATAATAAGATGTTCATGGCAATACATTCCAATTACTGTTTGATAACAATTATATAATGCTGAAATGCAACAAGATTAGAGGAATGAAATAGTTCTTTGACTATCACTCCCTTGAAACCTCCAACACTGTACTACTCACGTCCTTCTTCACCACGCCGCAGTGAGAGAAGTCTGTCACCAGGAGGCTGTACACGTACTGAGAGTCCTGCTGAATCTGACACACCGCATCTCTGCAAATAGCCAGCCAGGCGACGGGAGGGCGAGGACCGCGTTGTGGGGGAGAGAATAACATCAGGTAAGTGAGCATCTTCATCTAAATTTCATCACTGCATCATTGTTCAGGAGCAACCATAGTTAGTGAATACATAGAATAATGTCCGTCTTTCTCATTAAGCTACAGAAAATGAAGCAATGAAATATAAAGGTTTGCTGTTACTCTTTTCAATGAAGGAAATGCACATGATGTTTTCTCTAAAGACCAAAGTTTTTGTTTTGTGTGTTTTTTTTATTAATTGTTCTAGAAGGTTCTATCACTGCTCAGTTTTTAACAGTTATTAAGATCTAAAGATGAGAGCTCACAATTTCAAAGTCTTGCATTACACCTGCCGCTACTTACGTCACGGAAGAGGAGGAGCTGATGGCAGTGGTGTCGGCGAAGCGAGGGTGAGCACGGAATCCTTCAGGCTTCCGGATAAGGGCAGTCAACCTTTCGTGTCCCTGACTACTGCCATCCTCACCAAAATCACAGTGGATGTCTGCCACTGCAAATCCAAGAGTCGCAAATATCAGGCGTAAAAGAAAAGGAGACGAACAATAAAATCATCTTTAAATAGAGAGAGAAAGATCAAGGGCGTCTCAAAATATACGGACAAACGAGTATCACTAAATAAATCAGGAATAATGCATAACGTAATGAAAAATCTTCCTTGTAATGTAGCTAAGAGCAATGAAATCCTTCACTTCTCGCGGCGGTGCTGCATGGATGGGAGGTAACCATGGGAAGCTGCTGGCTGTGAAACGTGCAACAGCAGCAGCTTGCACCTTTGGTACTCACCTTGGTACTCATGAGTGAGTGCCAGCAACCCCTGCAACAAGAAAGACAGGCTTGTTATTTTGAGAACTGTTGTTTGCTATTTAGACTACATCGTTACCGTGTACTTTCAAAGTCACGATTAGTATTCTTATTGCCATTGTGTCTGCTTCTACTGCTACTTCTACTGTTACTAATGCTACTATATCATCCTCAGTACCACCGCCACAATGACCATGATAATAACAATAATGGTGTTGATAATGAATATTGCATGACACTCACACGCGGGCTCAGCAGCAACAACAGTAACAACAACAACAGGAGATACAGTGGAGGAAAATCCATCGTTGCGAAGTGACGAAGGCAAGTCTTTTGTTCAGTGAGATGTACATGTAATTTGTTTTTGTGAATTTGAAAGTTTCTAACACGCGTCTCACAAGACTTTCCAAGGCCGCGTGTAGGTCACATCGAGGGTCCGTCAGGGCGCGATGGTGTAGTGATGCTTTAGTGGTGACACGCCAGCTGTGGTAACCATGAGGTCCATCACCATCACGAACAACAATTTGATACACCGAACTGTTAACTTTTTTGAACTATACAGAACTTTTATTACTGAAAAAGTACCATAAATTGCACTGGCTTGATTAACACGGGATACAACAAGTACTGTCGACAAACACCCGGCACAGACACCCGCCTTTTCGCACCTCCCGCGGCCTGGGATGCTGCTGGCGGCTGAGCGATGTGTTAGTATGAAACTGCACGTAAGACTGACTACAAACCCTGGTGATTTCAAGAAGCGAGTGAAGATGTAACCTAAATCTTGTGAGGCGCCCGAATTCCATGCGGGCGGAGGCTTGTGTGTGTGATGTGATGCGAGACGCGTTTCTGGAGGAAATGTTCGACGCCCCTCACACGGTGACACACTTGTCATGCACGCTGCACCACACACCACCACCCTCACAACGGACTGTCATACTGAACTTTGCTTCCAGACTTAACGGCACCCATATTTTTTAAGCCATATTTATTGGTTATCAATAAATTATTATCCAGTTTTGTGAGTATTTATCTTTTCTAAGGAGCCGCAGTAATCAGTTACACATTATTAGGAATAAGAGGATTCGAATTACATAAAGACCCTTGCATTTTATTCTTAATAATTGTATATTAATACAGCTAATGAAAACGGTCTCCTTATCACCTGATAATCAATAGATCTGCCGCCATTGAAGGGGTATAATGGAAACAAAGTTCATGAAATACAATGAGCCTCGAGTAGTAGCTCCAGTTCAGTAAGTTATCTAGAATGGCATCGCACAGCACACTGCCCCACAGTTAGTTCTGAACAATGACAAGTTACCGAAAATGTAGCACCTCGATAGGGACAAATCAATTTTCTTCCCTTGTCATGTATATTGAGTGGCCTAGCTGACTGGACAGCATCGCATGAGGAACAGGGCGGGACGGGGTGGGGCGGTAGCGCGTCACGCTCCTGCTAGGGAAGGCTTCGTATCTTAGGGGGCCAGGGGGAATGGGTCAGGTAAGGCGGAGACACCTCAGATACTGTTACCCTGTGGCTGCGGGAGATTATTAAGGCGTTCAATGATACCGATGTGAAATCAACGTGACGCTAATGATATTCCATGGACTTCATGTTTCTGGTTGAAATCATGCTTCTATCTTGTCTTTTCCAGAAATACGCAGAAGAATAATTAAAGTGATCGTTCAAAGCTATAGTCCCCGCATGTTCCAGTAACAGACATACTCCACAAAAATAGGAGAAACACTAACACAAGATCTATTCATGTATCATTTCGAACATGTATCAGTGTCTCGGAATACTATAAGATACTTCTGACAGAAAACGGATTCGACACTGGCACAGCGCATGTCCACCATTGAGGCGACTTGATCATAACATTCCCCAGGTACTTCATATTTTACTTATTATCAAGTACTTTTTGAGGTTTTATTGACACATTACTAACGCACCATTGTCTGTGGGTTTATTTGAATTGGAATTCAGCAAAATTGACAAGAGTAATGAGTGATATCAGTACTCTAATATCTGTGGCAGTGATAAAAGCACCACCTCCATTCTCCGTGTTTCTGTTGACGTATTATCAACATCGGTATAAAATTTTCTCATAAATTACTAATGCTCCATTGTTCATGGAATATTTCAAGGTACATCCTCAATACAGCTTCCTCACATACAACCATGGAATTCACATGTAGGAGGGGCAGTGACCCTGCCTTAAACGTAAACGTCACAAGCTTGTAGTATGTCTAATAGCACTAGGTTTTCCAAGTCCTATGATAAATTTTTTTTTTAGATATTTTGTTTTGTTAGGTTAGGTTTATGTTTAGATAGGTTAATGTCCTAGGGAGCGGAGGGAGTGTTGAAATAGAATATTTTAGAAGAATTCGGAATATTATGTGGTGAATGGTAGGAAGAGGATGTCGGGGGAACGCTGACGTATCATAAATAACTACCATATAGGGGGGGGGTATAGACTGGCCATGGTTAGGTGTGTGTGTGTGTTATGTAGCTTGGGCCAGAGTATATTATAAAAAGAATAAGCCTGCTGAATATATGGTGGTATTTTGAAATGTGAGACCAACACTAGAACATAGAATGATTGTGTGTAACAAGTGAATTAAGTGTTTTGGATGAAAGCTGTTCAAACTGTGGATGTTCCCTGGGGTATTTGTCATCCCTATTCATCTCAATTTTTTTATTTTGAAAATCCTCACATTTATTTTAGCTTCATCAAATATCCCAGGATCACCAGTATTTGATTACTGATATTTAAAGACTTACCAAAGTTCTTATCCCTGTCTATTCCATACAATGAAGGAATTAATATTATTGCTAATTTTGATCATTGATATATTGGTACAAACAATATCAACAGAACTGAAAATGTATAGAGCTGCTTGTGGGAAAGCATTTAAGAAATCAATACAAACTATAAAATTGATTGTCCACAGTGAAGAAATGATTGAATACTGAACTATACCAAAAATATGGCAAAATTTATATAGAAGAATAAAAAAAATAGTTAAATGAACCATAAATAAATGAATATACAGAAGAATGAAAATCATAATGATTTCTAGAATATTTTAAATGAAAATGTGTGTTGTGTAAATCTCAACACATTTAAAATAATTTAGTTAAATTATGTCAGTTAGTTTATTTTATACAAGTAATCTAATTTTATTTCATTAAATCTATTCACTATGATTGTTTTTATCTCTATAAGGTGACTGGATAACCTTAGGAAGTGTGTACATAATAGCTTATTTGCTGAGGAATTATTGTGTCAACTGATTGTGTGGGAATGTAGCTATTAATCACTTCTGGAGGGATAATCAAAAGTAACCTTGTAACTAAACTTTTTCACACTCCTTTATTAATTTCATTCATGGGAGAATAAGTCCCACAATTCTATAGCAAGGGAGAGGAGAGAATAAAATTGGATATCATAGAGGCAATGTGGAAGCTGGATTGCTGAGATGAGGATGTGTCTGTCCTGAGGGATGTGCCGTGGGATCCCTCAGGACAGATGCATCTCCCTTCAGTATTGCCAGTGTCACTTTCCTGTAGACCTAAATTTCAATCTTCTGTCAGGTTTTAAGAAATTATAGCAAAAATCTTAGGAAATTTCAACAAAATTATCAGATTTTCCTCAAATTTTTTTACTTATTAATTCTATTTTCAAATTTTATTTTTATGTTGTTATTATCATCATTATTATAACTATCTACTGATTAATTCATTTTTTATTCAATTTTCATCAAGGAATCACCAACTGCCGAGACTTGTCGAGTTGCCCAGCATCAGGTGGCGATTCCATCTCATCTGACAGCCATGGATTTCCAAGAGTAAGTAATTGTGCCTTGTTGCTCCTCTTATCTGACCTCTTCAGCTTTGTATCTTTTTGTAGGTCAACTGATTTCCATCCTCCTCACCCTGTGGGAGAGACAGAGTCAATAGGTCTCTTAACACCTAACGTCTCATGTGTATTTGTCAGCCTTACACAAGGAACTTTATCTCTTACAATCCTCTCTGCCTTGCTGCCATACAATCCCAACACAGTGAGAATCCCTCTATTTACTTCCTTCCATATAATCTGCTACTCTGATTAATCTATGACACCCACAATTGCTCCTATGAGTCTACTTCTCTGCCACTACTGCCATTACTGTATCTAATTCCATGAGGTTTTCTATTGTCGCTCTCTATAGAAGTTACAGAAATTACAGGTACTGCTATTCCTTTCCACAATCTTTGACTCATTTCATACTTGTTAATAGATCTATTCCTTCTATTATGCTTCTATTATATTCTATTCCTTCTATTATGCTTGTCATTCTCCTGACTTTCCCTTCATTTATTTTTTTTCTGTTTTTATCCCCCTCCTTCTCTATCAGTCTATAAACCTAGGTATGTATATTTAACTACTGTTTTCAGCTTACTTTTCACCTGGACTTGTTAGTTTTCTCCTTTGCTGTTGTATTTTGTCATCTTTCATTTCCTGTCACAACATCTAATGTCCTACGACCCTCCATACTCTCTACTATCCTAATTAACTTCACATCCTCTTTCTTCTCAACTATTCACACTGTCATTTATGTATGCTAGGCCCCCTATACTACTGTCTCTGTCCCTTGTTCCTCTCTCTGCTTTCCTAATTCTTACTTACAATTCTCGTAAGTGTATGTAGGGCCGCTTCTAGACTTTTGGGGCCCCTATGCAAAATACTGTTTGGGGCCTGTATTTTCTGATACTTTAGTAGAAGGACTCCAAACCTTCTAAAGTGGTCTGGTGGCTTTCCTTTAGCATTTAAATGTATCAGTATGGTGCAGTTTTAGAGGAGAATAATGAATTAATGATAATGGCAGTGTAGGGCTCCCTGTTGGCTGTGGAGGCTTATAACTAGAAACAGCCCAGTGTGTATTTAAAAGAGAGTTGTGGAGATCATGCAGCCCTGCCTCATTTCTCTTTAAGGTTT
This sequence comes from Callinectes sapidus, assembly GCA_020233015.1. Taxonomy (NCBI): domain Eukaryota; kingdom Metazoa; phylum Arthropoda; class Malacostraca; order Decapoda; family Portunidae; genus Callinectes; species Callinectes sapidus. The sequence goes on along the minus strand of CM035200.1, from coordinate 10,784,835 downwards.
GTTCTTCTATGGAATTCTATGGCAGATAATGTCATTGCTCTACATTCCCTGTTAGTCTTCAAACCAGCTCTTGATGACATTATTGGGGATTTTTTATACAATTTTTTAGAGTTTTAACCTACATTTTCTGCCTGATGCTGTGCAAAAATATTAATTCCTGTACTGTTATAGTTTAAAATGGGTACAGTTTCCAGGCCACTCCTAGTTTTCATCATCAGTTTTGCAGTCCTACACAATGGTTGACTGGTGTACCCACTGTCGTTGCTACTTTTTTATTACTCTAAGTTGTATTATCTGAGGTTGGGAACTAAAGGTGGCAAACCAAGTGAGTTAATCCAGTCAATGTTGATGTCTCCCTGTGTAAAGCTAACATCATTACCCTCATATATTTTCCTGGTCACCTGTACTACTCTATCCTCTTTTAATGTGTGTGATAACTGTTCCCTCATAGTCACTGTATAGCTCATTTCTTATTTTCTCTCTTCTTTTTACCAGCTTTTCTCAAGACAGTACAATTTCTAAACCAGCTATACCTGTCCTAAATCTGCTTTGCTCCTCTCAGATCTTTTCTTCCTCTTTCTACGTTATCTTATTATTCATTACCACCCAAACACTTTACCCATTACAATTACTACTGCTATGGGTTTATATCTCCTTATTTCCTCCCCTGCCTTTCTCCTCCTCTTCCTTCATGTCTTTCTCTCGTACAAAGTTTAAGGGTGTCACGGGAATGAGAGCAATAGTGGAAACTCCTGCCATAGCTATCCTTGTGACGTGTTTGCATCTTAACACCACCTGGTCCAACACAATATTTGGTATGCATTTAACGGGGTGACAATTCAGTGGCACTTTCTTATCAAAACACTCCAGTAACTCGACGATCATTTGTTTTAGTGCGGAAGATAGCAACAACATCACAATTCCTTGCATAATAACTCCACAAAGCTCAAAGAGTAAGTAAGTTTAGTGAGAAAGTGAAGTTTGGAGTAGCTGGAAAGTTGGTTGTCTGCAAAGGATCCAGGGAGCGGGAGGGACAGACGCTGGAAGGCTGCTTGGTACTATTGTCTCTTGTATTGTTGCTTCCAGGCCCTGTGTACCTCGGCGGAATGCACGGATGACAGCACCACACGAAGTCAAAGGTAAGTGTTACATTTATCAGTAATTGTTGTGCGTGGTTTGGCTGTGTGAGGTGTGACTCTTGCATGGGACAGGAAAGTACTGGGAGAAAAGAGCTCTGTTCGTGTACTTTTCTTTATCTTATCAATGCCAAATGGAATGCTTTATTTCTTTCTTTAATATTTTGTCTTGGTGTGTGAGAACATTATTGTTCTCGGGATTGTTTTTTTTTTTTCATAATTATATTGATTAAATTTTAATGCCTATCAATGCCAAATGGAAGAAATTGCCTGGACACACACACACACACACACACACACACACACAGACACACACATCTTTGGTATATGAAGAGAAACGGTACTATCACAATTAACAAGTGCTGTTTACCCCTAAAAAAAATATATGATAAGTGAAATACATTACCAGAGGAAGTGGCTCGAAGACTCGATCAACATATATGATAAGAAAATGATAATACAGTATGTTTATTGAAAAGATGTAACGATAATGATAACCGTGTAACTATTTCATAGATACAAATCAATAAACACACACACACACACACACACACACACACACACACACACACACACACACGATGTTTGTATTTGCCCCCCCAAAAAAATCAGAAATATAAGAGTTATAATGATTAGTATTATTAGCATTATTGAATGAGATTGATTATGATGATGATAATGATGATGATGAGAGAGAGAGAGAGAGAGAGAGAGAGAGAGAGAGAGAGAGAGAGAGAGAGAGAGAAGAGAGTTAGTTTTCACCGGATATCACTGCGTTAGGCCTATAGGGAAAGGACCACCAAAACGTTGCTTTGGGAGAGGGGGGAGGGGTGCCGAGGGGAGGGAGGAGTGACGTGGGGGGGGAGGGGGGGGAGGCCTGAAGGGATCGATGGGCATTTGGACGCCAAAGAACCATTACCTAACACGTGTTGTATCTGATGTGTGGGGAATACACCTTTTAATTTCCCCAAACAAGTCAAAGATCAAATTTTCTTTTCTTTTTTTTCTTTTCATTCTCTTTTTTCGTTTTGTATTTTCTGTATATTATTTCATTTTTATCTGGTACTTAATTATCTTAAACAAGTCTAGCATCTAAATATTTCGCTTTTTTCTGTCTTTCTTTCTTTTCATTCCCTTCTTTGTCTTTCTTTAGGGTTTACTATGAATTTTACTTCCCATTCGTGTATTTTTTGTCTATTATTTAATTTCATCTCGAATTTATTTCTCCCAAACAAGTCTAACGTGTAAATATCTCGCTTTTTTCTATTTTTCTTTGAACTTTTCATTCTCTATTTTATCTTTCTTCATTGTTTAGTATGATTTTGACTTCCCATTTGTGTATTTTCTGTTTATCATTTCATTTTATCTCGTATTTAATTCTCCCAAACAAGTCTAGCATTCAAATATTTCGCCTTTTCTGTTTTTTTTTTTTAAATTTTCATTCTCATTTTTGTTTTACTTTATTGCTTAGGATGATTTTTCTCCCCATTTTTGTATTTTATATATGTTAGTTTATTTGATCTCGTACTTCATTACCCCAAACAAGTCTAACATCTAAATATTTTCTTTTCTTATTCCTTTTCTATTCATTTTCTTCTTTGCCTTTCATTATCGTTTAGTATGATTTCACGCCCCACCTATTTGTTTATTTTTCATATTATTTGATTTTATCTCATACCTGGAAAGAAGTTATTTGACGGGATCTGATACGAGAATGTTAAGTGATGCTAGACATGGAAAGGAGTGAGTAGTAGTAGTAGTAGTAGTAGTAGTAGTAGTAGTAGTAGTAGTAGTAGTATGGGAAGTAATTATACGAGTGACAACTTTAGGATTTTTTCTGGGGGCGTTGTGACTTGTGAGATATGATGGTTGGTGAGAGGGAAAAGGAAGAGGAGGAGGAGGAGGAGGAGGAGGAGGAGGAGGAGGAGGAGGAAGGGAGAGGAAGGTCAGTATTTGATATGTCATGTTTATCAATTTCCATATCACGCAGAGAGAGAGAGAGAGAGAGAGAGAGAGAGAGAGAGAGAGAGAGAGAGAGAGAGAGAGAGAGACGAGAGAGAGAGAGAGAGAGACGAGAGAGACGAGAGAGAGACGAGGAGGATATTGGGGAGAAAGATCAAGCATTTGGGGAGAGAGGTGGGAAGGTCTGGGGAGTTAATGAAGGGGAATAGGGAAATGTAATGGGAGTATATGGGGGGGGGGGGAAGTGAGGCTGAGGGAGCGATGTGTTGGGGAGGAGATAGGTGGGGGGAGGGGATGGGGAGGGGGTTGGGGAGATGGGGAAGTGGGGAGCTACTGTGTACGGCTTTAAAATCAATACCGGGGCCAGGTTACATCTCCACCTGTTCCTCCTCCTCCTCCTCCTCCTCGTCCGCCACTACCTCATCTCATCCCCTCTCTTCTTCCCCCCCTTCCTGCTTTCCTCCTACGCTTCTCTCTCTCTCTCTCTCTCTCTCTCTCTCTCTCTCTCTCTCTCTCTCTCTCTCTCTCTCTCTCTCTCTCTCTCTCTCATTTTATGTTTCAATTTATCTGTCTCCTTCCTTTCTCCTTTTACTTAACTTTATGTCATGTCTTTCCTCCTTTCTCCATTATCGTAAACTTTCTCTCCGTCCTTCCCTCCTCTTAACTTTCACTCGCTTCCTTCCTTTAACTATCTTTCTCTCCTTTAACTTTCCTCCTCTCCTCTCCCTCCTCTCCATTCTCCCTTGCCTCCCACACATATGCAGTGTTGCCAACGATCCTTTTCTCAGTAAAGCATGGAGGATTTGAGGAATGGTATACTCTGTGCTTTATCATCGTTGCCACTACCACCACCATCACCACCTATCAAGTGCCCACACGACTCCCAAACCATGATAAGTTACGTGTTTTGAAGTGCTTAATTTTCTTATCAGGACTGTCTTGAAAGGAAACTGTCGGTGTTTATTAGTTTTTTTCTGTTTTCCATGGCCATTTTCCTTATTAAAAAAAAAGTTTCAGTATAGTCTTGGAAACAAACTTAAAACACCATCAAACTTACAATTTACACTTTCATTTCACTATACACATTCTAAAACACTTCTTTCAAACATTACTTTCGAAATTAAGCTTGAATGAGGCAAGTTTTGAAAGGATTTTGGGGTTCTGGTGACAGGCGAACAAAATTTCTGTAGTATGAACTGGAGTAACACTTAAAAGAACCCTATTCATCATCTCCTTTTGACAACAGTAGTGGTGGGAGAGGAACACTTCAAGACCTGCAGAAGCTTTATGGGTAGTGAGGGACGAGTGCACACCCAACGTCTGTGACTCCTGCTAAGCTCCTTCATTGCAAGGCGGGAAGGAAAGCGTGGGTGTACGAATGGTGGCGGTGGTGGTGGTGGTGGTGGTGGTAGTGGTGGTGGCGGTGATGGTGGTGGTGGTGGTGGTGGTGGTGGTGGTGTTTACATGATGTCAAGCCTAAAATGTCACTCGTGGGCGTAGTAATGAATAAGAAATGAAGAGTATGTGGTGGGTGGAAGGAAATCATCGCTACTACTACTACTACTACTACTACTACTACTACTACTACTACTACTTCAAATGGTGACAGGGAGAGTGACTGTAGGGGACTAGAACCTAATTACATCTTTTAGGAAACTTTTCTAATGATGATCGGGTTGAGCTGTCTCTTGTGGGGAAAGAGGAGGAGGAGGAGGAGGAGGAGGAGGAGGAGAAGAAGTAGTAGGAGGAAGAGGAAGAAGAAGAAGAAGAAGAAGGCGGTAGGGTATTAGGTTAGAGGATGAGGAAGATGCATATTAGAGAGGTGGGTGGAGCGTATGATGGGTAAAAGTGTTAGGATAATAAGGAGGGGACTAAAGGCGGTGTTGTGGCGGGGGTGGGTTAGGGGGGGAGGGAGGGGGTCCTCTTGGTGTGTGTGGTGATGAGGGGCTCTTCTTTTCATCCCTCTCAATGGTAAACTTTTTAACCTTTCTCTGCGTTATTATCTTTTCATTTCGGGTTTTATTTATTTATCTTATTCTTTTGTCTCTGTCACAGTAATATGATAAAAGAAATTAAGAAGATAACTAAATGAATACAAATTAAGTGAAATAAAGCTTCTTCAAGAGAGGATTATGGAAACACCTCGGAAATTAAACTGATCTTTGTATTTTGAACATTTGAATCTCTCCTTCTGTTATCTATTTTATCATTAATTCATAGTTTTTTAGTGGAATTGGGAAGCTTAGCGAATTTAACTCAAATTTTTAAATACTTAGTTTGATCCTTTTTACTTTAATTAGATAAAATAAAACAAAAGAGAAAAAAAAAATCAAAATAAGATAAAATAGTAAAATATGACGGGGCGAGGGGTGTGAGGAGACTGGAAGATGCTATGAGGGGAAAGGAAGGAAGGGGAGACGTGGGGAAGGGAGGCGTGGAGGTGGTGAGGGGCGGGGAGGGGTGGGGTGGAAGAGGTAGTGGAGTTGATGGACAGCACCTTGGCCCAACAGATGTAATCAGCAACAGGTAATTTCCAAGGTCGCATCTCAGTTTCCACTCTGCTCACCAACCTCCACCTCTTCCATCCTTCCACCCATCCCTGTATCGTGGCCAACCTCCCCTCCACCCCACCCCTTTATCGTAGCCTTCCTCCCCTCTCCTCCTCTCTTCCTCTCCTTCTCTCTCTCACTATCACTATCACCTTTCTTCATCCTCCTCCTCCTCCTCCTCCGTCGCCCGCGTCCCTTTCTTTCCCCAGCGGCGGTAAGGAGTTTGACTTTGCTCCAATTTTCATCTTGCAAATTGGCTTCTCTTTTCGTGTACGAGTGTTTCTCTTTTCCATATTGGCATTAATTCGTGTATTTTTCGTATTTTAGTGAGTATTTTTGGTTTGTAGGTGTGTTCTTTTCTATATTTTGCTCTATTTTGCGTTTGTGCTTGTGTATATATCTCTCGCCCTCGTGTCGATCATTTGCAACACATTGGTTTATGAATTACTTCGTGTATTTATCGTGTTTATATTGTTTTATTGAGTAATTTTGGTTTGTAGGTGTGTTCTTTTCTATATTTTGTTCTATTTTGTGTTTGTGCTTGTGTATCTATCTCTCGCCCTCGTGCTGATCATTCGAATCACAGTCTTTGGTTTATGGATGCGTCTGCCGGCTATCCACCTACGGAACAGTGAAGGCAAAGGTTATAAAGGTCATCCCGATGTAACACAGGTCAGGCGCCACTGCTGCTTCTCTATTGCCATTGCGTCGGTAAATAAATGTACACAAAACTAGAAACTATTTGAATTAATCTCTAATGTAATGCCGCTCTGAATTATTTTCTATATTTTTCCTTATTTCTCTCTCATCTCTGTTATTTGCACAGTGGTTATGCTTCTCCCTCTCTTTGTTTCCATTGTTTGTGTAAATACATGGGCAGGATAACAGGAGCTATTTCAATTGCAGCCACGATCTAATTATCTTCCTCCTTTTTGCATTAGTGTTCTTTATAGACTGCTGATTGTGCTGCTCTTAAAGTGTAAAGGACTGAGGGAACTGTTGTGATTATCCAGTAATATCCC
>CM035200.1:10699156-10713975 GCA_020233015.1 Callinectes sapidus | reverse complement strand
ACTCAACAGAAGATGACCGCGAAAATGTGAATAAGCAGAGATTAAGATATCACAAGAACACACACTTGAACAGCAAATTTACCACAATAAAACCATAAAATAATACTCGAGCATACAAAACTGATACTCACGGGAAAAAAATTGTGATCTCGTTTACAAGGAATGATAAACGTATAAAGATGATTATTTTTATGGAACTTTCATGTAAATTGGATGTAAATCAGGGAATTATTTAACTTTCCGACCTCTATTAGGAAGCAAATCATTTAGTATAGATAGAAATTCATGTTACACTCGTTCATTGCTCCACCCAGCACGTGATTAATATTTGTACGTTGGATTGAAGGATGAATTTACAGTGATTATAATAGAATAGTAGTTTTAACATTGCATTTCAAGTATAGAAGGTGGTGATATTATTCATTGAGAAATTATTGCTCTTGGATGTATTATATGAGTGCTTGCGGTGGGAATTTAATGAAGGTGAAAGTTTTAAAAGGATAATTCAGCATACTCTTTTTTTTTCTGTCATACAATAAATTCACCTTTTTTTCTAATTTCGTGCTTGATACGTTGGTCTTCCTTACGCATAAAAAAGTGTGAATCAAGCCGAGTCCGCAACAGAAAATCTTGATGGTATTGATGCGAAACCTTTCTTCTTCAGTCGTCTACTTAATTAACATGCATGACGGTAGAGCGTGTGTTGTGTCACTGACAAGACGAAGGCATCCTTAGCGGAGGCGGGGTGCATGTGGCGGCTGGTGGTGGTGACCTGCATGAGAAGTGGGTGCGAAAGACGGGCGTGGAAACAGGGTGGGCATCTCAAGGCTGATGATTGTTGCTTGGCGTGAGAGGACAAATGGTCAGTCTCTTTGATTAAAAGCTACGTGCTTTTGAATGCATTCTTCACCGAAATACTATTCATAATTCTATACAAGCAAGAGATGACTGACAGTGAATTAATGCATGAATGAGTGTATTTACGTAACATTAGTATATGAAAAAATAAACAATGCATCTTCTCTAGCATAAAATGACTGAATAATGAAGGAGATCTGGGCGGAGTGCAATGGAATGAGATGGAGATGAGAGGAAAGTGGAGAGGGAGGGGTAAGGTGTTGGGCGGTATTGGGTAGCAAGAAAAATGATGAGGTGGAGCAAGGAGCGTGTGCATTAATATTTTTGTGAGGGAAAGGTGATGTTGAGAAGGGTTGGGATGGTGTTGTGTGGTGATTTGATCCCTGATACATGGCAGCAATCTGACAATCTATTATTTTTCATATGTTTATTGATTTATTTATGATTCTATGTGTGGTAGGTTAAGTATACATTTTGGTGTCTCTTCTAAGCATTTTTTTTTTTTCTCCAGGATATGCTTTTGTGTTTATTTTTTCTTGATATTATTTTGTGTTCAGTCCAGTAATCCTCACTGTGTTTGCCAGGTAGTCTTTTGGTGTTAAGTTAAATTCAGGGATGCTGCATTTGTTCAAGCCATACAGTTGTTTCCAGGTGTGTCCATTGTAGCTCAGTCCATTGATGTTATGATGTTCTGTGTTTGTGTGTGTGCTTATATATATATATATATATATATATATATATATATATATATATATATATATTTGAGAGAGAGAGAGAGAGAGAGAGAGAGAGAGATACCCAATCAGTGTTGTAACAAAGGCTTGTGTTGCAGGGCGGAGTGTGATGGCCGGGTTGGGGTCATGTGAGGGCGTGCTGCTCCAGGTGCTGGCACCGTGGGCTCTGTCCCCTTCCCCTCCTCCTAGCCATCATCAATCCCAACACCAATCACAATCCCATCCCTGCCCCTCCTCTACCTGCCTCGCTTGCTCTGGGGACACCATCGGCGGCAGCTCTGTGCCTCTCGTGTGTGGAGTGACTCCCGGCCCCTTTAGGACTTCTTGCCCTGCCGGCCCCCGGTCCATCAAACTGACCCGTTGTGAGAATACGGATCTAAGTGTAGAACCTTTATTAACACTAAACTTAAATAACTGGTCTGTGTGTGGCCGGCTAGCATTAGTAAAGTAGATGAGTGAATTGAGTGACGCATTGCGTAGATCGCGTTGTGTTCGTGAGTGTGTTGAACGTGAGGTTACATGTCAGCAGTGGATGTAGTGAGTGGGCCGGTGCAGGCGGTGGGCATGGATGACGGGGCCGCGGATGGAATGGGTGCTGGGGACTCAGATCAAGATGGTGAATTACTGTACAATGCCAGAGATGCCCATGAAGGTGTGGCACGTAGCCCATCCAGGGCTATCCCCGTCACAGTCTTTGGGTCCCCAGGGCACTCACCCCACCACTGTCAGGGCTCAGTGGGTGTGGCCACAGTCAAGGGCAGCTGCATTGTACCAGTGAGCCAAGAGGGGCATGGTGATGCTGAGATGGGTCTGGCAGGAAACTTCAGCAGCTTGGCAGGCCTCGGTAATAAGTCAGGCAGTGTCTACAAGGAAGCGCCATCATCCTGTGAAAGTTTCTGCAATGGCGAGACAACCAGTGGTGGCGAGGAGTGCATCTCAAGGACAATGGTGGACAGCAGCACACAGACAGGGCCCGGATGGGAGGAGGGTGCCCTTCTCGCTGCCAGGAGTAGAAGGAACCAAGGCCTGGCAGAGACTATTGGCATAGATGAGCTGGAGGTTGCTGAGAAAAAGACGCAGGATCGTGAGTCGCAGGCCGGACAAAGCTGTCTGGAGGTTGGAAGGTCACTTGCATCAAAAATATCTTTAGTTCAAAGGAGGCAGAAGCAGTGTAACTCCGACTACTCGTCGCTGTCATCATCAGACTCACCGCGGGTCAGCGACACCAGCAACAGGAGCGACTCGGGTAACAGTCCAGGCAGCAGCAGCAGCAGCAGCACCAATGGGGCTTCCAGTAAAACCAGGGAATCTAAATTTAAAAAAGTTACCTGTGGTGAACTGAGTCCTATTGCATCATGTAGTGGGGATTCCAGTGTTCCTGTGGGACTGAATGTGTCAGTCAGCCTCTCCCCTGATCCTAGTGGTTCAGCCGGGCTGTCCCCTGATCCCAGCATGAAGGATCTCGGTGGCCGCAGCCCCTGCACACCAACCAGTGGCTGCCTCAAGGCAGGAACGCGGGCACCCAGTGGTGCACATGTCCAGTTCCACACGCCTTATGACAAGGAGGAAGATGAGGAGCAGCAGCAGCAGTTACTGCATGACACCTTAGTAACCCAGGGCGGCCAAGTAACCCTGCGAAAAGCCCCATGTGGTGCCTCCACCCCTAATAGTGGCGATCACCTGCCACGCCTCTTGACCAAGCTGCCTGACACCTCCCCCTCAGAGGTCAATTCCAGTCTTTCATTAACCAAAAAGTGGCGAGGGCGCCACATATCAGGGTCGAGCAGTCTCAGCTTGGGCTCCAGCTCCAGCAGTTCTGGTAACTCGGGAGCAACAGAGCTAGAGAGGCGTGCTCCGGATGGCGGATGGGGCTGGGTGATCGTGGCAGCGTCCTTCATGGTGCACTGCATCGCTGATGGCATCACGATGTCCTTTGGTGTATTTTTTGTGGAGCTGCTCAATTACTTCAATGAGGGGAAGTCTCTCACATCATGGGTAGGCAGTCTGTTCATGGCCATTCCCCTCCTGGCAGGGCCACTTGCCTCCATCCTCACCGACCGCTATGGCTGTCAGACAGTCACCATTTGTGGGGCGTTGGTGGCCTGTCTGGGCTTCTTTGTCAGTGCCTTTGTCAACACAATTCCTCTGCTGCTGCTGACAGTGGGTGTCATCACAGGACTTGGGCTGGCGGTGTGCTATGTGGCTGCCATTGTTATTGTTGCATTTTATTTTGAGAAGAGGCGTTCTCTGGCCACGGGCATTGCTGTAGCAGGGAGTGGCATCGGTACCTTCCTGTTCGCGCCACTCATTCAGTACCTGATGGACCATTGGGGATGGCGGCTGTCCTTCATCCTGCTGGCTGGTGCGATGCTCAACATGGTGGTGTGTGGAGCACTCATGCGGGACCTGGAGTGGACACCACGGCACTCATCCTCCGCCAACCGTAATGTCCGTGCCACCCCAGCTCCCAGCAGTCACCGGGGCTCCACTTCACACTCCTCGGAGACTGTTGGGGGACGTGGCGGTAACCTTGCACTACCCTCGCTGGACGAGTTGCGGCGACTGGTGCAGTCCGGGGATGTGGCAGCTTTGCTATCGCCAGATGATCATCCTGCCGAGACATTGAGAGGGTCAGCCTCTATGGTGCTGCTGCCAACCTTCCTCAGTCGCTCCCACGCGCTGCCCCCTGATGTCATCCCATGCCTGTCCTCACGCACCAATGCTTATGAGGTGGTGTCTCAGATGTACCCACATCTGCTGTCCCACTCCCTCTCAAGCACCCTGGAACAGGTACTGCCACAAGGGGAGAAGAAGTCTCAAAAATCACAGACCCACAAAGAAAAGATGTCAGAGTATGCCTCAACCACCATCACCAGCATCGGCTCCTCTGGGGGCTACAGCCAGGACCACAGGGCTGCTGCTCAACGTGAGGCACATCCCTCTGACACCGATGACACAACGCCCAGCTCAGTCCCACCTCCCGCCCCCCGTGACACTCCTCAGCCGTGCAAGGTGAGTCAGAGAGAGAGAGAGAGAGAGAGAGAGAGAGAGAGAGAGAGAGAGAGAGAGCTAATTCAGGCAAGCTGATACCTATACCCTCTTGAAGGCTAAAAACTTTACTTAAAAAAGGCATTTGTATCCAGTGACAGTGGAAGCTTTCTATTAATTTCTTTCCATATAGATCAGATTTCAAGTCTAGTTTAATGGACTTATTTGCCATTGGAGGCAGGGGTGGGATGTGTGAGTAATGGCTAACCTGCCTCTAGTGCTGGAGAAAGACATGAGTAAGGGACACAAGCCTCTCCATCTCCTTATAGTGAGGGTCATCAAAGAACCTCACAAGATGTGTCCAAAAAACTCCCTAATGACGTGCAGGCCTTGTGAGAGGAAGGCCTGTAGTGGAGAGAGCTTCTACACTGACTAGTGCCTACACATCTAGTGCACTGTCACATCATTGCTGTAGTCTTTAACATTACAAAGCAACTTTAACTTTCATTGATCTAACTAATGGCTGTTAACTTGTTAACTTGTATTTTTATGATATTACTGTAATATGAAATAGTTCTATAGCTTAGGAAGAAGATTAGCTTTCTAGTTTCTTTACTTCAGTGCATCCATGCAAATATTTTTGTCACAGTGCTCTAAATGTTAAAAAAGAGCAACCATAACAGTAAAATAATTTATAGTATGTACATTACAACACATATTTGTGGATGAAACACTTCTTCATTTTATCTCCATCTCTTCCTCCTCGTTCAGCTTGATTTACAGATAGGCTTCAGCCCTGAGGATGATGGTGATGAGGCTGACAATGAAGAGGAGAATGAGGACCAGCAGGAGAGGATGGCAATGCTGGCTGGGAGTCGCCCACCCAAGGGTCCAAGGCAGCCCGGTACACGGAGGATCTCTTCTGGCTGTATGGGAGCTAGCTCTCCCCCGCCCCCTGCTGCTCCCCTGCGCAACATGAAGATCAACAGGTGTGTGTGAGTGTGTGTGTGTGTGTGTGGGTGTGTGTGTGTGTGTGTGTGTGTGTGTGTGTGTGTGCAGTGGAAGTTTGCTATTTTTGTTTACACAGAGGAAGGTTGTTGTGTCCTTGAGTTCATGAATGAAGGTTGGCAGTGGTGAGAGTGTGGTTGGCATGCATCTGTAAAACATCAAGAAGGAAATGCTCACTGTAACTAACCTGGTTGTCTTTCTTTAAGACCTTCATTGACACTTTTTGAATGCAGATGTTATATTGATTACATAATACATTAATATGTATGCTTTTGATTTTACTTGCATTTCTCAGTGCTTAAAATCATGCCTGTTTCCTTAAATGTTTCTCTTAGTCTCCAGCAAACTCTGTAAAGCAAAATAGTCATGAATGTTGGTTATCAATCTGTGTTTATGAGTAAAAAGGAAAAGTTCTCAAATAACATTTTCAATCTTTTTAGAACAATTTTCATTTGATGTTCAACTTCAATGAAGTAAATCCATTTCTATAAAAATGCTAAACTTACCTGGTATATTAGAATTTGAAACATTAAATAAGAAACTTTTGAATAGACATACTTAAGTTGCTTGGGAAGTAGCTTTTCTTACATTCTACACATACATATGCTATGAAATTGAGGAAGGCAATTGAAGTGGCTGAGCATAACCACAAAAAGTCATTGTCTGTCTTGTTGTTGCAGGCAATCCATGACCTACCGCGGTGCCATGCTCAACATTCAGCGCTACCGTCTAAGGGCATCCTCCTGCCCAGACATTTACCGCAACTCCATCATTACTATTGCCAAGGCGCAGGATGAGGTGGGCACCTACGTATGTGTATGCCATGGTGGCCTTTATGTATTAGCATGCAGAAGAAGTAGTTGTAGCTCTTAACCATTCTCTGTTGTACTAAAAGCCCTGCATGCAATCACTACAAGCTCCTTGGAGGAAGAGTGACTTAAAAGAATAGCTTTCCAAATTAGCCAGGGTAATTAATGAATGTGGCTGTATGAGGAAGATAAAAGTCCTGGAGTGTGAAAGAGCAGTGAAGAGATTAAGAGACTGGACTTATTTTTACTGGAGAGTCATTTTGGATAATGTTTCTTTGCAAATTCAAATATCTACCTTGTGAATTTTTTTATAATGTAGTATGTTGTTTATGCTGATATATATTTTTTTAGCTGCTTTTAAATTTCAAGACTACATATTTCTTAGCAGCTGTATTTATTAGGACATCACCAGAAACTTTTGGCATGTTGGTTGCTATTTAAAAATTTTTACCACCTATGTTTGTCATTTAAAATTTGATGTAGTTTTTTATTGGAAGTTCTTGTTGTCCATCACAGTCTGGGCCAATGGACATTATAGAGATTGCCATGCTTGAGTCACAGTAAAGTTACATACTTTTACATGCATATTTCAATGGAGATGGAGTGCTGGTGTGAATGCGTCATTGAGAAGACTGTGACTTTACCATGACTGTTCCTATAGTGTGCATCAGCCCTTATACTTCTCTTACAGTCTTACAACAAAGGGTTATCGAGTCTATCTCTTAGTGTTCTTGGTAACATTTTGTAACTTTTATAGTGTGTAACTTAATTTTTCCATGTCCACATCTCTCACATAATTGTTATTTCATATCTGCCTAGCTCCATTAGTATTGTATCCACTACTTGAGTTATTAATTTTGTCAACAAATAGAGATATGAGTGACTATGGTGCAGGTCTTAAGCGCATTGCCAAGAGATTTTAAATTTCAGCCAAGTTCTTGACATGTTGCAGAGGTAGTGTGCTCATGTAAACCTGACTAGACCAACTTCCTGGCATGTCATATGGTAATTGTGACCTATTAATTCCTTCAGGCTGACTGGACTTACCTGGATGACATGGGTGAGATGCTGACCGCCTGTGTGGATGTCGCCTACTGCATGGACGCCTCCTATCTGGTGTTTGCCGTGTCCAACTTTGTGCTGTACGTCTTCTATGACACTGTGTACATGTACTTGACAGACTATGCACAGGGGGTGGGCATTTCAGCGGATGACAGTGCTAACCTGATCTCAGTCATTGGAATCCTAAACTGTCTTGGAATGGTGAGTTTGTGATAAATTTAATGTGGTTTACTTATTTGATTTACTTATTTGCAGTATTTAGGTTAGTGATATTTGCATTATGAATTTTTCCTCATGCTAAATGCCTTGAATTTACATTCTGATGATTTAGGAAAAATAAAAAGGGATATATTCTTGTCTCATCAGTAGTGATTTATGACAGAATAATAATGTCAGGCACACACTATGTTTGGGTTGGAAGATTGTTGCTTTTGTACTCACTACATGGCTACATGGTGCAGGAGATCCATGTGAACCACTAAACCCTCTAAGAATGTAATGAATGTTATTTTACCATACCTTCATGTAAATTCTGAAGCCTGTTATTGGAGCCAAGACTAGAAAACCCTGGCTTGAATGGAGGAAGGAGGGGATTCCACTGCCTTGCATGATGAGACAAGTCTGTGGTAGCATTGAGTGATGGTTTGTGTCTTCTGCAGGTTGTCATGGGATATGTGGGAGATCGCTCATGGTCTTCGCCGGTGCTGATTTACAATATCTCCATGGTGGTGTGTGGCCTCAGTGTGCTGGTTATGCCCTTCATTACCAATTACTGGCTCCTGGCACTGGCGTCAGCTGTGTTTGGACTCTTTATATCGGCAAATTATGCTTTGACGTCAGTGATTGTTGTGGAGCTGGTGAGTCTGGAGGCATTCAGCAAAGCGTATGGGCTGCTGCTTCTGATCCAGGGTCTTGCCAATCTGATTGGTCCTCCTCTTGTAGGTGAGTGTTGCTGCCTGGTGCTGGAGGGAGGTGCTTTGGGGAGTGTGATGGCTGGCATGAGTACCTGGTGTCTGCCTAGTGCTTGATGCTCATGCTTTTTGATGTTCATATTTTTCAGTGATAGAAGTAATCAACTTCAAATTCAAGTGAGCAATGCCACCAGTGAGTACCATTTTCTGGAACATGAGGTGGTCAGAACCTTTAAAAACTTTCTCAACTCCAGTTCCTTACATTTTTATACATTTCAGTAAAACAGGCAAAAGGAGATTGAAAAAAAATATAGTGGTATATAATTTGGAGTTGCCTTGAGTTCAGAAGTTGTACTAAGTATAATATGTACTGCAGCTCACTTGTAATACAGTAGCTGTCAAGCACGAAAGTATTAGATACTGGCTTAAGGACTTAGTGTGTTAATGATTTGTACTAAGACATATATTCTCCCACAGGGTTCATTGCAGACACAACAGGTAGCTATGTGATGCCATTCGTGGTGTCAGGCCTTTTCATTGTGTTCTGTGGTCTCATCCTGAACCTGATCCCACTAATCAAGCGTTGCCGTGGACAATACGCCTCCTCCACCTCCTCCCCTGTTTGCACCCCCAAGAATGGCTCTCCAACTGCCACACCACTTCACAGCTTCAAGCAGAAACCAAAACCAATACAGTTGTGATGCATTTGTGGCCTTCCTGTGTGGCACCGAGGTAATGATTGTGCCGATGCTGGTCACCCAAATACACGCAGTAAGGGAGTATGGAATGTGAGGCAAGAGAGGGTGGGAAGCCATGCTGATAATCTTTGTTCAAGCTTTCATTACACTTAGGCTTTCAAATAAAACAGAGTTGTACAAATATTGTAATTATGATCCCCTTAAGATTTTGGGCTCACAAGTGTATGTAAAGTAATGCATGAAATAAGAGTCTTTTGGCATGCTCATTCCTATTCCTTGTGTTAAACTAGTTTGTCCATATTTAGAAGAGTTTTCATGTAGAAGGTAACCTGATCTGTAAGGTGGAATCCTATCCTACATTCAGCTTTCTTTTCTTAGCTCACTTCTTTAATTGCTAAATAGTTCAGGTTGGAGAAATTACTTTTTAGGAATTTTCTCCACAAGTGAGATTGAAGACTTGGTGCATGTAGAGAGAATCATCTGTTGTGATGGCAACCTAGCTTTGAAAGATCCACTGGCAGGGCTCCTTGCCAACCAGGCCAGCAGTGCTCTCCCTCTGTGGCAGATACAAACTCATGATTCTAGTTTTATATTATAAGCTTGTTCATTATTTTGGTTTGTTTATTTTCCAAAATACATATTTATTATACTTTAATTTAGTTAAAAATGGCATTTCTATTTGTGGGTATGAAAAGTTCAGTGAAATACTTAGAAATAATTTTCTAAAACTTTGTATTTTATGAAAGTGTATGAATCATTCCATGATTGAAATATTAACTTAAATATTTATTTAATTGGAAATGTTAATGAAATTATGCATTTACCTAAAAGATATTTTCATTTCATAAAAGTGCTTACAAAATGCTTTATCATTACTAAGCAAGCTGCCATTCTCTGAATATTTGACCCCATTGTGCAACTAGAACTATACTAAATAACTTTTTTTGTCTCTGGACATCATGAGTCTTACATTGACAACATGGCATTAGTCATAGCTCTGCCATTCTGCACAGGTAGAACTGTGACCACTGTGATTGCAATGCTCTATTTTAAAATGAAAGGCTTCGGAGTTAAGGCACCTTTATTCATTATCATTTCTTTAAGTTATAACTCTAAGCTGTTGTGTGTTTAGTGTTGTTTGCTTCCTGTTTCAGGAACCTCTTTCAGATTTCATTGGTAACCGAGAATACCTTGCATGGATTGACCAGTTTAAATCACCACTAGTCCTAGCAATTCAACAAATATATAGTGAATATTTCAATAATGATAACTATGATCCAGTCTACAATACACCTATAGCTTTTGATAAGGACAACATTTATCCATTTGTATACATTTCTTGTAAGTTTTTCGCATTATGACCTAAGGACGTGAATGTTCATTAATTTTGAGTTGCTCATCTATTTGTGTGACTTCCCTCCATCTTGTAATAATGAAGCCTGCTTTATTTCAACATGACAAATATTTTTATATATTTTCTTGTAAATAATTTGTACATTATACAAACTAAGTTAATAAGTAACCATATATTAATTTCCCCACGACATGAAATCTTTCTTAGTCATGAAATAAACACACACATGCACAGACACGCACACATGCATGCACGTGCACACACACACACACACACACACACACACACACACACACACACACACACACACACACACACTGTGTCAGTTCAGTGTTAATTTCCATGCCTTTTGCCTGGTGGGCTGCAGTCTGTGGTCTGCTCAAGTGACTTGGGTTTTTACCGATGAGTGAGCAGTTACTGTCCTCTTTGAGCAAGAGGACTGGGTGTGTGAAAGGTCTCATCTGTTATCTATGTATCAGACTATATGACCTCTGTGCTCTCCCTAGGACATTACAGCTGGCAATCACATGTCTAACATGAGATTCTTAACACCTTGGCTGATTCTCTCTCTCTCTCTCTCTCTCTCTCTCTCTCTCTCTCTCTCTCTCTCTCTCTCTCTCTCTCTCTCCTTGCCAGTAATGCCCCTTCAGCTCTCAAGGATTGTGGCAGCTACTTTTACAACACTGGAGGAGAAGCAGGAAGGTTTTTGTGCATGTCATTGATGCTTAGGTTGTGTTAGTTGTAATTATTTATAAGTGAATTATACAGCTTAAACATTTTTATGATATGATCAACAGACCCTCTTGCAATATCAAACTATGCATTAGTATCAAGATGTTTCAAAAGTTTTGTCCTACTGTAAAGTTTGTTCCGTGATAATCTTTGTATATGAAATGTAGTTCACAATTTAATCAAAGTGTGTACAGGTTACACAGCATACATGTAATACACTTTCCAGTCACAGGTGGTGATA
This sequence comes from Callinectes sapidus, assembly GCA_020233015.1. Classification (NCBI taxonomy): domain Eukaryota; kingdom Metazoa; phylum Arthropoda; class Malacostraca; order Decapoda; family Portunidae; genus Callinectes; species Callinectes sapidus. The sequence goes on along the minus strand of CM035200.1, from coordinate 10,702,580 downwards.
TGTGGAGTACAGAACAAGACACACCTGGACTACATTATAATGTGATATAATTATTCACTTTCCCATGCATCCCATTAGAATTACATAGAAATATAGTCTATATTTTTCTCAGTATTAACAAAATCCACTCAATATAGTTAAGATCAATAATTTAATGTAACTATATGTAAAAATGTATATAAAAGTGTGTGCATGCTTTGTGGGTCTTGGGAGTGTGGGTGACAGTACCCCAGAGTGAGGGACAGGTGGAGGCTTGTGCCACACCTGTCCCAGCTTCCAGGGGTCTCTAAGTCTGCCAGGAAGGAAAGGGTCTCAGGCATTAGCTGGACATCCGAGGTGACCATTCCAGAGCTGAGTATTGGCTGGGATGAAAGAAAGTTTTGATGTTAGTATGTTAATTCTACACTGTTGTTTTGCTGTGATTTTGGTGGAAATCACCAATAATGATTATTTACTTTCCGAGGAACTGTGATGACCTCACTGTGTATATCAAACACTGGAGCAGTGCAGACCTGTGATACCGTGTGGTGTGTGTGGTGTGTGGCAGGCAGCAGTGGGGCATTAGTGCCTGGCTGGGGTGGTGGTGGTCACTATCGTGCTCTACTGGTCCTCTCCATTGCTGGAAGGCAAGTAGTTCTGGAAGAATGACCATGTATGACTATCTCTCCTATGTCACAAGTGATGTGTAGAGTTCTCAGAAGATGTGCATCTCATCTTTTTGATGTGAATAGTGGGATTCAATTTCATTAGTAACTTATTTATGATAGTCACAATAAGGTACACCAGAGCTTCTCATCAGTATGTGTATTGTGATGAAAACAACAATAGTTGGTGCTTAATTTAAAAAGAATGCTCTTTCATCATTATCATCAGCTGTTGCTCCATTTCCCTTTGGAAAGAAAGGGAATAAATGTGGAGAATATCACATTGTTTGTTACTAAGGATGGTATTCACTATGTCCATCACTGATACTGATGTGATTGTTTGTAATTACAGAAACCAAAGAAATATGCTGCTCAGATTTCCTTCTTAATATAATTCACTATACAGTTGTTGATAAGACTGATAAAGAATTGGAAATGCTTTGGAGCCTGATCCATTACCTGCATGTAGCAATCCCTGAAACATATTTCAGTCTTTTCCTCTATTACTGAGACCTTATACATGTCCTATATTCTTCTCTTCTTCTCCCAATCCTATGATCTTACTTATGAATATGTATTATGTTAACTCTTCCTTACAGTAATCAGAATTAACCTCCTCCTCCTCTTTCTCCATTTCTAACAATGAGTTCTACAAGGCCACCATAACTTACACATAAATGCTCCACTATTCTTTAATCCACATGGAGTCCAGTGCCATGCTGCTGCCAGCCACCCACCATCCTTGTCTGTTAGTAGGTCATTTGGTGAACAACAATCTGATGCTCTGTATTGCCAAGCACAACATGATATTGGAAGGATGAGTTATATTGTAGTAATACATAATAATACTGTAAAATAGTACTTTTGGGTAAGTTTATCTATAGATATTTAGACATACATTGCTCAGTTCAGTCTGAGTGTTTGTTGTTGAGTTTTGGCAGGTCACTGTGGCCAAGGGAGTACAAGTTCTACAGTTAAAGTTAGACTTCACTGCAGCTGTCACTGCCTTTCACCTCCTCATGAGACCTTGCTCACTCCAGGCTGGTGGCTGCTGCATCACCTTCACTGTGTTGCAATGATCAGCCTTCATTACAGACATGTAAATATACTTTTCTGGAACTTTTACGGTCAACTTTACCATGTACATTCTGTGATTGAATATCATCATTACAAGTTAAAAATATTCTGCTCAGGCACTTTTTTGTGGACGACATAATTTCATCACAATTCTTCTCTATTTGCTGAGTCTAGCACTCACTGACAGTGTTCAGGTACAGAGGCAAAGATCACATCAAGATGCCACTGTGGTCAGACCTTTAGTCTTCTTGTCTGCACTCAGGCATTGTGACAACCTATGTTACATAATGTTTCCAGGGAAAATTAAGCTAATCTTAGACTATTTGATTCAGTGTAATATTTTCATCATATATTTTGGGCTGCAGTTAAATTGTTTTCTGTATCTTCACTCCTAGCTCTTCAAATTGGTGTTACTGCAGATGTTACCAAGGCATAATATATTAGATATCTAGGGAAACATTTGCATTCAATAACATACCTCGAGTACTATATTAAGTAATTCATTGCTCTGTCTAACTACATACCTCCCATCCCCTCCCTTGTGTACATAGTAATCAAATGTGCAAGCCATTATGGCTGCTTATAGTTCCATGTAAGTTTTTATCATTCTAATGTTCAAAATGCAATAAAAGTATTTCCTTCACTTCTGTTGTAGTTACTGAGAACACCAGAGTATCAAGAACTGAGAGGAAAAGGATGTTATTAAGATGCTCCACCTTTAATGTCATTAATCTCTCAGATAACACACTTCACTGCTACTGTATACCCTATGCGTCGTGGAATGTAATAAAAGGGGTTGGGATGAAGGAAGTGGCTGATTGGGGATTCTTTCCTACATTGTGTGCCTGGATGGGATGAAACACAAGACTTGTCTCGGCTTTCCACTTTTGGAGAATGTTGGCTTGGTGTAGTGAACCAACTGAAAGGTTTGCACATGAGCAAAGTAGATAGAGTTAGAGAGACTAGGTTTTACACATCATTCTAAGATAGAGCCATCCTTTGAATTTCCCGCGGTACCAATGAGTGAGTGAATGAACCAATGAAACTCAAAAAGTTTGCCGGGATGAGGAGGGATGTCGAAGCAGCCACAGAGCCACTATGCGCGAATCACCTGCGTCATTCGTCGCCGTGAGTTGAGGGTGACAACTTGGCCGTTCTCACTCTACTTTTTTTTTTTTTTTTTTTTTTTTTTTTGGTTCTCTGTGTGTCATCGTGCTGGTCGTCTTCAAGGGTCTGTGTCAGTACCGCTGGAACATAGTGGTGAGTAGCAAGCATCGTATTGTATGGTTGGTGAAGTGATAAGAGGTGTTGGCAAGGAAAGTGAGCTTTCCTGGGTGGGGGTGGTGGTGGTGACCGGCTTATGTATACTGTTTATATGTGACCTCAGATTGTTTTGGCCGTATTATCGTACTACACAGGTTAAAATTATTGTACTTCTGGTAAAGTTATCGCACACATTTCTTTTCTACATATGCAAAATGGCCACTTTTGCAATAACACTATATATAAACTACTTACTGAAGTGTTTTGTTTGTTATGATTCTCTCTCTCTCTCTCTCTCTCTCTCTCTCTCTCTCTCTCTCTCTCTCTCTCTCTCTCTCTCTCTATCTATATATATCTATATATATATATATATATATATATATATATATATATATATATATATATATATATATATATATATATATATATATATATATATA
>CM035200.1:10496098-10506392 GCA_020233015.1 Callinectes sapidus | reverse complement strand
AAGATTATCAAGTAAAAAAATGATTTACAATGTTAAGAAGAAGTAAACGAGTGCGAAGATATAAAATGTGAGATAGAATGAGTCTCTCTTTTTTTTTTCTTTATTTTGTTTGCCCTCTTAAATACCCCAATCATGTTAATAGGATATGTAGGTCAAATAAATGAGAGTACAATAATAAGTAAGGCGAGATAAACGCGTGCAAAATTACAATTTCACATCTCTCTTTGTTTTTGTTTTATTTTCCTATTTTTTGTTTGTTTGTGTGCTCTTAAATACCTCAATCTTGTTTACCGGAAATATTGGCAAAAATAAAAAATAAAAAAAAAGATACCAGTGTGCCGGGAATATTTGATCCAATTACCAGGAGAAAGTGAGAGTAAGCAGGTGTAGCAGGTGTCAATGGTCTCCAATCAGCGGCCTCGCACCTGCAACACACCGTTAACGCGCACCAGGTCGACGAGCAAATCAGGTGAATAAATTGGCTCGCGCTATTAGAAAGGCAGACGACCGGGAAGGCGTGGGTGGAGGTACCAGCGGCGGCGATGGTGGTGGTGGTGGCAGCTGCATACCATCGAGGCAGCAAGTGTAGTGTGGGTGAAGGTGGAGGTGCAGGATGGAGTAGCTGCATACGGATAGGGGAAACAAGGGTAGTGTGGATGAAGTGTGTGGTAGTGGAGGTGGAGGTGGAGGTGGTCTTGGTGATTAGAGAATGAAGGTTAGGAAGTGTGTTCATTGCATGGTTTGTGGTGGCAGGCAGGGTGGTGGGAGACAAAGTAATCAGTGGTGACGTAAGTAGCGTGGGTGGTGGAAAAAGAGGTCTTGGTAATTAAAGAACTAGACGAGGGTGACATTATGTTCCTGTTTTGTGGGCGCGAGAGTGTAAGACAAAGTAAAAATAAGCTAAAGATAAGAAAGCAGAAGGGCACATTGTACATCTCGTTACCATCTGCCTTACGTTATCTGCGCCACAGCATCGAACATTTGCAAACAACTTTCACTAGATTATTTTCTTAAAGACTGATCATTGCATGGTTTGTGGCGGCAGAGTGGTGGGAGACAAAGTAATAAATGGTGACTAATTAGCATGGGTGGTGGAAAAAGAGGTCTTGGTAATTAAAGGACTGGATAAGGTTGACATTAAGTTCATCTTTTGTGGGCATCAAATATTTACCAACAAGTTTCACAGGATTGTTTTCTTAAAGACTGTTTTCCCTGACTTAAAGATTAATATATCCTTATCGCCGCCCATCAAACTCCCACCCTCCTCCTGTAGCGGCGTGGGCGATGTAGTGGTAAAGGTCGTGACTCTTGTCCCCATAGTTAAAGTGGGCGTACGAGACACGGCTGTAGGGAGTGGTGCTCTCGCGGGACCCCAACACGGGCCTCTGACCTATGCTGGCTAACTCGGTGAAAAACAGTTTAAATATCTCCTCCTCCTCCTCCTCCTCCTCCTCTTCCAGTTTAAAAAATGTGCTGGTATGAGTGCTGCAATTTACATCATGTTTTGAGGTAGGGCGTCAGAAGGAAGAGTCATGGATCAACGGTGACCAGAATGCTTTTTTTCTTTTTCTATAAAAAGGGCATCCATTGTCTTAGGGCTACAGAAACTTATAAGTAAAAGGCTCACTAAGGTGTCTCAAAACCTTCTTCTTGAAAGAATTAAAGTCTTAGGTAAAGGGAAAGTGCAGGAACAAACAGAAAGTTGCATAGTTTACTGTACCCGAATGATATTTGTCTAAACTCGCGTTCATAATTACAATGTGTGGGGTCATTATCATCATTCCTGCTCTCGGTTGAGCGCTACTGACATAAATTGAAAGAATGAGGTGCTGTGGCGCTGATAATGGTGTATGGTAATCAGCAGCAAGCGAATCGTTTCTGCCCAATGAGTGATTAAACAGTACAGAACGACGCGAATACAGTTCATCACAATTGTGTTTGCTTCCCTCAGCCGAATTCATGTTTGGTGTCGCCTGCCTCTCAACCAAAGAGATCCCGATAGCACTCAGGAAGTAGGTCGATAAATGCATTTGCCCTTACTTGGACATAAAAGTAATAATAGTCGTCTTTATTATCGTCGTCTTTTTTGTTGTCATTGTCACCATCATAACTACTTTAATGCAACGTATGTGATTAATCATGTTCTTTGTGTTGCTTTGCTTTTGACTCTACAGCATTCTCCTCAAACTGTTTCTAGAACCTTGAAAACGTTTTATAATTTTCACTCTATGTTGTGAAATATAAGAAACGAGAAAACGATATATTTAGAAATGCAGTGCATTATATTTACATCGTTAAATTTGCAACCAAAATTATCCTATACCTAAAAATGTCTTCCTTGAAGGATGTATCAAAAGCCTCGCGTATTCCCACCAGATGTTTGTTGCTCTGTGTGTACCAAGCCACCAGCTTGTTAGCCGGTTAGCTAGCAGTAGTTAAAGGAAGACACCATCACCTGATTCGATATCTCACCGGCTTGCTTCATTCATTTTCCTACTGAAGCAACCTCAGGCTATTGTGTTCTCAGCGAGTCATCTTAACACAGCTGAAAGTGTGTCTCCCACTGCCGAGGGTAAGGGTTAGAGCAGCGGTGTCTATCTCTTCATACTAGTGAGTACACTGTGCAACATTTACCACCAGTTATTTGAACTTTATTTTTCTCTTTTATCATCGTATCTTTATACTTGGTGGTGAACTCTCGTTATTATTTACTCTTGTTATTTTAATATGCATTCTTCATTTTTCTATTGTGTTCTTTTATCTTTGTGCTCCTGTTCTTTATTTATTTGTGTTTGTGTGCGCAGTATTTATTATTGTGTTGGATTTCTTGTGTATTCCCGTTTCTTTGTTCAATGTGTTGGAATCGTGAGTCATTTTTATATCTTTCATTGTGTTGTATGATTATGCATAGTCACTCAAAGACAAGATCAGCTTCACGTCACTTGCCACAGCGGGTGAAACTTATTCATTTATTCCTATTTTTTGTTATGATAATTATGAGAAAATTAATGTTTATGTTTATCTGTTCTTTTTCCATCATTTACTAATATTCCTGGACACAGTCTCTTAACCACACTCTCCTAGACACTCTACTGTGCTGCTTATAACAGAAACAATATATTAATTTCTGCCTTGTCTTTATATTTCTTTCATTGAAGTCCAGTAATGGCTGTGCTGCTTTTACCGTGAAGTATTTTCTTTATTTTCATCATAAAGTTATGTATTTGTTAACATTTCTTGCATGAAGTCCAGCCTTCCACTCTTCCCATGACCGCCACGCCGACGCTCCCTGAGGTGCTGAAAACCTCCAGTAATTTCCACCACAGCCTGTTGAATGTAAGGGAAAAGATGAAATATTTAGGAATTGAGTTTAGTATCACAGTAACAGTAACTTTTCATTTTCCAAGGGATGTGATGTAATCATTTCTGTCACGCTCGTATATTGGAACGGTCTAACTCTAGTAATACTTGTGCTACATTCATCACTATATTTTATCTATTTATTTTTTCTTACTCTACTCATGCATTTGTTAACCTTCCTTGCACCAACACTGTAATCTTTCCCGAGGTGTTTAACTTAATACGTCTCATACACAAAATGTTAACCTCATAATTCTTGCACCCGCGGCTCGGCTTGTGTACATAACTTTTCTTCTCACTTGAAACTTGTCACGCTGATGGTGGACTAGTGTTTTACAAGCTTACATCTTTTAGCAGTAAGAGTGTAACATTACCGTGGGTGGGGGGTGGAGGGTACATGTGTGTGTGTGTGTGTGTGTGTGTGGGTGTGGGTTTACTTGCGTGTGTGTAAGTGAACGTATAGCAGTAGTAATACATGCAACTTAGCCACCACAACCATGAATCTGCTACCCTGTGTACCTGAATGAACAGCATTGATGGTTGTGGAGGCGGCGGCGGTGGCGGTGGCGGTGGTGGTGATGGTTGGAGTGTAGGAGGAAACACTGGCACCGTCACCTCATGAATAATCGCCCTTCTTGGAAACACGCGTGTCTGCCTCCCTCGCCCCTCGCCCCTAGACCCTGCACGTCTGGCTAATTCGACAACGACTCTTTGATAATTGTTGAACTTCTGTTGCAAATCACTAGCGGGTCGATGCTACGAGGAACTGTGCCTGACCCTCCCACGTTCACAGGAAAGGCGGTGTGGAGAGTCTCTTGCTGACGTTCCTTGCTGGGTTAGTGGGTCAAGAAGGGAGAAATTGGGTCTTGTTTATGTTTTTTTTCTTAGTGTGTTTTGACATGAAGCGTTGAGGTGTCCTGTGTAAGTGATGTTATTAGACACTTGTTTGGCGTTAACATTGTGGTGGCTGAGTGGTGGTGGTGTGAGTAATGAGGAAGTTTGTGTGTACGATTGTGGTGACTGTAATAGTGCAGTTATTGTAAGCTGGTAGATTCAAGAAGTGCTCAGTTTTTTACATGTGCTCAATGTTATGGATTATCAACTTTTGTAAACCTCATAACATATGCATCACATCTCACTTGTATTTTTTTTTTTTTTCAGTTTCCCTTCTATCTCCCTTGCCAACTTAACATAAAACCTTAACTAACTCTGTTCTTTTTGGGTCCTTTTTCACATTCACGTACACATTCTCTCTCCTTGTCACACTTTCACTACATTGTTTATTACCCTTTTACGTCATCCTGTCACTCCCTTCTTGCTTTCCTTCGTCACCCATCCTCTCCCTCCCCTCATCTCTATCACCATCTTACGTTCCCTCGTCACCGTACCACTGCTTCCCTTCGCCACCCTCCCACCACCTCCCTTTACCACACCCCGCCGCCTGTCATTCATTCCACACGTCCAATGTACCTTGAGTCTCGTCCAATCCAGGTGATAACGAAAAGATTACCACACTCGCACAGGTTGTAGATTGCAGCGGCGACGTCACAGTGCTCTCTCTCTCTCTCTCTCTCTCTCTCTCTCTCTCTCTCTCTCTCTCTCTCTCTCTCTCTCTCTCTCTCTCTCTCTCTCTCTCTCTCTCTCTCGAATCAATAGGACAATAAGCACTTTGTTGCCTAATACCGTATTAATCTTCCCTTTCTTCCTTCATACCTTTACATTTTCGTGTTTAGATTATTGTGTTTCTTCTTGTTTCTTCCTCTTCTTCCCGCATGCTCTCAGAAACTTAAGTTTTGCAAAGGAACTTTTCTTGTTAGCCGCTTTTCTCTTTAGTAATAAGTTTAACACAGCTGTAACAATTAAAATTTCTCCTCTGCGTCAGAGTTAGCGGTGGTGGTGATGGTGGTGGTAATGGTGTGGGTACGAAGGAGTAAGTTATATAAGAACATAATAAAATTACGGGAGACTGCAAAAGGCTGTTAGACCTATTCGTGGCAGTCCCTAATATAATAGGTACTCAGATTCAGATTCAGATTCGTTTATTTCCACTTGGTAGAGGTTATTGCAACTTTTTAGTCCAATAAAAAATTACATTGTAATATATAAGACGAGAAGTAACATAATAAAAGAAAAAGGGTAAAGCTTACAAAAATCTAAGATTATACAAACATAAAAATATCTGTATAAAATCAATATGAAAAATCAAAACATAAGATGATACAAATATAAAAATGTTAGTACAAAATTAATATTGAAAATGCTATACATGAAAAATAAAGAATAAAAGTTAAATCATCAGTACCTATGCACTTAAAATGTATCTAATAGTGATAGCAGTTGTAGTAGTAGTTCTAGTACAGACGAGAGAAGGTAGTTATGGTGATGACAGTGGTGATGATTACAAATGATAGTGGTAAAGGTGACCAGAGAATGATTATGGTGATGACAGTGGTGGTAATGGTGTTAGTTATGTTGCCTGTAACGTGTTCTTAGCAATGGTGGTAGTGGTGGTGATGGTGGTGTTGATGCTATCCCCCCCCCCCCCCAGACTATCTGATGGTGAATTTTGCTGGTAATGGTGGGGATAATCTCCGCAATGATGTTGATAATGGTGTTCTTCCCCCTAAGCGTATATGGTGGTGGTGGTGGTGATACTTATGGTAATGGTGTTTGTTATGGTGTTCTTGATGGTGGTGATAGTGCTGATACTTTTGATGATGTATTTTTTAAGTAAGAAGGGAGTCCGGCCAACCGCGAATTGAATGATGATAAAAAAGGGAGAAAAAAGACCCACTGAGCTGCCAGTCCCCCAAAAAAGTTAAATGGAAGATTAAAGGATGTTTTCTCTTCATTTTTCCATCTTTTTGGTAATAATGGTGATATCTCCTCCGTAAGACTGTAATATGGTGATGATGGTGATGATGGTGATGGTGGTAGTGGTGAGGATACTTATGGTAATGGTAGTGAAAATGGTGTTATTTCTCTCTCCAGGCTGTAGTATTGGTGGTATTGTTGTTGGTAATAGTGATGATAATGGTGGTGGTGACGATGGTGTTATTTTCTCTTCTCAGACTGTAATACTAGTGGTGTTGTTGTCGGTAGTGGTGAAGATGATGGTGGTGGTGGTGATGAGTGTTATTTCTCTCTTCAGACTGTAATGTTGGTGTTGTTGTCGGTAGTGGTGAAGATAATGGTGATGGTGGTGATGATACTGTTATTTCTCTCCTCACACTGTAATATTGGTGTTGTTGTTGGTAGTGGTGATGGCAATGATAGTGGTGTTGATAGTGTTCGTAATGGTAGTAGTAGTGGTGCTATTTATCTCCTCAGACTGTAATATTGGAGTTGTTGTTGGTAGTGGTGATAGTAATGGAGATGGTGATGATGGTGTTGGTAATGGTGGTGGTATCTTATCGCAGTGCCGTGTCCCTGCAGACGTTGGCAACCATGAATGGCCACATCTCTCTATCCCTTATCATTTGCAATATTTGTACAGCTTTACTTCCATCTCCCACTGTTCTTATTATTCCATCCATATACTTCTCCCTTTGTCTTCCTCTTGCTCTACAACCTGGGATTCTACCTGTTGAACTTACGTCTTCTATCTTTCCTCTTCTCATAATGGTGTTATTTCTCCCCTCAGGTTGCAACTACTACGGTTTCTGCGCCATGTTCTTTGGGACGTTCTCCATGTGTATCCACGCCAGTGTCAGCATCATTCGCTACGTAAACATATGTCATCCAGAGCGAGGTGAGCTGCTCTCTCTCTCTCTCTCTCTCTCTCTCTCTCTCTCTCTCTCTCTCTCTCTCTCTCTAGGAAGGGTGTTAATGGCTACAAAAAGATGCTTGTAGTGCTGCTTTTACTATTACTACTACTTTTCTACTACTACTACTACTACTGCTACTACTACTACTACTACTACTACTACTACTACTACTACTACTACTACTACTACTACTACTACTGGAAATGGATTAGAAATATGATAAGGTGTACATCACATTATGCCAACAGAAAAGCATCGTCTGGGGAGCTTTTTATCTTGAGTTAAAACAGACTAGTGCTATCTTCTTCCTCCTCTTCCTCCTCTATTTTTTTCCTCCCTTTCCTCTCTTATCACTCTTGTCTTTGAATTCTCTCCACGTGTCACACTTTTTCTTATTTTTTTCCCTTTATTCCTCCAATTTTTCGTTAATTTTCTCTCATTTCTCAACTCCTACCTCTTATCTTCCTATTGAAAAATTATCTTCGTTTTCCCACATTTGTATTTTTTCCTGTTTCCTGCTTTATCTTTTTTCCTTATTTTTTTTCCTTATTAACTTTTTCCTCTTCCTGCTCTATCTTTTTTTCCTTATTTTTTCCTTATTAACTTTTCTCCTCTTCCTGCTCTATCTTTTTTTTTTCTTTTTTTTTTTTTCCTTATTAACTTTTTCCTCTCTCCATTCCATTCATTTCATTATCTATCGTCCATTATATGTACAGAGAATAGGGGAGCGTGATCGGAAACCCCATCTTCTCTCTCCAACATTATCTTTTAATTTCACCTTTTATTTTCTATGTAAACTCCTTCCTTCCTTTGTGGGATTCCTTAGTTATTTAATCTTCATTGCTCTCTCTCTCTCTCTCTCTCTCTCTCTCTCTCTCTCTCTCTCTCTCTCTCTCTCTCTCTCTCTCTCTCTCTCTCTCTCTCTCTCTCTCTCTCTCTCTCTCCGAACACATCTTGAGATTAACACACACCTGGTTCTCATTAACGAGGGATGCTCAGGTAAAGGTAGCGCCCGCAGACTAAAGGAAGGAAGCAGACTTGTTCACGTTACCAAAGGAGTTCCCCCTCAGTCTCTCTCCGATGAAGAGTAAAGAAAACGGATGCTTCGTTTCCTGTTTTGATGTTCCTTTGTTCTCATCGCTGCGTCGTGTTGCTGAATAAGAAGAGACTCCAATACTATCATTATATCAGTTATGATATTCCTGAATCTCTTTATCAGCTATTGCAAGCATCCTTCCTTAATTGTTTATGGTTCTTAATATGTTTGAGTATTCGTGCATTGTTCACTGGTAGAAAAAAAAAAGTAAAGAAGAAAAAGTAATAAGAAAGTGAAGAAAGAAGTGACGAGTTCATGGTTTTTAAAGTTGCGTTTAAAAAGGAGAGAGAGAGAGAGAGAGAGAGAGAGAGAGAGAGAGAGAGAGAGAGAGAGAGAGAGAGAGAGAGAGAGAGAGAGAGAGAGAGAGAGAGAGAGAATGGTTCTCTAACGGAGTGGTAAATTACTGGTATAGATATAATATCAAGGTAGGGATGATGAATTACAGGAAGGAAAGGTAGGACAAAAAGGGGAAAAAAATGATGCGAAAGGCTCACGTCAGGGAGAACTATTGCAGGAAATTGCCATGGTGTATTTCTTTCCTAACTAGAAATTTCTTGTTCCTCCATTTACGTGTGTGTGTGTGTGTGTGTGTGTGTGTCGCGTGCTTTAAAAAAAAAATCCTTTTTTAGTTGTTTGGATCATTTCTTGTTGCTCCATTTACGTGTGTGTGTGTGTGTGTGTGTGTGTGTGTGTGTGTGTGTGTGTGTGTGTGTGTGTGTGTGTGTGTGTGTGTGTGTGTGTGTGTGTGTGTGTGTGTGTGTGTGTGTGTGTGCGTGCGTGTGTGTGTGTCGCGTGCTTTAAAAAAAATGTCCTTTTTAGTTGTTTGGATCATTAAAAATACAATCAAAAGTATTTTTAACACAGTATTTCACCACATTTATTTTCAAATATGATATTATCGTAAGACATTTTTATGAAGTATTTTGATGTCGAAATTTCTTTTTAATTATTATTTTTTTATTGCTTTTCAATATTTTTAACACACACACACACACACACACACACACACACACACACACACACACACACACACACACACACACACACACACCGCGTAGTGTAGTGTAGTGGTAGCACGCTCGGCTCAAAACCGAGAGGGCCTGGGTTCGAATCGTGGGCGCGGCGAGGCAAATAGGCAAGCCTCTTAATGTGTATCTAGCCCCTGTTCACCCAGCAGCAGCAAGTAGGTACGGGATGTAAATCGAGGGGGTTGTGGCCTCGCCGTCCCGGTGTGTAGTGTGTGATGTGGTTTCAGCCCTACCCGAAGATCGGTCTATGAGCTCTGAACTTGCTCCGTAGGGCAAAAAGGCTGGCTGGGTAACCAGCAGGCGACCGCGACAGTGAATTACAGTTCACAGGAGGAGGCAGTACCTAACCTAACCTAACCTAACCTGCCAAAACGATAATTACTCCCAGTGAGGTCTAATAGCTCTGGTTCGGTGAATTTATCATTAAAGCCAGTTGTGACCTCTCTGAACGTTTCCCTTTGTGCCTCACAACACAAGGGAACAGTCACAGTCTGCCCTCTAAAAACATCTCTTTTCCTTCACAAAAAACTACAGGCATCCAACTATAAATACATTGTTCATCGAATAAAGGAAGGAAAAACTTCTTTCTATATTTTTAAGACCCCTCACCTCAGTGGATCTTTTTTTTTTACTACACTTTATATTGCACTTGGTATAAAACATAACAACAGAAAAAAACACATGATGGACGAATGGAGAGACAGGGAATTATTAAACTTTTTTCCCTATCGCGTAGCCATTGATTCCATATTGACAGGAGAGAAAGAGGGGATGAGAGGCGCTCCCCTCATTCATACATACTGTCAATTTGTAACTGCAATTAGGGACTCTCAGATCGGATACTGTCACTTGTCACCTATCCTTCCTTCATCATAATTCGCTCTTTTGTACATCCTCCTCCTCCTCCTCCTCCTCCTCCTCCTCCTCCTCCTCCTCTTCCTCCAAATACATAGCAAGGATAGAAAACAAAGCACGTACATTTTTACCAGCTGGAGTGATTTGAGTAACTTGCTGACGTGGTCTCTCTCTCTCTCTCTCTCTCT
>CM035200.1:10443146-10490567 GCA_020233015.1 Callinectes sapidus | reverse complement strand
TCTCTCTCTCTCTCTCTCTCTCTCTCTCTTCATCATTACATTCAGGTCAAGCCACTCAACAGAGGCTTATGTCATACACTCCTGAGAGAGACTAATTAACTCTTCACTCTGTTCACACACACACACACACACACACACACACACACACACACACACACACACACACACACACACACACACGCACGCACGCACGCACGCACGCACGCACAGTCATCGTCGATACATCTATCTCTTCCAGATATCTATGGTGGTTGCTGCTGGCTACGTCTTCGGCTGGCTTCCCTACGCGCTGGTCTGCATGTGGGCTGCCTATGGGGACTACAATAGCATTCCCGTAGGTAAGTCTCCCTTCAAATATTTACGTTTTCTTTATGCTTCGATTTTTCTTTTTTCAATGGGTAACTTATACTTTTTTTTTAATTTTGAGGTAGATACTGAAAAAGTGGTAGATAGAAATGGAGTGAGAAGTAAAATGGACACTAGATAGATGAGATAGATATATAGATGAAGTGTAGATAGCTTAATGGGGTACAAGTAGATAGGTAGATTAAAAATAGATATTCGCATGTACCCTTCCTCCGCACTTAATTCGATATCGGTTGGTTGCCTTTATTTTCCGCCTGCCTCTCATCCTTCCCCTTATCCCACGTGTGTAGGCGTGTCTTTCCCCCACACCTGTAGCTGCCCCGTCACCCCCTTCACCGCCACTGACAGCCTTCACACCCACCCTTGCCTCTCCACGCTTCGCTCCTCTACAATCTCAGTGCCTGCCCCTTCTCTTGCATAAAAACTCAGATGAAAAATAAATTGAGTTTTTTTATATTTTTATTGTAAGAAACTTCCTTTTTTCATGTTATCTGTTATTCTATTTATGTGTGGCATTTTTAGGTTTTTTTTTTATTGATTTGCTTATTTTGTGCACGAATCCGCATTTTCAGTGGTTGACATTTTTATTTTTGCGTAGAATTTTAGACATTTCTGTCCTGCTAAGCTTTCGTGATTGTTTCTTCGTCAAATTAATAACAGGTATTATAGTGTCCTGTAAACTTAGATAATCAAATAACATGTTAAGTACCCAGTAGCAATTTAAATGCATAGTACAAAACCTTCATGGCATCGTTAGATAAATACTCACTTCTTTCCCTGTCTGGTGTGAAAATACGAGCCTCATTCAAAAGTAGATAGATAGATAGATAGATAGATAGACAAACAGACAGACAGACAGACAGGCAGACAGACAGACTAACCACAAACATGGAAAAAACATCAAAAGATCCTTGATAATTGCACATGAAACAATGACCCAAATTAATCCACACCTCACATCGTCTTGCCAGAGATCCGCGTTGGTGCTTCACTCATCTGCAAGTCCACCACGGCCTACAACCCCTTCATCTACTACTTCATGAGTGAGGGCTTCCGGGCGGACCTTCGCTACCTCGGGCGACGGACAGGCTTCACGAGCAGAGCGCCCTCAATCAACACCGGCCAGGCCTCCTATCTCAGCTCCACCAGAAGTGAGACTGGCGCTTCCCTTGCAGATCATTGAACGTGTAGAGCGAGTGACCCTGTGGCAGAGAGGGAAGGTGGAGGGAATAGAGCAAGGTGTCTGAGGTTAAATGTGTTAGAAAAGGAGGAGTAGGAACAGGAGAAGGAGACGCTCTTGACAGCCTCTTGATGTGACTGTTCTGTGTATTTGAGTTTGTGTGGTCCACTTGATCAATGAAAGGTATGACTGGTTGATTTATTGAGGTGAAGCATTACTGTGTGTGTGTGTGTGTGTGTGTGTGTGTGTGTGTGTGTGTGTGTGTGTGTCCAGCAACGTAACCCTCTCGTTCCTCGGTTCAGGCAGCCTGAGGAAGTGGCGAGACAGGCCGCGTGAGAACTCGTGTCTGCTGGCCAGTCGCCGGGAGAACACCTCGTGCACTCTAGAGACTGTGGCCGCGCCTGCCTCCATCCTGCCCTCCCCGGACACCACCGATGAACCGCTGGTCGACCATGCCTCTATAATCACCAGGAGGACCAGCAGTTGCCTCCCTCTGTCCACCTCCAGCCTCCAGCAGCAGTACGCCAGTGTAGAGAAGCGCCTGCGTATGCCACTCTCCTCCTCAGTTTTCCTTTCTGACCACGAATTAATGAACAACGGCTTCGGTCGAGCGCTACGTTACGGCGCAAAATTCCCCTGCAGGAGGTCCGTGTCCTTCTCGGCGGCGACGACAGTGACGGAGGAATCGTCCAGTGTGGATGACAGCATGTCCGGGGCAGTATTGAATGACAGGAGCAGAGGCGTGAGGGCTTTCCGCTCCGTGTCCTTCTACGGGTTCCGGGACCAAAGGAAGCTGACGGCGACGCAGCTGGACAAGCTTTCCAAGAGGTGTCTGTACATGAACACTCGAGTCTAGCCGCGGGGTGGTGAGTACTGAGCCTGTTCTTGTGATGAGTCATTATGGAGCTTCACAATAAGATCAGAATACAAGGTTGAAATAGATAGTGTTACGTGCAGGGCTGCCATGTGAGGCCTGGTAACTACTTGCAGCTTCTTGTGTTCTACTTTGATTAGTACACGTTCACCTTCCAAGGCACCAAGTATGGACATCTTGGGAATTAAAGGAAGGTCAGCTTAGTTGGCCTATGTTGCTCAGAGATGATTAGTAGGTTATTAATAAAGCCTTACCAGTCACACGTACGCCAGGTCTCCAGCGAAGGTTGGCATTGAGTCTTGCTTTGGGCGAGAACCTTCACTCGATTTTTATGTCCTGTACTTAAAAAAATAACATGACTTGCCTTTGTTGTGTGTGTGTGTGTGTGTGTGTGTGTGTGTGTGTGTGTGTGTGTGTGTGTGTGTGTGTGTGTGTGTGATGTCTCGTGAAAAAACCTTGGTCCCCTACCTTTGTATTGAGAGAGAGAGAGAGAGAGAGAGAGAGAGAGAGAGAGAGAGAGAGAGAGAGAGAGAGAGAGAGAGAGAGAATGTCACCAAAGATAAATATTGATCAAAGAAGTTAAGTTGATGAAAACTACTGTAATAACAATCAAAACTTAGTCAGCAAGAAGGAAGAAATATGTAAGGTACCAAAAAAAAAAACATTTACATTATTATTTCTACATCAACCCCTTCAGTACTGGGACATATTTATCCCATGAGATTTAGATACTATTAAACGATTTTATTGACACTAGGAAGGTTCTGTGACGGCCAGAATATTGATAGCTAGAGTCTATACTATTTAAATCCCCATATGAGTTTCTGAAGCTGTATGAAATCGACAAGTAACAAACAGAATAAATATAAAAAAGCGTCCCCAGTACTGAAGAGGTTAAGAACGCAGCGGGAGATCACGTGGCGGCGGAACAATGAGTCACCTGCTTCTTTCTCCCTTACAGAGGCGTTGGTTAGTACTGAGCGTCGACCAAACAGGAAGGTTAACGTGTGTTGGATTGAGGAAGACAAAGGCGAGGAAGGCAAGTCTCCCCCACGTGAAGCACCACCAACAAAAACAACGCGGCACCATATGACACTCCTTACAGCGCCTCGAATCAGACTACAATAACTAGCAACAACACCAAAGCAACACCAGCAAACTCTAACAAGGAAGTCCCCAGCCCATGAAGGAACAACGACAAAAACACGCCACCATATGACACGTTGCGGCGCCCTCACTCACCCAGACTACAATAATTAGCAACAAGAACATCAGGAACAACATCAGCAACAAGTGTAAGTGAAAGGCGACAAATTATGAAGTCCTTGAATCACAGGAAGCGACGTAAACTGCTCATCCTCACTTTTAATCACCACAGCTTCTCCTTCCTCCTCCCTCGCCTTCACATTTTTACTTCCAAAACAAGGAAAATAACTTATGGATGCCTCGTTGATAAATTTTCTCTATGTAATCAAACCACAAAATAGCGTAATATTGCCCCGGAAACACTCTTGTACAATAATGGAAGTGTGTTTGTCGCAGCGTCAATCACGAGGCAGGAAAGCACTTTGGAAATTCCTGAGTGGCCTGTACCCACCTTCAGTCAACGTGTGGCGAGGCGGAGGAAGGAGGACAGGAAGCCCTATCATGGAGGTGTGTTTGGTAAGCGTGTTAGTGGTGCCAACTTGACCAAGGTTGTGGCGGCGGCAGTACACGGCTGCTCCCGCACTCGGAGTATTCATCAACGACTGGTCCACGAAGAGAAAGTCCCGCAATAACCAAAAAAATGAGAGGAGGAAAGAGGAAGAGGAAGAGAGAGAGGGAGAAGACAACGAGAGGAGGAGGAGGAGGAGGAGGAGGAGAGGGCAGGTGTGCTTCGTTCCACCTGGTCTGGACGGCGCCACCCTCTGACCCTTGACTCCAGGTGCCTCCACATAGCATCGACCCTTCCCACTGCTATCAGATCTCCATAGCGCAGTGCCTTGACTCTCAGTGCAGTGCCGCGGAGACATCACGGCATCAACAGAGCCATGCATCTCACGCGGTTTATCAAATTTAGTCATAATGCATTGGTTCTCTCTCCTGCGTCGCAGTAAAGGTGAGAGTGCAATGTGGTGCATGAATGAAGCTAAGTGGAGTGAGTGTAAGGCTGTGGCATTGCTGAGTGCCCCGCTGCAGCACACAATACCCGGCAACAGGTGGAGTCTGGCCCGCTGCTCGCCACACAGCGCCACCACTAACACTTCACCCCACCACCCTCGCCTGCACCACTGTCTTATCGCCGATAGTACCCGAGTGTCCCGTTATTTCAATTCATCCCTATGTTTACAACTCAGCTAGACACGAATATCCCAGATTGATTTATGAGAAAAAAGGAAGGGAATTTGGTGAAGTGGACTCCGTGAGGGTATCATGGTCAATCCAGCAAGATGCCCGTCTCTTCCTCCTCAGAGCGTGGCCAGTCCTCGCGGTGATCAGGCGGTGTCGTGGTGGTGCAGGTACGCAGCCATACCCCTCCCCTCCCTGCACGCCCCGCACGCCTTCCCGTCCTCTTCCTTCCCCCAATGTAAACAGTGGCGCTGGGGGAAAGCTAACAGGAAGTGGCCCTGCTCGCTATGACTCGCGTTAAGCCTCACACCCCATGAGGCTTGTCCCGAGGCGGAGGCAGCTTCACTGATAGCGTGTTGGCGCGGCCTGTGATAAGAGTGAGAAGTGACACATCGACCTCACACCTTCACAGTCCACGTTTACTCGCACGGGAAGCCACTGGATCGTTACTTCAGGAGCGTACAGATCTCCCAAAGGGTTTATTCGCTGCGGCCTGAGGGTCAGCTGGGCGCCCCAAGTGACTATTAGAGGATTGTTTGCGAACCGTTATCTCCATCGCCACTGCCATCTCCACTAGTCCCTTCAAGATGTGTAGGAACCAGCAGCGGTCTCAAGCGAGTAAGTATAGCCTATTCTTCCGCATTACCTTTGTTTTTTGAAAGGCTCTAAAGTCTCCTCTGAGTGCGTGACATTAGTTGTATTGCATGGTTTTGACGCTTATAACCTTTCATATCATGACCAACGCCACAACACCACTCGTGACACCACACCACCACTGCTGTGGCACTGTAAATCATGACTATGCTCGCTACAAGAGTCAAGCACCGTCACTATCACCACAAACATCACCACCTCCACTAACATCACTACTATTGCTACTTGTCCACCAGAAACAAAATAAAAAAAAATAAAAAATCAGGGAAAAATATACGAATATCACACACACACACACACACACACACACACACACACACACACACACACACACACACACACACACAGCACCACCACCACCACCACCACTAATGCCTTTCGTTCCACACCCTGAAGGAGGAGGTGAGGAAGTCCAAGGCGAGGAAAAGACCCCACCACCACCACCACCACCGCCATCAGGACGCTCGCCGCTACAAGAACAACAACAACAAAGACGACGACTCCACCAGCACCGACATTTGCAACACCAGCAGCAACACACCAAGTTACGAGTGGTGGTGTTAGGAGCTCCAGGCGTCGGTAAATCAGGTAAGTAGTAGTAGTAGTAGTAGTAGTAGTAGTAGTAGTAGTAGTAGTAGTGGTGGTGGTGGTGGTGGTGGTGGTGGTGGTGGTGGTGGTGGTGGTGGTGGTAATAGAAAGAGTAGTAACAGTAGTAATAATAGTGATAGCAGATGGTAGTAATAGTTGTGGAAATATAAACACAAACAGCAAACAATAAACAAGTAAAAAAACAACCACGATTCTCACTACATGGAACAAAAACAGGAAAAAAATCAGAAAACCATAAAGAGAAACAAAAAAATGAGATTACAACCATACATTAGCAAAAAAAAAAAAAAAAAAAGAACAATAAAGAACACACACCACTTTAATATGACCTTAATGAAGTTCCACCACACCAACAAACCAATCAAAGGAGCAATTATTAACTTATTGACCCAGAGGAAAGAGAATCAGTTGAGGGAATAACGTCCATATTCAGAAACACTTCAGCGCTGCACCTCCACTATTTCAAAGGGTTCCTGTTTAAGTGACAAAGGTTTTCAAGGATGTCTTTATGGTTCTAACAACAAATGAACAAGGCTACTACATAAATGACAGGTAAAAACGCCCTCAAAAACCGGGCTTGTATTCTCTGGGGCCTTGGAAAATAGTCGTAGTGAGAGAACGGAGTGTTTCAGAATATGGGCGTGAAAGATACGAGCAGCGGCAGGATATGCGAGGAGATTGAGATGAGGAAGAGGATGGTGGTGGTACAAGGCTGACGCGGAAGGAGTTTTGCCTTATAAAGATAGTGACTCATCTTCCTGATAAGGCGTTGGCGACCCTGGGAATAAGTGCCGAGTAATTACACCCCGGTGGGCCATAGGGCAGGGAAGGGGAAGGTGTAGGGGAGGGGAAGAAGGAAGGGTGTGAGAGGAAAGGGTTGGTAAAGAGAGAGGTGTCATGTTTGATATTTTTTCCCCTCTGTCATTGTCACAAGGGAGAATCAAGGACCTGCTAACACACACACACACACACACACACACACACACACACACACACACACATACACACACACAAAGGAAGATAGTAGTGACATTTTTTTTAATCGGTACCAAAAGATGTAAGGTTTTTTTTCATCATTATATCTCCCTATTTACCTGTCCTATCAACAACAAGGACAATACGTAGTTTCCAGGAATACCTCTCCCTATCTCTCACTCTTCTCGGTACAAACCATTATCAACTTGTAACTTGTTTTCTAGTACACTCATAGAAGTTGTCAGTGTTGCAGTAACAATTCAAAAGGCTATCATGTTCAAGTGAAAAAGAGAACGTGAATGAACCACAATAGACTAACCCCCTCAGTACTGGAACGCATTTTCATATCTATTTTCCTTATTATTTGTCGATTTTATGCAGCTTCAGAAACTCTTGCAGGAATTGAACTAGTATAGACTATGGTAATTAACCTTCTGAACTTCATAAACCCATCGCAACGTCAATGAAATCGTCTAATCACACCCAAAACTAGTGGTAAAGATGTGTCCCAGTAATGAAGGGGTTAAATTCCTATACTTATTGCAATAAAGTAAATTCATTGTTTTCTCTCCCTCCTCCTCCTCCTCCTCCTCCTCCGTCTCATCTTCCTCTTCCTCTTCCTCTTCCTTCTGGCAGCACTGACGGTCCGGTACCTGACACGGCGGTACATCAGCGAGTACCGACGGGCAGTGAACCTCCTGTACCGCCACAGCATTTGTCTCGACGATGTCACCTCCCACGTGGAGATCCTGGACGTGTCACAAAGAGGGGTGAGGCACACACACACACACACACACACACACACACACACACACACACACACACACACACACACACTTATCCTTTATTCCGATGGTGCCAATTATAAATGCACACATACATACATATATTTGAGAAGCTTGTTTGCTATAAAAATGTAAGCTGAAATTTGATTAGATATTGGTAGAAGTAAAAAAAAAAAAAAACATTTATTATGTTGACTCAGTTTTCTTCATTCTTACACATTATTGACGTTGTAATTATTCTTTGTTTTCTTGTGTGTGTGTGTGTGTGTGTGTGTGTGTGTGTGTGTGTGTGTGTGTGTGTGTGTGTGTGTGTGTGGAGCAGAAGGAGCGCGTCTTGACCTCCCACGCACGCTGGGGGGAAGGTTTCATCGTGGTGTACTCTGTGGATGACGCCTCGACCTTCACGGAGGCGCGGGTTATCCTGGACGCCCTGCAGCGAGCCAAGGCGCCCCTGTACGTGCCCGCCGTGCTGCTGGCCAACAAGCGGGACCTGGACGCCGGACGACAGGTGAGCTCGTCAGGTGCAGGTCAGGGAAAGGTCTGAGTTGGGTAGGAAGATGTGTAGGCAGGGGGGGAATCGATGGGCAGGAGAATAGACATTGCTATAACACTGCCACTACATTCAAAAAGTTCTAGTTGAAGTGATACGAGTTTTAATGATGGGTTTTTCTTTCTTTCTTTCTTTGCAATTTTAGTGATAGATCAACAAGATTTTCATTCTTAACGCCTTCAGTGCTGAGACGCATTTTCATATTTATCCTACTTAATATTTCGTTGGTTCTATGCAGTTTCAGACTCTCATGTGGGGTTTAGAATAGTACAGGCTGGTCATTAATCTTCTGACCTCTACAGACCCCTCCTAATCGCCTAGTCACACCCAAAAGTCATGGTAAAAACGTGTCCCAGTTCTGAAAGGGTTAACAGGAAAAAATGCTTTTGAAGACACAGCTTAACATCTCAAGGCTTTTGAAAATCGTATTGAAAGAGCAGAGCGTGACACAATGAACTAAATGTGAAACGATGCTTTTTTTCTGAGTATGTACAGTGATAAACTACTGAACACCCCCCCCCGCAGGTGTCAGTGGAGGAAGGCCAAGCACTCTCCCTACAACACGGGTGTCAGTTCCACGAGGTGAGCGCCGCAGAGAGTCACGTGGGCATCACCATCGCCTTCCAGTCTTTGCTCAGGGAGACTCGTTCACTCCGGCAGGCACGCGCACTCCCCCGGCAGCATCGACTGTCTATCGTGGCTGTGTCCAGGTATGTAGTCACTTTGGTATACCTGCGCTACACACCTAGATACTGCTGCTACACACATCTTCTACATATTCAGACGCTGCCGCTACACACATTTGCTACACTCTCAGACCGCCGCTACACACCCACAGAGATGCTACATACCTGCATTACGCATCATATACAGCTACTTCACAGCCGCTACACACAGACGCTACACACTTGCAGATCCAGACACAGCCCTTACACATATCCACCACACACCTGCACTCTACACTCAGACACATCCACTACACACCTGCTACTTTCCCAGACACAGTCACCACACACCTACTACCCATTCAGACACAACCGCTACACACTCAGACAAAATCCGCTACACACACAGTCTCTCACACTTCACATCCTCAATCACTGCTGTTTTCTAGTATACTATCACACTATACACCCTACTCCTCTTATCCCAGCCTACCCTCCACCATCCCACTCCCACACAAGCCAATTAACCACATTTATAACCACATTAAGTAAGAAAAGTAATTGAAATATATAGAATTGTACTCACAGTCGTCAAAAAGCTTGCCTTGGAATGAACCGTCGTGCTAATCAGTTTTGCCTCAACAGGATGATCGGTTCTCTGATTGGACGAGGCTGGGACCCCCCTTCACCCCCCCTGCGCCCTACTTTGGTGGTGACGCAGCCTCAGAAGAGAATACTGAGGAGGAAGGACAAGAACCGATCCTCCAATAGCTTGTAAGACTCTCTCTCTCTCTCTCTCTCTCTCTCTCTCTCTCTCTCTCTCTCTCTCTGGGTTAGATAATGGACTGGAAAGAAGGAAGAAAAGGAAGAGGAGGCAAAGGAAGTTACATTCAGAAATAAAGTGTGTGTGTGTGTGTGTGTGTGTGTGTGTGTGTGTGTGTGTGTGTGTGTGTGTGTGTGTGTGTGTGGTAGTATAACAAGCAGAAACGGGATAAACAAGTACGATTTCAGCATTTGTATTGTTCATTTTGTTTCTGATTCCTTTTTTGTATATTTTCATTGTCCCATATTTATATACTCGCCCTTTACCGTCCTATCCCTCCTCGTCCTCCTCCTCCTCCTCCTCCACCTCTACTGTCCATATAACTCTTCTGAAAATTAGAGAAGGGTATTGTAGCAACTTCGTGTATAGTTCAAAAGATGTGTATTATTTTTCTATATATGACCAATGTTCCCAATAAAGATTCCTGTCACCTTCACTGCATTGTATCAGGGATCATGTGTTCCTGTTTGTGTGGCCTCAGGGAATGAAATTGCCACGCCAGATTCCATGACAACTTAACTACTTTAGTACCGATACATATTTTTACTACGTATTTTGGGTGTGATTAGACGATTTCATTGACATTTGGAAGGGTTTATGAACGTCAGAAGATTAATGATCAGAGTCTTTGCTATTCTAATTCCTATATGATTTTCTGAAGCTGTGTAAAATCGACATGATAAGCAAAATGAATATGAAAATGCGTCTCGGTACTGAAGGGGTTGAAACTATACTTTAAAATACTTCTACGCTACATCCCCACTACTTTCATGCAACAAATAGCCTCAACTATCTATTAAAAACCACAACAGTACAATTATCCTCCTTATGACAAGAGTGGAACAGCAGGTAACTATTGAACAAATAAAGACGTCTTAGAGTGATCAGTTATTAAAGAAAGATGGAGCAAATAGCAATGAAAGGATTAAATGATATATCTCAGAATGACCAATGATCTATCAACATTACTTTATTCAACGTTATACTTATTTATTCTATAGTTACTACATATCTACCTTACTTATCACATCCGATCTATTATTGCCTATCTGTCAACCCTATACTGAATCAAACGCCATCGGTTCGGACATTCATTACTACATTCCAAAGGCTTTATTAAATGTAGTACAGCCTTTTCACCTTCCTATTATGTTTCCAATGACAGATTAACACCATATCTACCTCAACACCACGAGAAACACTCTTGAGAAGGCGTGTGTTGATCTGTGTAGACTTTGAAAACAGACACGGTGAGTGAGTTGAGTGAAGCGGGTTCTGTCTCTCTTGTTTCACTCTACACCTCGTTTCTTGGTCCATCTCGTCACGTTATCTTTCGTTCCCAAAGTGAGAGAGGACAAACCTTTAATCTTCTCCAAGGCTCCTAGTGGAGGCAAGATAGAAGCTGGAGAGGTGTAGGGAACAGTGGAAGAGCCTTCAGGCATATAGGTATGAATGTATTGAAAAAGAGAGAGAGAGAGAGAGGGGTAACCATAATGATTTTGTTTGGCATTTTTTTAGGCATATTAATTATATTTCAAGAGTGTAATTTCTACTACTTTCATTCCTGGCTGAGTGATATCTTCTGTTTCATGACCAAACCTATTGCTCAATTATTATAATCCTTCCTCCTGTAGTATCATTTTCCAAGGCCACAGAGATGATTAGCGGGGTTTTGAAGAGTGTTATTTTAAGTTATTCATGTAGAAATCTTGTCGTTCTGCCTCAAAAACCGTAAAAATATCACGGAAAATCCTTTGCTTCCCCACTACGACTATTTTTAAATGCCACAGAGATGATTAGCGGGATTTTCAGTTGTTTTTCTCCAAGTCATGTCAAGATTCAAATAGCTTTGTTGATAGCCACTGCGGTGTTAACAGATGCTCTCTATAGCTTTTTGTCAATATTCTAACATAACGACATCGTTATGTTTCGTGTAATATATATCTACATGCGTTATAGTTTGGTTGCGAGGTGAATCGACTACCGATGAAGTTGATTCCCCCCTAACTTCTGCGGCGAAATGACTTGGTGCGTATCGTCACTGCAGGGCGAATCGACTTGCTACCTTCAGCCCTGCCCGAAGATCGGTCTATGGGGTCTGAGGTCGCTCCGTAGGGAAAGGCTGGCTGGGTAACCAGCAGGGTGACCGCGATAGTGAATACAAGAAAATTATACATATTGTACGGTTGGCAAGAGGTAGCTGTTAGCAGTTACTCATTGATTTTCGTCTCGTTTCATAATTTTTCTCCGAACGATTAAAGTAAAACATGATATCATAGATTAACCCGAATTTTTGGCAGATTTTTTCTTAGATAATCATTCCTTATCAAAGTCTGATTGACATATTAAAATTTTCCTAAAATTGTCATTTGTTTAGAATTTTGTTTATTTGGAAGAAATTTCTCAGGGCGGCCGACATCTGAATACTAGCCTTAGTAATGAGGTATCAGAACCATCTTCAAGGGCCACAGAGACACAGGTAGTCTCTCTGGATTGTTTCCCACTGACGATGCAGAATTGTTAAACTACCTCTTACATCATGAAAACATCCTTAGGAAAACTTATATTGGAATTTGTTATAGGGTGCAGTCCAGTTAAGAAGTTAAGTTTTTACCAACAACAACGGCCACTTCTTAATATGCCTACTTAGCAGAGATTAATGTTTAATATTAGTCCTCAGTAACCCTTGACACACACAGACACACACAGGGGGGGGAGGGAAATGGACATATGTGTATTGATTATTATGCTATAAACGTAACAACAATAATGCACGGGTGCAGCCAACGCCCAAGTATACCGAATTAGTGGTTACATTATAGTTGCCAGTGTTATAAAGATAAACCCTGTCGGTACATAGTTGTGACATAATTGTTTTTATCTAACTTTTCATGAATATTTGTATACGCACCACGTCTCGCTCTCATCCATTCCGTGTGTGTGTGTGTGTGTGTGTGTGTGTGTAGCATTATAAACATATATTGTGATGAAGCCGCTGAAGCGTAGAGATGATTTAGCAGCAGGTTGTTTTGATAAGGAACAGGTTGGCAGCCTTGAGCCAGCTTTAAACCAATCTTTGCTTAGAATTATTCATCTATTGCATTAACTTAGTAACATGGGTTATTTTGTCGTGGTAAAATAATGAAGTGTAATGCGAATAAATACAATGCAATGCAGCCAAAAATCTTGTAGAGGTGGGAGAGGTGGACATGACGAGGTTGGCAGACATGTTTCACAAGCAAACACCTTCTGGTCTAGTACACGTCAGTCGTCTTCCTCTCTGCCTCCAAGCTGTAGTGACCTGTGGAGTGGCGTTACCAGGTGGATGTATACCAAGCAGCCCCAGCTCCAGCAGCCCCCGCCACCTTCCCGCGGTGCCCTGAGGCGAGTCACGCAGCCCAGGGACATGTGACGGCAAGACTGGTACGTTGTTATTCAAATCGTTTTGGCTTGTCATGAATATTGCATGCACTGAGATGTTTGTGAAGCAGTGGGAATTAGGTGATGAAGACTCTGCCTCAGGTGGACGCAAGGGTAAGGAGTGACAGTGTCTCATTCATACGTGTTATTACCTGACCGTCTTGCTTCCCTGTGGTGTACTGCGTTGTGCTGGCCGCGGCGCCCCTCGCTTACCCCGATTATACCACACAAGCTAATGCATTCCCCTCCACATCAGTCTTCTCGGTAACTGTGTGATATTGTTCACTACAAAGTTTAATTCCACTGACTTGTGTTTGTCCCAACCCTAAATATTGTGTTAAGAGTAATTCACTATAACCTAACCTTATCTTCTATCACTTCTTTTATGCTAACTACATGCCTCCCCGCTTATTGCATCCAGTAAATATTAAATTTTACCCCATCTCACACTGGCGGATGAGACTGTATCTTTTCTGATAGTTTTAGATGTATTTAGAGTTAATCTGCAAATTGTTTCTGTTGCAAATCATTAGTTTATTTTTTTAACCCCTCACACTAAAATTAATGATTTGCATTAAATTATTCAGCAGACCATTAAAAACATTCTGTAACAAACAGTTTTGTTTGTGCAAATTACAGAATCAGGATAATTAAACATTGCAGGCAGGGGCTCCTCACAGCACCTGAGCAGTCACTCGACCCTACTGAAGCTTGCCACGTCTGATTCTGTCTAAGATACTACAACATGCCCAGCCTAATTCCAACTAATATTATCCTAACCTACCATAGCCTGACCATTAAAAAAATATTTATAAAACTGATAAATTTTCCTGAGATGGCAACTTGACACTGGTGATGAATTAATTCATCGAAACATTAAGATGAATTTGTGATGGATATATATGGGTTCAAAATATTGAGAACCTTTGAGACAAACCTGTAAGAAGTAACACAGTAAGGCAGTTGTAGAACAAAATAAATACCTTGCATATTTGCTGCAATAAGTAGCTAGCATATTTGCTGCATGTCTTATTCTCATCCCTATCCTGTCCACCTCTAATACAATAGTTCAATAAGTCTTGATCTTCCATCCCATCCTTCTTTATGATAGACTCTGGAAATCCCTGCCTTTTCTGAATTTCACAATTCCTATGACTTGAATTGTTTCTAAACACTACCTCATGATTTTACATGATCTTTTTGAATACAGTTTAGTGAACTGTGACACCTGTTGCTGGATAGGCAGGCTCATGTCCTTCATCACTCATCTGGCATGATGTTGGCTTCACTTGCCTTTCTTGCATTTATTCTCTTTTGGAGAACTCATTTTATGTATCCTGCCATTCTTTCCATTGTAAAGAAGGCTTGTACAGTGCTTAGGATCTATAGAATGGAAACAGACAGGACCATTTTCATGAACCCTCCTTGTCCAGCAAAGGTGCTACCACCACCACTTAGTTTATTTTCATGAAAAATCAATAGAAAATATTTAAGAAAATATTTATGTCTTAAATGTAAATATATTAAGAAAGGGGAGGTTATCTTACACTAGATTTTCCTATGCATTAGAATACAAAGACTTGATTCAACAATGTCCACTGTTTGACACTGGAGAGAATGGTTGAGACATTACATCATGTGAGATAGTCAGTATTCAATAGCTGGTCACACACAATGCATTGTGTTGATACCACTTTGACCTGAAGCCACATCCCTTACCTCAATCAGAAGACAACTGGTTGTGACAATGCTGATAAGACCACACAGAATCAGGATGATTAAACATTGCAGGCAGGGGCTCCTCATAACACCTGAGTCGTCACCCCACCCTTCCCCACCCTACTAAAGCTTGCCACATCTGATTCAGTAGTACAATGGTTTACTGAAACTTTATCCCTTGAGTTGTGGCTTGATATTAGTCATGATCACCATCAAAATGTTTTAAATGAGATTTATTTATTTATTTCAAAATTTTGCTTGTATTTGGAAATGTATCACAATATAGAAGAGATGCCCAAACTATTTATCCAATGTAACTTTTAGTATTGGTGTATAGGAAGGAATTGTGTAGACTTTACTGCAGGAATGATAGGAAAGTTTACTCTTACAGTCAAAAAGAAGAAATCTGTTATGAAATCAAGTCTACAAAGTTGTCATATAGCTTTAATATTAATTTTTCAGGTTGCTTGACAGACTGGAATCATGTTCAAGTGGTTGCAAGGGCAGATCAAGAAGAAAAATGATGGGTCCTCTAGAACTCATAACAGCGAGTCAGTAGAGGTAGCAACTGATGCAGCAGTGTATGATAGAGTCATAGAGGAGCAGGGCCAAATGGGAGGGAATGCCCCGTCAGACCTCGGCACACTGCCAGTACTGGACCAAAGGCAAGACTCCCTGGCTGATAGTCAAGTTGTATTCTACAATAAGACACAAGAAACTGAAAATGTCCACACTATACGTGTTACTGATGAAGATCCTCGGGGGAGTGGTGATTGTCCTGCAAAGTGTGCGTCTCCTACTTCATCTAAAAAATTTTCAGGTAATTCTGCTAGCAGCCTCTCTTCCATCTCAGGAGCAGAGGGGATAGATACTCGCCATCACTACTGTCAAGAACATCCAAATAGCACACACAAGTCTACGTCAGATACTTCACCTGCACAAGAATTATCAGGAAGCGCTCTCAGTCTTCAGAACCATAGAGAAAATGTTGATATATGCTGTAAGTCTAGCAACTCTCAGGACCTCAACAAGAAGTCTGTCGAATCAGTTGTGGAAAATTTGAATTCTTCAACAGCAGTCCCACATGATCCTTTGTACAATTCTGAGACCAGCTTTGCCCATCAGAGATCAAATACTTTGGAGGAGAGTAGATCAAAAGATGAAGAAAAGGAAAGTACATTCTTTCAAAATAAAAAATTTGAGTTTGTCTCTGAGGTGAATGCCATGCGGTTAGATCAGTGTGTGAATGAAGCCGCAGTTCCACCTTTGCAACAATTAGTCACATCTGAAAAGGTGATTGAGAATGGTCAAAGCAATGAGGAAGTTCTTGCTCCTGCTGCCCCAGATAGCAAAGCATCTCCTGCAGAGGCAACAGGAGCACCAGACCTGGTTGGGGATGTTGTGCCTGATGTGCAGTTAGAGAGAGAGTTCTCTGCAGAATGTGAAAAAGATTCGGCCGAAGTGGAAAAAAATACCAAGAAAGCACGGGTTAAAGACAAAGCTTCTCAAACCCAGACTGTCAAGTATGAGTGCTCTAATGTGTACTGCTACCCAGAGTCATGCCTCTACAACCAGAAGGGAAGGAAGTGCACAGTTCTCGGTGAGCATTTCATATTGACATACTTGAGGGAATCCCCTGTGTTGGTTAGCACAGCATTGCAGAACACAGTAATTGGTCCTGTGGGCTGTGTGAATGTTTGGTGTTGGGGGAAGGTGTCTGAATTGAAGCACATTTCAGATGGCACAGAATTGTATTTTGATGCAATAGTGTCTCCAGGAACAAGTACTTTTGTTGCCTTGATTATTTGGCAAGGTGCAAAACCAACCCATAGTGTGCAACCATTCTACAATTCCTATGTAATCATTGAGCTAATGAGAAACTGCCCCATTAAGTTTGTCTCCTTCAGTAAGGAAAATGGTGTTGTTACTACAGTGAACTGTGGTAAAACACTAAAGGCTGTATTCTCAAAGTCAGTAGTGTACATCGGTGGAAAGAAAACTGAGACAGCAAGTGAAATAAAGAAATTATCGATCTCCACTTCCCATCATTTATATGGCGATGTGTTGAAACTTATGACTCTTGATAAAGATGGAAATAGTACATATGAGTTCATGTGTTCTTGCATCTGGCAAGGTTGTAAGCCCCACCAGTTGGAAATCCCAATATATGATCCTTTTAAACTGTACAAAAAAACACCTGCCTGTTTTCCTGTCGCAAATAAACAGGCAATGCTTTTGTGTGACATAGATGCTGTTCTTATGCTTGAAGATGCAACATACAAAATTATGTTTAAAAGTGAAGGGCAGACTGTTGTTCTACCTTATAACAAAAAGATGTTGTTTTCTGGGAATCAAAGAACTGCTCCTGTTAGTAGCAGAGTGAAGGTTCACTTGAGGAAAATGTTTGCTAAAGGTACTAATACGTGGATGATCTTAATGGTGCAGATTCCTCCTTCCTTAACTTGTGACACAATGCCCAGTGATATCCAAGATCAGACCACCACCATCACCACCACCACCACACCAACATATCAGCCCCCAATACCTCCAGCTACCCCTACCAAGAAATCTCCTATTCTTCCACAAACTGTTGCAACAAAAAGTTCCCCCAAGGCCATGGATTTGCCTAGTTCAGCTGCAGATTCTCGCCTGCTAACACAATGGCCTTCTGAAAGTGATGTAGCACTGAAACAACAGTGCACCACATCAAGCAGTGTTTCTAGGAAGGGCTTGAACACAGACCATGGCCA
Organism: Callinectes sapidus; assembly: GCA_020233015.1. Taxonomy (NCBI): domain Eukaryota; kingdom Metazoa; phylum Arthropoda; class Malacostraca; order Decapoda; family Portunidae; genus Callinectes; species Callinectes sapidus. The sequence continues at coordinate 10,472,869 of CM035200.1, read as the reverse complement.
GCCAGCAACCAGCAGTAACAGTTTAGCTAATGGAGAACACACAAAGCTCCTCCCTGGAATCCCTTGCATGTCAGAACTCGGTGCTGGGAGTACTATGGAAGAATTGCCAGTGGCTACGTCTAATGGAACAGAGCAGATCCACTTCATTGTCAAAGACCTGTCATTAAATTCTAAAGGTGTAATCTCTCAATATAATCAGACAGGTCCTCTCAGGGTTGTAAGGAATAATAATGGAGTCTTGAAAAATATAGGTGAGGCTTTTATACTAGAGACACAATTGAATGGCAAAGAAGTGCAAATAGAAGTAGGGAAATCACCATGGGTTGCTTATGAAGATGGCAGAGGTGAAAGATGTGAAGCACCCATGTCAGATTTACCTGTAGGGTTTGATGCACACATGGTAGACATCCCTCAAGCTGGACTAGTTGGTCATATTTTAGCACTCTGGACTGGGAAGAAACCTCTGAAAGCCTCACTTGGGAGCACTACTTATTACTTTGATGCTCCTGCATTGTACCATGGCTCAGATAAGGAGGGATACCTTGAATTCACTGTGTTGCTTGATGGGAAAGTCTTCACCATCTCTACAATGAGTACTACTGCATTATTTGAAGCATCTGGAGAGCAGTGTACCTCTTTGACTCCATCCTCTCATGTCTTCCTTCACTTGAGTGTGAAACAAAAGATTTGGACACTATTCATGGTGGTTCTTCAGTCAGGCAGCAAAACCTCAAATGGAACTCAGGAAAGTAATACGTCATCCCCCAAGCTGTCTTCCACACCGGACTCTGACATTCTGAGATATCCTCTGAACTTACAAGCAGAGAACAAGACCAATGGTGTGCCTGCCATGCACAAAACTGCTCGTGAATATGGATTTACACACTACCTTAAAAACCTTTATGGAACCCTGACAGAGACAGATGGAAAGAGAGTTATATGTGCCTTTAATAAAGATGTATGTCTGTCAGTACAAGTCCCTGAGCATTGCGTTGTGGATGTAAATGGAGTTGCTACAGATGTTAGAAAAGTTTCTCTTGGAACTAAACTCCGATTTGATGCTTTTTGTGAGGATTTGGACAGTTTAAGTTATTGGACAGCTGTGATATGGTTGCAGAAAAAGACACAAATGTATGTAGCACCAACAGGAAGTATGTATTATCTAAATGTGAGAGGTAAGTGCTTGAACTCCAGTGATAAGGAAGTTAGATTTGAATTCACTATAGCAAATACAGTTCAGCAGGTGGTATGCAAAAATGCATACGTTATCTCACCAGATGGAACTTGGCAAGCCTTACGGAGCCTCAGGGTGGGCACACCTGTTCAAGCAAACATTGTGCAGCACATGGATAATATTAGTATAAATAATTTCATTTATGTTGATGCATCTGTCCCACTCTCTCTAACTTCCGTGGCAGCAGAGAGAAACTTGGAGAACAGCTCTGTGACAAAAAGTGTAACCAAGATGAATGAAGAAAAGTTACAGAACAACAGTGTGACAAGTAGCAAAAAATTAGATCCTCCTCCAAGTGCTTCTATAGGCAACATTGAGAAAGACAAAATTGAATTGAAATCAGTGACCGGAGATACAAAAGAAGCAGCATTTGAACCTGAACTGCAAACACACACTCCATGTGAACATGACATTGCAAAGGGAAGAATCAGTGAGATGAAGCATGATCAGTACATCTTTACAAGTGAAGGTGGTAATATCCAAATTAATGTAAATCCCATGAACATTGCTGTAGACCCAGAAGCAAGTCCTGAATCACCACTGGGAGAGTTTTATTTGGTGTACCATAAGAAGAACAAGGAGGGGAAGTGTGGGTGGTATCGCCGGCAGACCCACCAGGCATACCTACAACACCATATGATTGTCCACTCACACAACTTGGACACCAGGATCCTCACCTTAGCACTGCCTGACCAGTCCAGTCTTTACAACTTCCTTTTTGATAATGAGATAATAGTTAAAGGAACCAAGTTTGATGGTAGATTTCATCCTCTCAAAGCAGGAATGATTGTGCACCCTATTATTGAGGACATAAAGTGTGTCCACATTGATGGTCATGCCATAAGTCATCGCATAGTACTTCTGACTACAGTGAAGGAAGTAGCTGTTATCTGCTTGAACTTCTTAAACAATCCTTCTTTTGACAATGAAGAAAAGCACGATGATGAGGTTTATGGAGACCATTATGGTGTAGACTTTGATGCTTTATTTGAACAAAACTTGGCGGAAGAAAAGCACAAAGCTGAAGGCAATGTAAATGATTCCTCAAGATGTCTCATTTCTTCAGAAAGTAATGCCATTCATCACCCAGTAAATTATTTGCTTGACAGACATGATGAAGACAACATGCCTGGTGTCGATGCAGAGGGAGAAACACTAAGGGAACTTATCAACACAAAGCATCCAATGGCAGTTTCTAAGAGCCACGTAACAAGATATGTAACACTTTGTGGAAAAATACAGCCACAAAGCTCAGGCACCTTTGTGTTTTGCAGTGAAAAATTACCATTTCCTGTGCACATAACACCGAGCATCCCACACTGTGATACCACTGCATGTGAGAGTCAGGGGAAACAATTCATGTTGGGTCGTAAAACATATGACAAAGAAACAGGATTAACTGATTTTGAGCCCCTTGTTGTTTGGCCAGAAGAGAGAAAATGTAACCCATACATTCTTGTAACCAACAAGGTTTCAAGAAGGAACAATTTGCTCATGGTTACTGATGCTATTACTGAAGAAGAGAAGTTCTATTTCTTTAACTATGATGTAGTGTTTTCACTCAAAAATAGTTATAAGCTCAATGAAGTAATAAAGTCCTATTCTAAACAAAAAAAAATGCTAGGACTGTATGCAGTAGTGGACAAGCTCCCTTCTTTTCAAACAGAAGAGCACAATGTAGAAGGAAATATACTTCTATTGACAACCAGCAAAAATGTTGCTGTAGCCTCTATAGATGCCTTTATTGGCTGTTGTCATGAAGAAGAGTTTTCGTTTCAACTGCCACTTAGTCATATTTTTCAAATGTTGCACCTGCACAAGATCAGGATGGACCGAGCCTCCAAGTGCAAGAGAGGCTCGACCTGCTATTATTCAGTGAGAGCAAGCAGCTTCAACTCTGCATTGAAGTCAGTTGGCGGCTGCCTTGAAACTGTCACAGATGACTTTGCCATCATGCGTTGTGACAAGAGGATCTACAAAGCTGCGTGCCTTCTCTCCAACATATACTATCAAGGGGAGATCGTAACATCCTGGGAGACCATTCCCAAACACCACTGGAAAAATTTATGGGCCATCATATTACCACTACCTGAAAGCATTCAGGAGGATGAATTAGAGGTGGATGCCGTGGCTTTGGTGGCATGGTGTTGTCGTGGACCCAGAGTGCTGGCAATGCACCAGTGTTACTACCATGTGCAAACACCATATGTGCCTTACCTTGGAATTGAGGAGAGTCAGGAGGCAACACCCACCAGCCTGTTACTACAATCACAGAACTCCTCGCACTCCTCTCTAAACTGTGCTGGTAAAGGGATGTCTCTGTCAGAACTAGAGTCTTGGCGGTGTCAAGCAGGAAACACCATAGTTGCCTTTAATGATAGTATTTTGCAGTCTTGTGGTTTGTCAAAATTGAGTGGTAAAATAACTTTGATAGATGGAACAATTGTTCTCTTTACCAGTACTGAAAATGAACTGGTAAAAGGCAAAGTTTCAGATATATTTATCAAAGGTAAAAGATGTGAATCTCTGAAAAGCATAGTTGATGAAATAGATCAAACCTTCACCCTTGTGGCACAAAAATGTTCTCCCACTGTTTACCTGGAGAAACTCGTACAAATGGAAGTTCTCATTGGATTCACTACTTCTTTAAAAGGAATTGGGATTCATGTCTGCAGTAAACATGCTTGCATATTAGAAAACAGCCTTCTTAAGGAAGAAATTGCAATAGCAGAGAGAGTTTTTGGTGATATTGCTTTAGTGTGCGAGCAGTCAAATCAGTGTTCAGACTACTATCTGTCTCAGTTAGCTGTTGCAGAGAATGAAACACCCACACCACCAGAAACTGTGAAGATTATGAAGCACACACTTTGTTGTGGCACTATAGTAGACATAGATAAAGAGACTCCTGACCATGTGAGAGTGAGTCTTCAGCAAGGGCCAGATTCCCTCACTGTGCCTGTGTCTCGTAGCCGCCTGATGGGCCTCCAAGGGGATCTACCTCTCTGCCATGCTGTTGGACACAAATTGAAAGTAATTCTCAACACTATAACAGGAGATGAAAGGGAAGAATACAGAATTCTCATGGGTTGGGGAAATTTCTCTAAGGATTTTGGCATGTCTTACTATCCCATTCTTAAGCCTGATTTGTCTTTTTCCCAAAAATCTAAGTTCCACTGCTGTCCAAGAGGATTTGAGGTGAAAGCCTTTCAAAATGTGTATAATTCTAATATGTTTGAGGTCAAAAGTCTCTATAGATTGAAAAAAATTGATGTAGAATCTGGCAGAGGATTCTTTCATTACTGGCTAGATGAAAAACCTATCTCTTGTAAAATAGAATTTATAGCTGGCTGGCTCAAAGTTGACAAAGTCCAAGAAGAACTCTGGAATTTGCTGGTGGTTAAAGGATATCAGACAGAGAAAGAATGTGCAGAGGCTTTGGCAGCATGGCAAGGTGACTGTGATTCCCTAGTTGTTGAAGTTTGTGATGTTCATGGCACACATGGACTGTATGTGTCACAAGAAGAGAAACCAAAGACAAAAAACAACCCAGTCCCATCATCTCATAAAAGATCTAGACGAAATAGTGAGCCCACTGAGACTGATCTGCTAGCCAGTTTTCAATTAATCCCACACTTCAAGTCCAGACGCAATAGTGAGCCGCTGAATGCAAGTCTTTCTATCAATATGAAACCAAGACGGGCAAACACTATTGAAAAAGATGGTCCAGGATTATCAAGATCACTTCCCAGTGGAAGTGATCACCCTTTGAGTAGTGGACTTGATATGAGTAAGGATAGCAAGAAAGCTTTGCCCTTTAATTCTGGCTCCATTCAACTGGTGTCTATAAAAGAGGACTCTATGGCAGAGGAAGGAAAAGTGTACCCATCAGAAGGCATAGAGCAGTCCCTCCTTAATCAGCCATTGTGCAGTTCTTTACTGTGTGATGAAAAAGATGAAAATGTTGTCCTGGATGTGAAAAGTGAAAGGGACAGGAGCAACTTAGTTGTTGGCAACATGATAAAGAATAAAAGCATGATATCTTCCGAGCCAGAAAATATTTCCCGGGACAAAACAGGAAGAAAACTTGAGTGTGATCCAGACTCACTGAATACATCAGGGGACATGACAGTTACACTGAAAGTTCTTCTCAGAAAAACAGAGACAATTTTTGGTTATGTGGAGGAATATGGTGATCATTGTGGCATTTTAGTAAGTGATGGAGAGCCAGTTTTATTTGATGGGCAGCTGTTTGATGAGACAATGCAGAAAAAGGCAGCATCAGAAACACCTCAGTCTGAGAAAGAGAATCTCAAGGCTTTGGCCCTTGAACTTGAACAGCCAGTTACGGTTTTAGGTTTTGAAGTAAAAAAGATCGCTGCAATGGTATGGCGTGAAGCAAGTCCTGTGATTGATACCATCTCTGTAGCAGAAAATTTGAATGCATACAAGATGAACTGGGATGTGGAATTCATAGGTACTTTTGACCAGTTGGAGCTAGAAGAATTCACAGAAGTTCTGCAGCAAAATAGAGGGGAAGATCTGACTCTAGTTGATGAATGTGAATTACTCAAGGTAATGGATGAGTGTGGGATCTTGAAAGTAAAGAATTCAGAGGCCAAAGTTTTATTCCATAAGAATAATATGTTGATGAATAATGAAACCTTGACCAAGGAGAAATGGAAAGATACTCTCCAGCTGCTTATGGAACAGGAGCAGATATTGCATTGTAGAGGTCAGCAGCTCACACCACAGGAAAGGGAGAGTGTTAAGGAGAAAACTGGTGAGGAAGTCCAGTACAAGGCTCAATTGGTATTATGCACCACTGGCCCCTTAGCTATGAAGGTGGAGCCAAGTGCCACAACAGTTCCTAGTACTGCATTGACACCAAATGTAGGTTTAGACTTCCTTACTGCTCAACTCCCTGAAGATACTGACAGCAATACTGGCACAACTTTCAGGGAGAACATGCAGCCTCCTGCTGAGAAGGCAGACTGTGCTAGTGTCAAGTCTGGCGATTTATCAACTCTTTCTAGCTGGTCAGAATTTTTACTGCACAACAAAGCAAAAAGAGAGGAAATTTTTAAGAACATTGAGATCTTTCCACTGCATACAGCATTGCATACTCTTCCTCCTCATCCTGGCAGCTTGTGGGCTACAAGACCATCCTTGATAATTAACCCTGGTAGACAAGAAATCTTATCTGAATGCTTCATCTCAAGTTATGCAGATCATTGTGGCATTCTAATAAATGCTAATGAACCAATTTTGTTTGATCAAAACCTCATCAGTATGATGCAGCTGGAAGAGGTGCCATGCGACTCATCTCAGACAGAGAAGAGTCTGGAGGCTTTAGTGTGTGAGCTGGACCAGCCTGTTAAGGTTCTATCACATGAAGTTCGAAAAGTTGCAATGGTTCTGTGGAATAGAAAGAAGCCTAAAATTGATAATGACCTTCTATGTAAAAGCTTGGATGTGTATAAGCTAAACTGGATTGTTTCCCTTACATGCTGGGAGTCATTATTAAATAACTTGAGACCCAAGGCAACTGTGTGCAAGTCATTCATACCTGTTATATATGCTCATATTTCAAATTTACCTGAATTTATATACTGTTGTTCAAAAGATTATAGTGTGAGACAGTTCAGAGTTACTTCATGTTTAGGTGAAGTTGTTGTGTTGGAGCATCAGGATGATCTTGTGCTGGCCCTGAGGAGTGACGTGAGGTGCAGTGAAGATGAACTTAAAGAGGGAACATATCTCTGGGTCATAAGTGTGAAGTTACTTGAACCTTTTAATTATGGTAGTTTCTTTATCACTCACTTTGCCCTGCTGGTGTATTCTGGGGAGACTGACCCTCCTGAGGCTGCCACCATCAAGTTGGAGTGGATCAAAGGAAAAATAGAAAAAGTAATACAAGTTTTGAGGAAGTTTGGTGATGGATTTGTACATACAAATATTCGAGTAATAGTTGACAGGCCATCTGAAGTGAAGCCATACCTCATGGACCCATTCTGGGGCATTACACAAGACAGACCTGAAGGAGGCATGATGTTTGCTGTAGAGTGTGAAATTATCAGACTCATTAAGAACTCTGGCATCTTGAAAGTAAAGGGGAAGACACGAAAGGGAATGGAAGTCAAGATATATTTCCGAAGAACTGCTGTCGTTGTCAACTCTCGACGCCTACGAAATAACATTCCCTTAGCTGAACAGTTGTCTCATCTACAAAACCAGACCTGGCGTTGCACCTGTGTAAGGCTGAAATCAATTGAGATGGCGTCTGTAAAGAAGACTGTGGGTGGTGATGATGTACAGTACAAGGCTAAGTTAGTGTGGTGTGAGGTTTTGGACCCAAGGCAGACAGCCCTGATTTCTGAGGACAAAGGTGTGGCCAAAGCAGCAGCAGCAGCAGCAGCAGCCAACACTACCTCGCCACCAGCAACACCAAGGCAATCTGCAGAAGTATTGGTGAGTAGATAGTTTGTTTGCTCTAGTATGGTAGTGGAGCAACTGACTTTACCAGTAGTTGAGTTTTCACAACCATTCTTGTAGTCAATTTTGAGAGAAGTTAGGTGTTATGAAGTGCTGAACATAATTACTGGATTGACCATAATAATTTTCCTCATCAGAATGGGCATGATCAAGTGGAGATGGAGGGATTGTGCAATGTGGACAGGCCTCTCCCCACTGGCACCAAACCAAAGAAGAAACTAAGGAAAAGGAACAAAGCTAAAGATACCAAGGATAACTCAGATCAAGAGCAGAGGGTTAGTACCATAAAGTTCTCTTAACATCAGTAATACATATATTAAACTTAGAAAGTATGAAGAAGAGGAACTACAATTTTTCTTGAGATGTCATGAAGGAATATGATATGCATGAAAGTTTGCATGCCATTGTGTACATTAGATACAGAGATTACATACCTTAGTAACAGCATCCTGTCCTTGATACAGATGAAGAGGTTTCACAACAAGCATAATGACTTTATTCACCATTTTATTTCTTTAAACTAACAATGTTATTTTGATATTCCTCAGCCAAACACTTACATCCCCCAGTCAAGTCCCAAGATGAGTGCCCAGCCGAGTAATGCCCAGCCAAGGGCCAAGGTGGGACATCTCACTGAGGTTCACCGTACTGTTGCTCAGATAGCGCTGGAGGACAAGCAGCTCAAGTATGTGACCCGTGACAAGTGCTTCCTCTACGGCCTGTGTCTTGGCAAGGTGGAGCTTTGGCATGTGCTCTCCATAGGTGAGTCTGAAACTAGTGATACAAGTCAAGTGTTGCATGCATTGCATTCATGTGTGAACTCTTAACCATGATAGAGGGGGAGGGAAAATCAGGGGATAGATGAGGTGTGTTGTGATCCATCCTTGGACACAATCAGACTCTTTCTGAAACAGTTCCAGTCTCTTCTCTTAAGGAGTGATTCTAGGTGAATATATTTATATATATGTATGGTATATGAAACTCGTATTGCCTTTTTAGAATTACAAAACTTATACTATTTTATATATTGAGTAAATCTTTACGTTGTCGACTTCGCGGCAAGTTTGTTTCACGTCACAGTCCACCAACCATACCCTTGTCTACTGAAGAAATTTTACTCTTCTTATTTAAACTAAAGGAATTCCTGTATAACCTAACTTACATAAACACACAAAGTAAATTTTTAAGTTACTAAATGAGACCAACCCCCTTGCCTTGTTCTAAGCTCTACTCACGAAAGAGTGTAGTACATCAGCATCTTGGCTCCTTTTCGATTAATGTCTTCTTTCTTCTTTCTTGAAGTCTTGTTGCTTCTTTATATCTTGAAGTCTTGTAACTTCAATGAGGAAGAGTTTGTTTGTAGAAGGAACAGGATGAGATCTCTGCAGCCGGAGGACAAGACAAGCGGCTGGTTCTGCAAGTCCTTATTCTAAAGGGGTTTGACTAGATGTTGTCTGGATGTAGACTAGTCGTCCCTTCTGCTGCCTCTCTATTATATATTCTCTTACGGAAGTGCATGGGGGTGTTACTTAGCTATTTTTGTTTTTGTTGTCGCACCCAGTATCCGTTTTTTCTACTGCTCCAGTTCGTCCGTATCACCAGATGTTATGGGGGCGTGACAGATACCACTCTCATCTCCCTCGCTGTTCTCCATATCTTTCACTGTTATTTCGGGTAACCGGTCAGCTTGCAGGGAACGGCTCCAACAGATTCCCCCTTCAGCAGACCTCGTCCCTGAGGTCTGACAGTGGCTTGATTTGGTTTCCGGAAGCGTCGTCTCACGGTGACTGACTGCCAGGCCTCATGCTTGATGATGTGTTTAGACTCCTTGTTACATACAGGTTGACAGTCATGGAGCCCAGGAAACACAGGAGGAATGTCAGTCTGACTGCAAGCCACAGCCACACTGAAGATGTCCGAGGTTGTTCCACATGCTCAGGCTGCAGGGGTTGTAATGTGGACATCATGTCATCTAGGAGAAAGGGTCTGTCACGTCCAATACTGCTAAAAGAAGTAGTTTTAGACATATTTTCCAACCACCTCTGTTGTGTTGGTTAGAGGGCAATTTCTACATTGAGAGGGGCAGGTAGTATGGTGAGGGGCGGTTGTTGAGCTATTGTGTTGTGAGCAGGCAGAGTAATAGCTGCACTATGTGCACTGCAACCTTGACCTAATGTAAGTGTGCCCGTGCCGTTTATTATCTGCTGAAGTTTGTTGACTTGATTCACTGGACAATTCAGTTAAAGTCATTGGCTCACTGGTAGCATAAGTCCAGTAGCCTTCTCCTTTAATAAAGTTAGGAGGAAAATGCCTCAGAACATATGTATCACAGAGTTTTAAAGTATCTTGTTTGTTTAAAAACAGGGCAGACTCACATGTGTCAACGGAAGCATCATTTATAGAACCTAAAGGGGGGCAAACATAAATTGTCATGTTTGCTGCATTGGTCAAAGTTATCTACTAGGATGTAATGGTTCCTGTCTTCACTAAATGATAAATAGTTTGATACATGTTGATTTTGCACAAAATAATTTGTATTTGGTACTGCATAAGGCAGAGAATTTATCTTAATACAGTACATCAAAGATATCATTTGGTTTCCCTTTAAAGGGTATCGCAAGGTAGAAGCTATGTGAACCAGGCAAGGTTGTAGGCCTAGAAGTAACTCTTTATCAGGTCTCTGTATAGCACTATATATTCTGGTATTGCTGGGAATAACCACCCAGGGGGCCTTATTAAAGCCTCTTTTAATATATTCAGTAAAATTTTGTCAGAGTATAATTGCGGTTGTATTGGTTTTCAATAGGGCTAATAGGCCCATTTTTAAATTTAAGTAGTCATTGTTAATATCAATTAATGCTAATTCCAAATTCATTAATGTCCCTAATATTCTTTGTTCCCCTTCTAGTGCTAAAGTTTTTTGAGAAAATTCTCTAATAATTTTATGTGACATATTAGATGCTAATTCAAGTCATGCAATTGCTGAGTTTAAGGATCTTATTTCCCTTATTGTCATATTAAGAGTAGTAGAGTGTACATTTAATATTATTCTTTCTTTTTCTGTCAGTGATCCTACTCTTTGTAGTTTTTCATGAATTGCATCTATCTGATCTTGAGTGACAGTACCAAACAAAGTATTTGATATGGAACCTATCAAATTTAATACACCCCACTTTTTTTGTAGTAGGTGTGTAGTTCCAGTCATATATTTAAGAAATTCATTCATTTCTATAAATAATTTAGAAAATTCTCTATCAAAATTTCTCAAAGATTTCTCTTAAAAAGATACTACTGCATAAGAAGTATTCATATGGGATATATTCCACTCAAGGTCAGCTGTGATGTTTCTTGCTCTTATTAAAGGTTCTTGGATGTCCTGTGTATTCAATTCTAGAGGAACTATGTATTGTCTTCCTGTCAGAATCACTTTGAAGGCAGGGGTGTAGCTTAAACCCATTCTTAGAAGGGACTCTGTCGTAGGGCCTTGTGGTACCGCTTGGGTGATACAACACATCTGTGGATAAATTAATATTTTTAGCTTACTTTTTGGGCTTTGTTTTTTCTATGGGCATATTCTATAGGAATTTGCATGACATTCTAGAGTTCGGGAACTGTACTCCAAGACCTTAGGCTATACCTATTTGAAGTCTCGTTATTTTCTTCATGTTCTTTATCCCGTGTTAGATTGACAGGCACCTCTGACTCTTCATTACTTTCATCTGACTCATGGGTTACTTCATTAGGAACGACCTCAACTTTCTCTTCATTATTACTATAAAAATTGTATTCACCTGGGTTTAGCACTCTAGCTACATACTCATCATTATTTTTTTATGGGTATGCTTTCCTTACATTTGGATTTTATTTTAAAGTAATATTTTCTCCTGGTATTACCCTTATTCTATCAGTGTGTACTGTTATCTCAGTGCTACAGCACTGATTTGGTGTATTACCCGGTAATTTTTTATTTCCCTCCTTTAAGGGATATGTTGGAGATAAACCCTATCTTCTATTTTTAATTTTTTTTTTTAAATTTTTCCTCCTCTATGGAATCTTTTCATTTCTTCTTGTCTCATTTCTAGGTACGGAGCACATCTTTCATATAATTATCTTCTCATAGTGATCAGTGTCATTTCTTCTTTGTACTGATCTATATTGTACCAAGGCTTAGGTACTTCATCTAATATTTGGTATGGTAAAGGTGGGTCTCTCATATGCAACAGGTAAAGTGGACTATCTTTGATAATCCTGTGGCATGCAGAATTATATGCATACGTAGCTGTGGATAACATTTCATCCCATATTTCTGGATCATTCTCGGTTAAGATCCTGAGGATATTTACAATTGTATAATTTGCTCGCTCAATTACTCCATTTGCAGAGGGCTTATAGGCCATAATTGTGGCGTGGCTTACTTGAAACCTTTCTGTTATGCCTTTGAATATCTGGTTCACAAACTCCTTACCTTAGTCTGTGACCACTGTTTTGGGTGTTCCGTGTATACACACAACTTTGTTGAAGAATACTTTGGCTACCTCTGTAGCTTCTTTACTACTTAGAGGTTCTGATATAAGGTATCTTGTAAAAACATTTATAATGGTAAATATATACTTCTTACCATTATCTGAGGTACCCATTGGTCCTACTATATCCATATGGATTCTTTCAAATGGAGCTTTTACGTCAGGGTGTCGTCTGAGAGGTGCTGGGGGTGAGTTTCCCACACTCTTAAAGCGACAGCACAATTGACATTGTTTACAATATTTCTTCACATCTTCCTTTATCCCTGGTAAATAAGCCATTTTTATACACCTGTTCAGCATTATTTTAACACCTCCATGGCCAGCTGGAAACACAGAGTGAGCTAAACATAAAGCCTTCTGGGTGTAATCAGGGGTAAGGATTATTGCTCTTATGGGTTCCCCATAAGGACTATATGTCTTTCTGTATAGGATGTCTTCATCCAATTCTAGTTCATCTAGAGGCAATCTTGTATTGCATTTCTCTAGTTTTAGTTCATTTTTTATTGCTTGCAAGTCTTTTTGTTCCAAGATACCCTTTTTAATTATTTTATATGCTTTATTCTTGTTTTGGAGTCTTTTGATCTCGAGACTCCATTCAACCTCTTCTTGGGCTTTGGTGTGGGCATCCCCTACACTCATTATTTTGTCTCGTGGATCCACTAATTCTGTTTTGTCTAACTTCTTCATTCTCGAGAGGAAGTCTGCTACTATATTCTCTTCCCCGGGTAGGTATTTTATGCTGAGATCATATTCAGATAATAATGTTTGCCACCTGGCAATTCTTTTGTTTGGGCTTGCGACTTTTAGGAGCCAAGGTATAGGACGGTCATCTGTGTGAATTTGTATATGATACCCGAGACACAAAGGTCGGTTTACTTGTAAGCCGTATACTATTGCAAGGGCTTCTCGCTCTGTGGCGCTGTACTTCTTTTCAGAAGAAGTTGATGGACTATGTTAGTAATAGGCCTTGAATCAGTCCCATGAAACAACCGCTGATTAGACACAAAGTCATACCAGTGGTATCCTATGATCCTGCGAAGGCATCTAGCACCAAAGATATCAATTTGCCTCTTCCTCTATATATCAACAGTTAATGCTTTCATTTCTCCATTCCAATGATAATGTCACTCGAGAAGCATCACAAGTATCAACTCTTCATCTGCAGTGCTCCACTGCCACCAACACTTGTCCCTTCATAAACTACACAATGAACTTGCACTTGACTTGAAGAGGAGTGATACCTGTTGGAGAGACTATGGAGTTGACTGCAAACTTGTCACTCTTCAAGCTAAGAGAGTAATTCAGACATTGATTCCCACAGCACCTCCTGACTGAAACTTTACCCTTGGGGAACTACATAAGGTGGCCTCCAGAGATTCTGAATATGTACAATTCCTTCAGTTTCCAAAGAGCAGATTCCTGATAGACTAGAATGCCTCACTCATTGTTCTCCACCCTTGCTGGAAGATTCAAGAGGCCATTCTACTGCAATGAGGACCTTGCCCTGTACAGTGCTCAAATGTTGGTGCCTGCAGCCCTACAATACTGGTACTGGTTGGGTATTGATGCAGGCATGTGAAACCAGTCAGCAGCAAGAACCATGGCTCTGTGACAACAGCTCTACTCAGCCTTTCAAGTCTGTCACAGGAGACTATTACTTAATAGAAAGGAAGGCATTTCTAGTTATTGCTGACCACCTCTCTAGTAGTGTCTAGTTGTGTCTCGTAGCAGTGGTGTGACATTCATTGCCACCATCCGCTTCTTCTGTCACCTTTTCAGGGACCTGGGTTTTCTTGTACATCTACACACGAATGGTGTTCCACAGTTCATCAGCCGTGAGATCGCTACATTCCTCAAGTGTTAAGGAATCCACCACCACATATGTGTTGTTGCCTGTCTGTGACAAGCTAAAACTCTCACGCTTGGCATCTTCCACTGCTGCAGTGATGTGATGTTGTTTGGGTCCAGGATTTAACTATGTAGGAGTGGGATAAGGTTGGCACCTGCTCAAGATACACAGCGGCCAGTGTGGTGGATAAACCTACACTTCCTCTGTTTGGCCCCAGATGCTGCCTCAATACCCTTAGAGCACCACACAGCTATCTCCATGGCACCAGATGGAGTGGTACCTTGTAGGTCACAACAGCTTCAGAACTGCAGTCGCTCACAGTCCTGTTGACTTGTGAGCACAGAAGTGGGGGGGAATGAGATGTGAGTTATGCATGTATGTAAAGCCAACACATGGGATAGATTACCTTGTTTGTAATCAACATTTCTATCTCTTCCCTTCAGGACTGACCATGAAATATGAGCTGACTGAGGATGGGAAGGAACTGAAGGTGGTGTGGTTGGGTGAAGCGGACCTCATGGAACCAGCAGTAATTTTGGACACAATGCGTGATTGGTGTCTTATCAACAATGTCTCATCTTCTGCTACTACAATTCTGGTTAGTCATTGTTCTTCACTTTGGGTCGTCATCACACCATCCTCACCTTCACAAACCAGGGCTGTGGAGTTGGAGTTGGTAAAAACGTCCTAACTCTGATTCCAACCTCAATATAAATTTCAGAGACTACATAAATCCCACTTTATTTACACTCGAGAAAAGGAAAAATCATATCAGTGCTACTATCTGTTGGCAGAATAACGAGAAACAAAACAAACTTGAATGGACGTATGGACTATGCATTTGTTTTTTTTCATTTCATCATTTGTCTATTCTGAAATCAAGTCACTTTTGAAGCAACAAATAACCAATCATCATCCTTCACACAGAAATAAGTTAGTGCCTCAGAATTGTGAGCTGATTGAGTCACAATAGACAGAGGAGCACATGCAGCAGCAACAAATGTTCCACCAGTATGCAAAAATCCCAAAATTCTGTAATGTGGGAATTAAAAGAGTTACTTATACCATCCAACTAGTCAAAATACAAGAAATAACATTATTTATCAATGAAATGATATTCTTTGCCCTCCAAGGTAAATAACCACCTGAAAGCCCAAAAGAACTTAAATCTTTATAAATCCATAATATGCAAATTAAAAGTTATTTATGCCATCCAATGATTAAAAATGTAAGAACATTATCTATATGATGAAATGGCCTTCTTAGCCCTTCAAGGTAAATAACTCCCCAAAATGTATTTTTCAAATTATGGAAAAGATAGAAAATAAGAAAATTAATATACATAGGGATTGGAGTCAGGTGTTTTGAGTAGCGACTCCACAGCCCGGTCACAAACTCTCACATCCACACCACACATTCCTCACCTTCACTAACTTTCACATTCCTTTTTGCATTAAGATGAACTCCATCCCTGGCATAGAGTTGGTTCCCATCCATTGTCTGGTCCAGAAAGTTCATGTTCCCACTTTTCTCAGCGATCCACTTCAACTTTGTCTTCATTATTTCCTCACAGTGTCTTGTTTGTTGCTTTTCTCACTATCTTGTCTGTAGCCAAGACACAATTTGTGTACATAGCTCTGCAACAAAATCACATTGAATAAGATAAAATTACTGTCAAAACTTCTCTTTCCTCCAGATATGTAAAAACAAAGGAAATATTTTTAGATACAGACTGATAATAAATGGCTACTTGTTCTTTGTCTTTTCACACTCAAAATCAAGTAAGTGTTCAATAACCTAATTATGGTACAACAGCCAAAGCAATTAGGAGTTCAAAATTTTGTTTGAAAAAGGAGTAGTCTAATAAATAAGGTTTCTATTTACACACCACCACAGTGCTGAATGCTTATGGATTTCCTACAGCTGTTGGAAGCCGGCTGGCTGCCGTCAGAGCTCACTCCGACTGTTGCTGTGGAGGAGGATGTAGATGTGGTGGAGGTTGAGTCTCCTCGCATTGCTTCAGGCTTCCTGGGTCACCCATGAGTGTTGGCAGCATCTTGGCTTTCTTCCGATGGTGATTGTTGGATTCTGTCAGTGAAGATCAAAGATAATTATTGATGTATAACAATTAATCATCCCCAAAATCCAAGGAAATCATTCTGCACATTGCAGCCTACAATGAAAATTATTGCTAAGGGAATATAATCCTACCATTATCTTACTGATTCCCATGTGTAGCTGAGGTGTATTGTAATTCTAAGATAAAAGCCAAAAGAGATGATGTTTCCTTGATGCTTTTTTATGAGTGTGAAGCTGTGAGTAGAATTAATGTCTTATTTTAGACCTGAAGTGGCTTGTGAAATGATGGGCCACATTGGTCCTTTAAATATTTAGTCATTGAAGATTAGTTGTTATTTGTACATTTCTGATCACAAACCTGACATTAAAATGTTTACTTACATAATGTACTCTAAGGTAACCCAAATCTTTTTGTTTATTTCTTATGAGATTTTCAAAGATTTGCCTTAACCAGTAAAGCTGTGATAGTTACAGTAATCCTTGTAATTTTGATGCTTAAACCAATGCCCTGACTGTCAGAGGTGGAATAAGATCATTTTTTGTTGCATTTTAAACCAAGTAATAAAATCAATACATTATTGCTACCTTTTCTTTGTCATTTTTAATTGTTTCTGTTGAAGTTGATAATAGATGAATTGTCCAAAGTTGTTAGGTATTAGTCAACAGGTGTTGGAATTGCACCCTAGCCAGTCTCCCCACAGCTGAAACATTGCTTGTTTAACTTGTATAGTTGTGATATAATAATCCTGCACAGTATTAAACAATGTCTTGAAGTGCAACAGTATTGTACATGTGAAATTTGGTTTATAGACTTCAAATCCTCAGAAAAATTCAATGATTTTTCTTCTCTTTACTAGTTTTACCATGCAAGAAGTGCATTTATGTACTGAAATACAATATATTACTTTCTCAACTCTATACTTCACACATTAACCCGTTAGCTGCGGGACCCTAATTTCTTGGTCTCCCTGTAGTGGGCAAATCTGTTGTCCCTGTAAAAAAAAAAAAAAAATTCTCATGATCTGAAAGAACACATTGAAATGTTGATGTAAACCAAATATGAGCTCAATATTTCCCTTTGTTTACCTGTGGTAATGATTTGAAGTTCGGTGCACAATTTTTTTTACCCCCCAAAAAACATTTTTCTCTTAGGATCTGAAAGCAGTAGTTTCAAGCTGGCTTGGAAACTATGCATTCTAGTCCTCATGTCCAATAAATCATGTCTACCCTCCATGGTGACAAAGAACAAATTATAGATCAACAAAATAGGTGTGGGTGGGCAACCTATGAACTGCAAAACATCACCATGTAATAATTGGCACCATAGATGTTGCACTTGATTCAAAATAACTAATGGCTTCTGGAAGGTATATCGCAGCTAACGGGCTAAGAATATGCTCATTTATGTACTGGTAAGAGAGCTTAGAGTGCAGGAGTGACCTGTGATTGTTAAATATTTAGGAAGTTTCTTATATGATAA
Organism: Callinectes sapidus; assembly: GCA_020233015.1. Taxonomy (NCBI): domain Eukaryota; kingdom Metazoa; phylum Arthropoda; class Malacostraca; order Decapoda; family Portunidae; genus Callinectes; species Callinectes sapidus. Next base: position 10,455,212 of record CM035200.1, on the reverse strand, counting down.
ATTTTTTACAGGTAGTAAGAAATGTGGGTCATATTGAAGTATTCTGTGATACTAGAAAGATTCCCTCCATTGTACACAATTTAACTTTTTAGTATGTTAGGGTGGGATAACAGGCTCATAAAGTTCCTGCATTGTATCAATTGAACAATTGGAAGTTTGTTGCAGTTTTAACCATCACTAAAATTAGTTTCATCAGCATAGTGAATGTGCGTGAGGATTTGCAATGAGTATTAAGACATGCAGTTAAAGTTCATTGAAGAAGCTGGCTTATATATCATCGGTATAGTGTGACAATTTTCTCGAGGTTTTAGAGGTTTTAACCACTCATTTGCAATGAGTATTAAGACGCACTTAAAGTTCACTGACGAAGCTGGCTTATATATCATTGGTATAGTGTGACAATTTTCTTGAGGTTTTAGAGGTTTTAACCACTCATACCTTGTGTTAGAAATGTGCACATGACAACCTATCTAGTTTTCAGTGTTGCCGTTATGGGCATTAATTACTTGTATGTGATACTTAAGCACAGCAATGGCTTTGATTTTGTTCCTTAATGGAGTTACAACAACAGTGTTTTATGTACTTTCAAAATGTGCATAACAACTTGTTTGAGTTGTTCATTTCATGCTAGTGCTCCACTGAAAGATCTTTGTTTCATGATCATGTGTAATAATTTTATTAACTTCTACCAGTGACAGTATTTAAAACAATATTTTCTCTGGTTATGAAATAAAGATATTTTTTCCATGAAAAGTGGAAATACCTCTCATGCAAACTGAATGTTTGATGCCGTCATCAAGAATTTTGTGATTAATTATCAAACAGTTTTGGGTTGGAAGACAGATAGACTTTTATTCTATTAAAATTGTTTTCCTAGTGTTAGTCAATAATTTAAACAATATGGTGCTGATTTTTTAAATAAGGAATGCTGCTCTCAGGTGTTAAGTGTGGCAGCAGACAGTCTTTATTTTTGTTCATTGTAATACCTGAATGCTGAAGAAAGTCGCATGACCTTGAATGTATCTTCTGTGACTGCTACAGTTTATACGTATATCAATAAATGATATATCAATACAGCCTTGCTTTCCTTCAATTAATGAACCCAGTGTAGTACTTATTTGTCTTTTCAAAGAAATTCATAAAAACTAAGACCTAGCCAATATTGTATCAGCAAATCTCAAGACTCCCTTCACAAGTGTGATTTAGAAATCAATGATGTTCAATGAGACCCTTCACACACTGACCATGCAGCATAATTCTCACGTGGCACTGATTTACCAGCCAGGGAGTGGATCTTAAAAGGATCGTGACTTTCCACCACTAAACTCCTGAAAGCCCCTCTCAGAGCTGCCATTTTAACTGTGGCCTATAATCACCACCAAGATGTATTTTCAAAAGACCACAGAGATGCTCATAGCTCATGATCATGTGACTGGTTAGTCCCAGCCTGTTCTGTTCCATTGCCTAGGAAAGGGGATGCAACCAACTGCCATTATGCCAATCAAAAGTGCATCATTAGCATTGAAGAATGATAACCAATGATATTGCACTGTGACAATGTCAACAAAATAAATTTTCATGTCTGAGGCGTCTGTGTTATAAGTGATCAAGAACTCTACCCCCATTTGAGTATATATATATATATATATATATATATATATATATATATATATATATATATATATATATATATATATATATATATATATATATATATATATATACTATAAATATTTATAGACAGATGAATATGCATAGATATATATATACAGATATAGATAGATAGATAGAAGTATATCTGATTTTGTGGTGGGCAAGGTACTTCATGGTTATTTATTGAAGGAATAAAGTACTATTTCAACTTTCCCACCACTCAATTCTAACATTTGTTTCTACCTGAACATCTATCTATCTATCTATAACCACCTCCATGGAAAATCTACAGAATTGGATATTTCTATAATTAAAAACAATGTACGGTGATAAAGCCCATACTTACTACAGAGCATGGTCTGTGATGTTTTTTAATGTGGGAACTGCTTTTGTACGCCCATACTAATCAAATGAATATTCCAATGTTACTTCATATTACATTAGGGTAGGGTAGGGTAAGTTAGGCAAACGGTTTTGAAACAATGTACAAACCATTGCGTTACTTATTTTAATTTCCTTAAAAAGGTCCGCGTTACTGCGTTGCCTTTACCAAGATTGGACGTGCATTACCAAAATTTACTGGTGCGTTACCGCCCAAAAACAAATAAAACAGCTTTAAAACAGTTTATAGCAATAAAATAATATCACGACTCCAAACACAGATAATCACTTATCATAGAGATCTTCCTCCTTCTCCTCCTCCTCCTTGAGCCATTCCTTGAATCCCAGGAGGTTAAAGTTGCCCCTGAGGAATGCCAAGCTCTCAAATTTGGTTCAGGTTGCTCACTCAGTCTGGGTCTGTTAGGCTTCAGGATGTCCCATGCCGAGCTGGCCAGCCTCTCCACGGCCGCAGAGCTGGGTAAAGGTATGCTGTACCTCCTGAAGAGGTCCAGCCAGTCGTAATCTCGTTTTTTCGATAAAGTTAAAAACTTGAATAGGGGAATTTTATTGAAAGAAAATAAGGATCGGCGCGACGTCACGGAAAACGTGTTCCTTAAGGCCTCAGTAACTCATTGCGTATTGTGAAATTAAACAAAAATAAACTACACGCTCTTTGTATGGGATTTGAGTATTTCCATGTAAAAATAGGTGTTCCCACGACAAAAAATGACACCACAGGAAGTTTTGATATAATGAAAACCTTTATGACGTCATGTTAGCTGGTATGACATCACATTCTCCTGCTCACCCTAAATATTGAAAATCTTTGCGTTACTGCGATATTGTCTTACCGATTCGGTATTGCGTTAGTAACGCAGTAACACAAGTGGTAACACAAGTGCCCATTTCTGGAAAATACACCGAAGACGAGTTATGAGAGGTTGCGGTAACACTATGGTGGTCGTCGTAACCGTTGGAGCGTTTGAATATTGATCTCCAGACGGTCTTTTCCCAAGTAGCAGTTGTCATCCATCTATAGAACAAACTGATAAGAAATCTGTGCACTGCTGCAAACGAACCAGCCAGAAAATTTTTCGTGTGAAGACATGCTGGGCACCCACCCATGCAGAGAGAGAGAGAGAGAGAGAGAGAGAGAGAGAGAGAGAGAGAGAGAGAGAAACTACAGTCAATAGGTACGCCACTGGACTCGTGTTCGATAATTATTGAGTTTATGGTTTCAAAGTTCAGAAGAAAAATCCCACATTACTTAGTTTATGGCTTTAAAGTTTAGAAGAAATATGTAACCTAACTGCGTTTGTCCGACGGAAATCTCTCTCCTGCCACGTAACAACCGAAGTACCACAATGTCCTAACTACCATTTGACAACCTTCTTATTAGCATGCTGGGAACACTCCTAAGGCCAAAATAAACACCGAGGCTTACCTCTACAGCTTCTTACAGATAGCATTTTACTAATTCCTATAATCAAAGATAGTGGATAGGGGAAAAGAGATTAACAATGTGAAAACAGTCCTTGGGAAACCACACAGTTTTAAAATATGGATACTAGTACGTACTTGATCAGACTGCAGTTGTCTGAGGCGCCAGGGCGGCAAGTCCGTCTCCATCACCTTTCCACAAACTTCCAGGTCTACGGAATCGCAGGCTAAAAGGAGCTGGAGCTCTCTAGCGTGCGTCCCCGTCCTTGGCTGGCGTGGAACTGAGGCACCGTGGCTTCTGAGATTCGAACTTCCGATTCACTGGTTTACTCAGTTCAAATCAGAATCTCAGAGTTCGATCGTCCATCTCTATCTGAACCAAATTTTCACTTACTCGTGTTGTCAAATAATGAATTTAAAGTGAATTTATGAACATTTACCTTCCATTAATGAGGACGAATAATGAATTGTTTCATCTGATGACGTGTCAGGAATTAAATCATTCTTCATTCCCAACGCTGTAAAGCTCCATGGTAGTTGAACTTGGGTCGAGCCATCACGTAATTAAACATTCATAGTCGTATATAAACTTTATGTGGAGACTGTTATGACTTTTCGTGAGTATTTTTAACATGTTGAAAAGTAAGAGGTGGCGTATTTCGGTATGGGTGTAGCAAAGTGAAATACATCGTTGGAAAGATTATCATATGGATGGATGTGTAAGGCGTATTTCAGTATGACTAGTGAAGTGAAGTACATCGTTAAAAAAAAAAAAAAAAAAAAAAAAAAAAAAGTTGGGTCATACAGCAATTTGAAAATACATTATGACCTACGTATCTGCCAAGCACACATGCTTTTAGAATTCAACGTTTCAATTCGTGTTTATAAAAGATCAATAAACTTCACATCACACCTGCCTCCCACAGCAACACAGCAACAGTACTCCCCTAGTTATCCCCCTAATGAATTACTAAACTAGACGCGTTTCCGCATCAATACATTTTTAGTCAAGCATTTCTACATACCAAGATGTTTAATCCAAAAGAAGGAAAAGGAAATGAAATGCATGAATTATGAAATTACGACCCTTGTAACACTGACTTTTATTAAAATAGATACAAAATATCACTGGATAATTATCACAGTTCACCTCGAGAAAGTAGGGCGAAAATATCACTGTTAACATATTAAAGAGTAACGTTTCCTTGGTGTCACTACCCGCCCTATCATGAAGAGAGAAAAACTAAAAATGCATTATTGTAAAGACAAATCTTAGACAAAAAAAACAACAACAACTATGTAATAGATGACTCCGCTGTTTCAAAATAACAACTATCTTACTCACTGAACATAAATATAACTTTTCATATTTCATGAAGTACAATTATTATAGAGAACATTCATGCACGCAATAAAACGAAAACAATCTTTGGTACTCAGGCGGGTGACTCATATCCTTCTGTTGCTGAGAATGCACAATTACAAACTATTTTTACAAACCAAGGTAATAATAATAATAATATAATAATCACTCACCTATAAAGAAACTTAACATTTGGCGCTGTTGTTGTCTCCAGGTGAAGACTAATGCTGTAGTTTCTCGTGTTTTCTAGAGTGTTGAGTGTGTGGCCAAGACGCTGTTGTTGTCTCCAGGCGAAGACTAATGCTGTAGTTTCTCGTGTTTTCTAGAGTGTTGAAGAGTGTGTGGCCAAGGCGCGTGATGGCAGCACGGCAGGCTGGCTCACCCTCCACCTCCTGCAGCTGACTGTGTGTCACGCTCCCCCGCCACGCCTCCACCTCCCGCACACTGCTGCGATGTGTGTCCATGTTGCCGTCATTGGGCCAGGCACGGGAGGCATTAGTGTGTTCTCGCAGGAATCTTCGTGCCGAGTCATCTAGCACCGAGCTGCCGTGGAGGAAGGAGAAAATTCTTTGCGCCGTCTGGACAGGATTGCGGGAGAATTCCTCCAGGCTCAAACCAGTGATCCTGTCGGGGTGGGCGTCTCGCAAGGAAGTGTACACTTCGAGGTCAGCGGCAAGGGCGGCACATCGGCGGGAAGGAAGGCTGTCCCATCCCATCCTGCTAATCGACGCCAGTGAAGCTCGAGGGTCACGTGTGAGGTAGATAATCTTAACATTGGACCTTGTATTCAGGAGCGGCGCCAGCCACGCTAGCCTTGACCTTATCACCTTCACCACTTTGACACTGGCACCTCTACACAGAGCCCTCAGATCGAGCCGCCGCCTGCAGGTACTGCTTCCCTCCCTGGGCCAGTGAAAGCACCGGTCCACGGAAGGGTGGTAGTACCCGACAAATAGGCCTTTTCCCTTCAGCCAAACATCAAACTTGTCGTCAAATGTACAGCGGAAAAGACTTGACACGAAGTCAGTGACGCAAGAGCCATTTTTGAAACAAGGCACCTTTTGGTAGCGGGCGAGTGGCTCAAAGAACAGCACGGAGTTGTTGGCGGCAGTGACGAGCTGCGCCAGGAGTGTCGACCCGCTACGAGGGAGAGAACTGACCACCACCACTTCCACCACTTCTTCCTTCCAGTTCACCACGTCTACTGGGCTAATCAGAGCGAAATGTTGATCAAACTCCGCCTTGCTCACATCTGGAAGGAAATAAAGAAAATGCTTACTAAATACAGTTATGACTTTTAAATTTTTGGTACTGCCAGGACCTAAATAACTATGTGACAGTCTTGTCTTGTAAAATCTTCCCTCTCCGGCAGAAGGAAGAAATATTTCACTATCGTAAAAGTTGAGAAAAGGGAAAAATACAGGTAATTACATCTGAAAACATGAACTAAAAATATGGAAATCAGGATAAGATTAGAAAGAGTTTTGTTTATAAGGATAGAGAATTTGTCGAATATTTCTTGCCACTCAAGATAACAAATTATGAGTACTAGTTCGCAAAACACACACACACACACACACACACACACACACACACACACACACTGACTGGAACAAACTGCCAGCCACTATACTTTGATAATTAATGTAACGCTACTTTCTTCACGAACCAATATCACAATCTGACACACCATGGAACGCACTCACACTTGCCGCCTCTCAACCACAGCACACAGCACGCCGCGAGGGACACAACTATCCCTAGGGCGCCGCACTGCAACAACCGCCTTCTGCTCACCATCACCAATGCACACCTTCTGCACCTCCCAACCCCACAAGACACAGCCACCCGCTACTCACAATGTGGGCGTCTTCTATTGTTTTTTCCGTCTCAAGGGATACATTGCAATGCTGTTTCCTGCCTTTACCGTTCCCAGCTATGTTGCGTGACTCATCTTTCTCAAGCACACCACTTTTTTTTTTTTTAATGCGTTTATTGTTACTGTTGCTATTAGAGTAAATGCTAGAAATGAGCGAAGGGTAGTAGTAAATGAGACGTGGCAACTGAGAAGTGACGAAGCGATACATGAGGGGAAGGAACGTTGGGAAGGAATTACAGTTATGTCATACTCTCTCTCCCTCTCTCTCTCTCTCTCTCTCTCTCACCTGAGGGAGTCACGCTACTAGGCACTGATGTCGACGATCATGGTAGCCTCAGCACTGGCCGCGGTGGGGAAGAGGTTGGGGGAGAGCAGCTCAGCTTCCTTCATCTGGGCAACAGAGACGCGGCGTGGTTAAGACTGAGTGTCACAGAACTCAATACTCTGATATGTGCTCCCTTCAATTTCATAAAAACCTTTGGATATTTATGATGTAACTTGTGATTCTACTACTGTTACTGCTCCTGCTGCCGGGGTTATATAGAACATGTGTAACACTCCCACCATTACGTATACTAACTATAGTGACCATATTAACTCATAATTAATAATAATAATAATAATAATAATAATAATAATAATAATAATAATAATAATAATAATAATAATAATAACAACAATAAATAATAATAACCAACAACAACAACAACAACAACAACAACAACAACTTTAGGTGCTAACATGAATTCATAGTATTTAACGTATCAAACATGCAGTTAACCAATCTCTCACGAACACGCGTGAGCCTAACACCACAACACCTCTCCACACTGACCAAGATGCGCTGCGTGTCGGGGGAGATGCCGTTCATGTTACACCAGGAGTTTAGCTTGGGGTTGGAGAAGGAAAAGGAGGAGGAAAGGGTGACACCGCGACCTGCCAGCCATATTCGCTGCAATGTCTCGCTGCCGCCGGAACACGTCACTTCAATCTCCACCTTCATACCTGTCAAGTATAGGCAGGTAATCGTGATCAGGAGAGAGAGAGAGAGAGAGAGAGAGAGAGAGAGAGAGAGAGAGAGAGAGAGAGAGAGAGAGACTCATGTGAACTTGATTATTCTCTTTCAGCGCCAGGAAAGTCATGAAAAAAAGGGCTGTCATCTAACAAACGATCCATTTAGCACTACAGTCATCTTTTTTTATTCTTACCGACTACCAGCACCTCCCGCGCCTTCATTTGGTGGAGACACAAGTCAAAAAGAAAGCAGGCGTCGATGGAGAATGTGAAAAGCCGACCGTCTTCTGCCTTCACACGGCCCCCTTCAGGCAACACTTCAATCACCACGCCCGCCATCACCTGCCGGAGAGGGAGGGCAGGGTGTTACCCATTAGACGCCCATGATACGGTTTGTGCCATGTTAGATTTCATTTTTTATTTACTCAATCTATTTTGGATTGAAGAGAAATAAAAAAGAGAGCAGAGAGAATACAGAGGACCTCCTTAGCAGTTGCCCCCCCCTCCCCCCCCCACACACACACACTTAAAGTCATGTAATACCAGGTCACTCTTCGTCTCAGTTTTCTGGACTTTAAGTTAATTCATCCCTTACCTTATAAGAAGAAGGAGATGGCGTCAGCCGGTGCCCATTGAGGGTGCCACTCAGATCGTCCGTGCTGGGTGACTGACGGGGCTGACCTGTTGAGGTCCTTGGCAAGGCACCAGTCGCGGGTTTCCTTCCACGCCAAGCCAAAGGAACTTTCAGTTGCTTCCCGCCATCTTCAATACGAAGCTCACAATTCCAAGACTGACCTTTTAATTTCATCGCCGAAGTCAGCGTTATTGGAGTCTCATCCTTGAGGATATTGCCAAGCTCGGTGTGAACAATGCCTTTGCCATTGGGGAGATATTTGCTGCAGACTAATAGTGTCGCTTTATTGTTTTGCACTGACTTAATGCGACAACTGGCTTCTACTTGAATAAAATCATGGAACACCACATCTATCGCAGATAGCTGACTTTGAACAATGGCATTAGCATTGTTGGGTTTCTTTCCCGCCCAGGCAACAAGTGCCACATGCTTCATGGTGATATTCATGTCAGTGAATGCCTCTCTTGATTCTGTAAATATAACGCCCAAGTTTTGGTACTTCTTGAGCAAAGAATGAAGATTTGCTGATGCAGAACACTTTTCCTGATCGACAAAAAGGATATTTCTGGTCACCAGGATTGCTTTTCCACAACCTGCCGCCACAGCAGCGTTGGGTTTCGATGCCATCACTGAGCAGGTCAAGTACTCGGTCTTTGGCTTCTTTGTTTTCCACGCATTATTTTCCTGTGTATTGGTTGAGAGAGATGAGTGACTAAGACCGGCATTCTTTGGTTGTGTTTTTCCAATTGGAATAGTTGGATTTGGTACAGATTGAACACTAGCCTTCTGTCCCGTTGGCACACTGGTCTTTGGTGCAGCTAGAATACCAGTTCCTTGTATGGGTGAAATATTGGTTCCCTCTCTATTTAGGGTGTCATCTTTCCGTAGTGACGAAACACTGGTGTTTTGCAGGGCACTGCCCTTATTGATGTTCGAAACAGCGTGTCCTCGTGCAACCCGCGTCAGGGATGCATCAGTTCCTGTTGAGTCTGAGAGATGTATCATGACAGCTGACCAATTCTCCCTTCCACCACACACCTCCTTCATGACATGGGCACGCACTTGGACCGGAGCATGATGTTTCAGCTTTGCAAGCTTAAGGTCAAGTAGATGGGTGGCCTCTAGAGACTTGCACGATCCGTCTATCTCCACTTCAATGGTTGCACCGCGTTTAGCAAGGTTCAAACTAGCGTTCAAGTCGCAATAAAGAATTCTCGTGTTGGCAGAGAAAGAATAAAGGCCATACGAGATTTTCCTATACACATTCTCTCTCGTTATTTTCATTGGCATATTCTCTATGACTGGCCTCTTTCCTATCCAAAGACACGTGCACACGTACACCACTCGTCCATGGCCTGTCCCCGCTAGCATCTTAAACACGCTAGCATAAAAAGTGGTTTCACAGAGCTCAAGAAATTTAGCCATCGTGATTACTTTATTTTCTTTGAATGCAACAACATTACATACTTCTGCTGAGACTTGTTTTCCATCAAAAGTAATATTTAGTCTTTTAGCAGAAATGTTCAATGATTTCCGTTCGCAAGTAAGAGCCCGGCCATTCAAGAAGATGTACGTGTTATCAAGGAGCTGGAGACATGTGTCAGGTTTCTCCTTCTGCCAGACTACCATTGCTTGCATTCTCTCACTCCCGGGTGACAAGAAGGCGTCAATGTTAACACAGGTATTATCACAAAGTTCAACAAGCGGCACCGGCTTGCCAGACTGCCACACTACCCTGCACGGTGCCTCATCCTTCACCCCGGTATTCAGGGACACCATCAGCACCTCTTCCTTACTCTTAATTTGTACATATCTCGTTCCATTCACAGTGATGAGCTTTCCGGGGTGATTTGTGAGCGTGGTGGGAAGCAAACATCTGGGATACGATTTCTGGTGAATCTTGGAGTCCATCACCTTACCACCCTCCATCTTTCGCTCAGTCAGGCCATCCTTGATCTCACAAGCCGGCAGAATACCATGTTTGGGGGTAACTTTAGAGACACCGGCTTTAGAAAATGAAGGCTTCTTGTCTCCGGATACCTCCAGCAGAGTCTGTACCTTATTAGATGTTCTTGTAGCAGCCTGTGTTCCTGGTAAAAGTCTTGTCTTTGCGTTGGAGGATGCGGATGACAGCTTATTCTTCGATAAGGGCTGGGGCTTTGCTGAGGCATGAGGCAAATCTGTTGATGGAGCCTTCACCTTCAAAGACTGGCCAATACGCAAGGAGGCATTTCGATCAGTGTGCATGGTGTTTGGCGAAGTTGTTGGAGGGGCACAAGGAGGAGATTGTTTAGATGTAGAGCTTGGTAAGAGTGATGGAGGAGGAAGAGGAGACTGTTTCGATGGAAAATGTTTTAAGACTGTTGGTGGTGGTGATACTGAAGGAAGAGGAGTTTGTTTTAATGAAGAGTCTTGTTTACGTGGAAGTGGTAGTGGAGAAAGGGGAGACTGTTTTGATGAAGAGTCTTGTTTACGTGGAAGTGGTAGTGGAGAAAGAGGAGACTGTCTCAGTGGGGAGTTTTGTTTACCTGAAAGTGGTGGTGGTGGTGATACGGAAGAAAGAGAAGACTGTCTTAATGGAGAAATTCGTATGACTGGTGATGCTGAAGGAAGAGGAGACTGTCTTAATGGAGAGTTTCGTATGAGAAACGGTGGTGGTGATGTTTGAGGGGAAGAAGGAGGAGAGGGCGGCTCCGGTAGAGAGAACCGTGTGACTGTTGGTGTTGAAAGAGGGGGTAGAGCAGACGGTGTAGATAATGGTATCCAAGACAATACATCTTCATTGTCTCTTGTTCGAGCATTTTCCTGAACTAAGATATCTTGGATCCCTTGGTCCTCCCACTCCACGCCCTCCTCCCTGCCGCTGTTGAAACAGATGGTGGTGCCATTGGAGGAGCGCTTGTTTTTTGACTTCTCAAGACCAAACACTGATTTGAGCCATTTGAACATATCGTTAGAGGAGGAAGACCTGCAAAATAAAATTGTTACTACAGAAACTTACATATCACTGAAAATTTATCTTATTAATTTAAAGATTTTAAATTAACGTTCAATACGTTATCATGACTATTTACTTTAAAAATAATTAACTGTAAGCATCGATAAATAACGATAAGATATTTACACATAAGATAAACAACTCATTGACATCACTCCAAATTATCTTACAAGATAAGTGCCGGATACCAAGAAAGGAAGCAAACCTGTGAAAAAAGTGTTTTCCTACACGGAGGTATATCAGCTGTGTGGCGCCACCAAGGCTTGACGTACAACACACCATGTTATATTAGGTCATTTTTTAAATAAATAAACACAAACAAATCCAAAAAGAAGATAAGATACGAGGCCACCGCCACCACATCAACGCTCATTCCTTTAGTTGTCATTTGCCTTGTGCTAGTGGACAGGGAAAACTGACTCCCTTTTTATCTAATTTTTCTAGTGCCACAATATTCGACAGAATTACACACACACACACACACACACACACACATAGAATCGAATTCCCGGGGCGGTTGAACGATAACGCCACGCGCCAGGACTGGAGGTTTGACGCAACTCATGCAGCAGCGGGAGCTTCTCCATGCTGTACAGTACATACAATGTATTATCGGAAAAATGTACAATAATTAAGTTTACCTCTCTCTCTCTCTCTCTCTCTCTCTCTCTCTCTCTCTCTCTTCCTCTTCCTCCTTCTCCTCC
>CM035200.1:10405338-10417835 GCA_020233015.1 Callinectes sapidus | reverse complement strand
GAGAGAGAGAGAGAGAGAGAGAGAGAGAGAGAGAGAGAGAGAGAGAGAGAGAGAGAGAGAGAGAGAGTTGTTTGCCAGTCCTTCACTTAACTAGCTATCCGTGTATCTATCCATTTATTCAGCCAGACATCCCTCCCTCCAGCCATCCAGCCATTAACTTCACCTCCATCCAGCCTCACCACCTTATAATCAGCCATTCGAATAGACTCACTCACCTGGCCAGCTCTTCCTATGTCTGCTGTGTCTCTCAATACATCAGTTCATTAACCTGTTCTGTTCTTCTTCCGTCAAGTGGTGGCGCACGATCTCTTTTGTTCCAGCGTAGACATGGAATGAAGCCATCAATCAGCTGTTCAATAATCAGCTTTTTCATTTAAAACCTCGCCCGCTATCCAAGACTCACTCCGTTCTCAGCTTTATAGTTATTAGCCAAGACATATTTGCCCGTATTCTTAAACATTCTCTCTCTCACCATCACTATTTTTCAAAGGCATTAGTTGAAGATAGTCATGTATTTTGTACGGTATTTTTAATGGTTTTGGTGATGAATTGGCAATATCTATAGTTTATTATAAGGAAAAACTGTTTTGAAAACCTGCGTAGTGGTCTCTGTGATCTTGGGAATTCGTTGTGGTGAAAAAGCAGTGTTTACTGGTCGTTAAGCCGTCCAGCCTAATGATTTTCAGCTAGTCATGCAATAACATTCTCCTGCAGCCATCTAGCTTTATTGATCTTAGCCTTGTAGCCAACCTTGCATCCTATAAACACGAGACATTCAACAGTACTTAATTCTAGTTCTCAGCCATGCAAGTAGCCATGTGTCTTACGAAGATACCAAACCATATAATAAAGAGCAAGACAACTGTTGATGCCACAAGAGAGTTGAGTATGAGTGACACGGGCAAATCGGTAAATACATCGTTTTTCTTGCTGGAAATGCTACGTATAAGCTTAATGGCTTCCTTTTTTAATGTAAGAGGGGGAAGCTGGTCAAGGGCAACAACAACAAGAACAAATAATGAAAATAAAAGCTCACTAATTTGCCAGTCCCCTTAAAGAACAAAATAATTAGCCGAAAGTCAGTGACAAATGTCTTGAAATGTCTTGCAGCTTCCCCTGGTTCCTTATGCACTTATCATTCCACCATCCCCCAATCCCATTTCTCACCAACACACCGTCAACTCACAAGGGCGCACTGCTCACGCTACGACGCCGCCCGGAGTTACCACCTTTGGGCTGACGGCGACACTTCTGTTAACCCCTCGCTGGGCCGGCCTTGGGGGGGACAAGGGGGTGGTTGGACATCTTGACGTCTCTATAAGGCCGGGGTGGACAATAGTGGGACATTCTGAGTGACGTCTTAATAGCCTCGCCCGGAGTGTGGTATTGATGGCCGATTGTGTCGACTCCAGACTGACTCGAAATCTGTAAGTGAAGCGAGTCCCCATGGAGGAGGAGGAGGAGGAGGAGGAGGAGGAGGAGGAGGAGGAGGGAGAGGAATATGAGGAGGGGGGGGGAGGAGGTGCAATGGTTATCAAGAGCGAATAGTGTGGTTGTGGCAGAATCCGGGTTAGTGTTTAAGGCAGAAGGACTCAAGACAGCCATACAGGTCCTCCCTTAGTTCCCTGTAGCCGTAGAAACTCCCTCCCTTGTGCTGCCTCACAATCTTGTCTCTCCATCTAGTTATCCGTCTCTCTCAGTCTCCCGCTCTGACTCCTGGCTGGCGCTGTTACTTTTTCCACCTCTTATCTGCTTCCCAGAGGCTTGTCCACCTCTCAGCCATGCCACGTTCACCCCCTACCCCTCCCCTCTCTCACTCTCTGTTATTCTTTAGTGTGTCTTCTCTCTCCGAACACGACGATGTATAATTGTCAGCTTTTCCTTGCCTCGCGTGTATCTTTGTGTATGTTTAGAGGACCACAGCAAAGGTGAGGCTATGATGGTATTGATTTTATTAAGTTACGTTCGGTAAATGTAAGTAACCTAACCAAGCCTAACCCATCCTAAGTAGAGCCAGGAGTGTCTAATCTTTATGTGATCCTAATCTTGATCATCACCTGAATTCCCTCAAACTCATGTGTTAATAGGGAGGGGCAGAGGATAGTGTCAGGTAGCCAGACAGCCACACCCTCCTTTCCCGCTTTACCAGTTACCTCAGTGTCTCCTCGTCAAACATTCCTGTATTGTGCTTCTCTTAATGTTTCCCAGTTCATATTAGCTTCCTCCAGCATAATTTTTTTGAAGTAAGAGGGGGAAGCTGACCAAGGGCAACAAAAAACAATGAAAATAAAAATTCCACTAATTTTCCAGTCCTTGTAAGGGTAAAAGAGTTAACCAAAAGACAGGGACAAATGTCTTGGAACCTCCTTCTTAGATAAAGTCAAGTCATAGAGAGTTGGAAATATAGAAGTCTTGTTTCTTGTAAGTCCTGACACTGTCCCTTCTCGTTCCAAATGGATTTCTAGTGGCAGGTTATCTCACAATTGCTTCTGGCATCACTCAAAGTACGTGTTCTGTCTCACTGCATTGTTAGAGTGAATTTGTTATCCCTCCTCAAGTTTGGTCTTTTTTTTTACCTAGTTCTTGCTCTACCTTGTCTGGTTCTTAATGGGTTTCAGGTGACAGTCTCTCGCAGTCCTTCGTGAATTTATTCATGCCTTATTTCACTCCTTAACGTAATTCCTTCACTGCCATATTTTGTGATGTAAGAGGGGAAACGGCCTTGGGCAAAGGAAAATCTGTTTAAAAACGGTCCAATGAGGTGCTGGTCCTTAATGAGTTTGATAGAAAAGAAGAATATGCAACAAGTCTCAATACCAAGAGTTGATTATGGAATCTTTATAAGTAACTAAAGCACAAGAAGAAAGAGGGATATAAATGGAGTAAACTTTGTAATTTTATGGTAATACGGCGTTTGGAAGTGGAAGCCAGTAAAAAAAGATATCTCAGAGTGGTTAGGTAATTTAAGAAAGGTGTGGCAGGTAGCTGTAAAAGGGCTTTATATCCTTATTCGGAGTTGCTTGATGTCCTGTCTCATTGTACAGTTAAAATGAATGCCTTACTTATATTGCCTGTGTACCTCTCAATACTGTGCTGTACCCTCTCCAAAGTGGTCTTAATGAAAGCCTCCCAGTGGAGACGTGCGTGTGGAATGGGCGTCTATTTTTCCAGTTATTCCTCGAGTCCAAGAGAAACTGTAAGATAAAATAAAAACATTGACCAGTTTCCTTTTACGAATTCTTATAATCTTCATCAGCGTGTGTGTGTGTGTGTGTGTGTGTGTGTGTGTGTGTGTGTGTGTTCCAAGAATCATCGGACATCCATGACAGAGAAGAAAATTAATGTGCCACTGTCAACTTTTTGCGAAATAATTGCTATTTAGTATTGCTTTTTTTGTCAGAGAAGCCAGCCAAAAGAAATCTGATACAAAAATACCGTTCCTTAAAAATTTTTTTTAAAAAAACGTAGAAAAATAATAGAGGTTAAAGGGCTGACCAATGAAGCTTTGAAGTTCTTTTACTGTTTGTTCTCTTCATCTCTTAGAAGTCCAAATCGTAGCAATCAAACCTTAACCTCTTCTGTACCGGGACATACTTTCATATTTATTGTTCTTATTATTTGTCGATTTTATATACAGCTTCAGAAACTTATGTGAGGATTGAAATGGTACAGACTCCGGTCATTAATCTTGTGACATCCATGGACCCTTTTTGATGTCAATAAAATCGTCTAATCACAACTAAAATTCGTGATAGAAATGTGTCCCAGTACTGAAGGGGTTAAGAAACAACAACAACAAAAAATACTTAACACAAGGCTGACACACGCACATACATGTACATACATAACGTACACTCAGAACACAAGAAAAGTGAAAAATGAATATACCAAACATGTAAGGAACGAAGAACACCTGAACATCAACCCCATGACCTGCAGTTCACGCTGACGAAGGAGAGACACAGAGAGGCGGTCCAGAGTTACATGAGTGGGTGCTTTCCGGCGTCAGTGATCTGCTTGCCTTGCATTTTTGTCTTCCCGTTGCCAGGTTTTCCTCTTACTGTAGTGCATCGTCGTCTTCCTTCACATCCTCTTCCGTTCTTCCTCTTAGGATTTTCACGTTTCCCAAATCGATAAATAAATAATGAATGAGTGTCGTGAAATCTTCCTACCTCCAACTCTTCTCCTTTTAGTACAGTCTCTTTCTTCACTTCCTCTTCCGTTCTCCGTTTTAGGACCTTCATCTTTCCTGAATAATCTAATGAAAAAGAAGTTAAGGTAAGGTTAGGTTAGGTTAGGTTAGGTTAAGTTAAGTTTGGTAAATCAGTAAATAGAAAAGTTTCATGAAGTATTCTTAACCTCTTCAGTACTGCTTTTTTGTATTATTTTATTGTATTGTTCTGCTATTATTCTTTGTATTCTTTTATTGTATTGTTCTGCTATTATTTGGCGATTTCATACAGCTTCAGAAACTTATGTAGGGATTAAAACGGGGAAGAGTGTATGTATGTATGTATGTATGTATGTATGTATGTATCTAATATATTCTGACCTCCATAGGCCCTTCTTAATTAATGTCAACAAAATCACCTAATCACACCGAGAATTCGTGGTAAAAACGCATTCCAGTAACTGAAGAAAAAAAAGACGAGTAACAATAAATAAATAAATAAAAATGGTGATGGTGGCTGGTCCGGTGGTGCCGTCGTCCATTGACCTGACCTTGCTCGTGACCGGCGTGACGGGGCGAGATGGGAAGCTTTCTCGTGGTCATCAGTCTTGCCTCGCGCCGCTGGGAAGGTTCTGATGAGTCCTGATGAGTGTGGAGGCTTTGTGGGGAAGTGTTTAGAAAGTCCTGAGTTTGGATGGGGAATGTTGAGGTGGTGATGACGCTAACGGTTCAGGTAATGGTACAACTAATGGTGCTAATGGTAATGAAGGTTTGTTTATGAGCTAAATTGTCTTAACATCTTCAATACCACGACGCATTTATTTATTTATTTATTCTGCTTATTTCATGGCGATTTTCTACAAGTTCAGAAACTCATATAGGGGTTAAAGTAGTGAAGTCTCTGGCCATTAACCTTCTGACATCCATAGACCCTTCGTAACGTCAATAAAATCGTGTAATCATCCATCCCCAAAACTCATGATGGTAAAAACGCGTCCCAGTATTGAAGGGTTTAGAAATTTGATGGTGAGAGTGAATAAGAATTTATCTTTTGTTCTTTAATTTTTGGTAGTGTTCTAGATGCTGGCAGAAAATTACCAATGCTGTGAAATTAAGAAAAAAAATGATAGTGATGAAAATGACCTTAATAATAACAAAAAATAAGAAAAACAACAACAATAAACATCAATAGTAATATCAGATTCACAGAAAAAAACCCATTCCATTATACTAGGAAAGAAAGTAAGCAGAGATAATGATGATGATGATGACGATCATAATAATAACAACAACACCAGTAACAACAATGATAACACAAAAGGTAACACTAATCAGAACATACAACACACCATGCAGACCCTAACAATCACCAATATGACTGTGAGATACAAAGAGAGGACTATAATAATCTCACTCCTCCCGCTAATCCTGCTATCTCATTCAATTCTGTGCTTGAAACTGGATCAACTTTTACGAACTGACTTTTCCTTAGTGTCACCTGTAATTTATAACCTTTATCTGCACCACGAATAGAGTGTTCGATCCCTCTTGGGCGCATTATTGCCACTTATAAAAGGGTTGGGTGTGGTGTGTGTCGTGGTGTTGGAGTGTCGAAAGATTTCCTGCAGGATCCGACTCGCTGTTCGTGTTGTGATTGTCGTATTGTCATTGTTGTTTTCCTGCTTTCTTTTCCTCCTCCTCCGTGGCTGTGGCGTGGAGTGTTGTAGATCCTCTTCCTCTCTTCTTGCCTCTTTTTCCTTTTCTTCCTCTCTTCTTTCCTTTTCCTCCTCTTTCTTCTTCCTCTCTTCTCTTCCTCTTCTTCCTCTTTCTTCTTCCTCTCTTTTCTTCCTTCTCCCTCTTCCTCTCTTTTTTTCCTTTTCCTCTTCTTCCTCGCTTCCTTCCTTTTCTTCCTCTTTCTTTTTCCTCTCTTCTCTTCCTTTTCTTCCTCTTCATCTCTTCCTCTTTTTCCTATTCCTCTTCTTCCTCTTCTCTTCCTTTCCTTCCTGTTCCTCCTTTTCCTCTTCCTTCTCACTTCCTTCCTTTTCTTCCTCTTCCTCGCTTCCTCTTCTTACTCTCTTCCTCTTTTTCCTCTCTTTTCTCTTCTTCTCTTCCTCCTCTTCTTTCTCTTCTTCTCTTCTTCCTCTTCTTTCTCTTCTTCTCTTCCTCCTCTTCTTTCTCTTCTTCTCTTCCTCCTCTTCTTTCTCTTCTTCTCTTTCTCTTTTCCTCTTCTTCCTCTCTTCCTTCTCTTCTTCCATCTTCCTTCCTCGGTGCGCTAGAGTCGCTCCTGAATTATGGTGGACTGAAGGTTGACATTCTATTGGTCTTTTATTGATTATCCAGTCACTCCCACACCTCTAGGATCAGTGAGGTGCTTTTCCCTTGTGGCTGTTGATGGTTCTACTTATTCTTAGTCTTATTATGTCCGCCTCACTAATATAAAAGTTAACATGTATCTTCATTTTACTGTATTCATTATCAGACTTTAGAATCCTCTGCCTGTGTGTTTTTTTTTTTCTTTATATTACTTGGATTGGTTCAGTTAATTGTCAGGGTATGTCTAGCATTTAATTAGCTGTTTGTTTGGATATTTGTTTAGGGAGAATTGTACTACAGTGGGGTTTTCTTTCATGTTTTTCTCTTTATTGGACGTTCTGCGTTCTGCATGTAAGAAAAGTCACACTTCTTCCTGTTTGCTACAACTCATCTCCCTATCCCAAGCATAAACCTTTTTTTTTCACGATTTTGTTCCTTTTTTACTACATTTAATTTATACTGGCTTATTTCATATGGCTATACTTTTTTCCCCTTCCTTCGCTTCTACCTTCCTTGTATCATTTATTACCTCTTCACTTAACCAATACAAAACTTTCTTCTGTTTCCCACTATATTTTTGTTTACACTAACTATTTTTCTTCATATTGCTTTACTTTTCCCCCTTCCTTCGCTACTATCTTCTTTTTTTTTCCCCTTTATTACCTCTTCACTTAACCAATACAAAACTTTACCTCGTTTCCTCCACGTCATCTTTTCGTCACCTGCTTCCCACTATATTTTTGTTTACACTGACTATTTTTTCTTCATATTGCTATACTTTTCCCCTTCCTTCATTACTATCTTCCTTGTTCCTTTTTTCTTCACTTAACCAATACAAAATCTTTTCCTGTTTCTTCCACATCACCTCCTCGTCACCTGTTCCCCACTATATTTTTGTTTACACTAACCATTTTCTTTTTATGGCTGTACATTTTTCACCCTCTTTCATTACTACCTTCCTTTTTCCCTTTATTACCTCTTCACATAACAAATACAAATTTTTTCCCCGTTTCCTCCACATCACCTTCTCGTCACCTGTTTCACATCACCACCCTGTTATCTCACCCAGCCACCCCCACCCACCACCTCGTCCCGTCAACACCCACTCACCACCCATGCCAGTCACTCTTGTTAAGGTGCTGTTTAAGGTCGGGGCATCTCGTTCCTGCTGATGACAGGTCCCTCAGGCATCCTTGTGCTTGTGTGCTTGTCCTCGAGGCTACATGGTTAGTGTCTGGCTGTGGGTCTGGAGGGGCTATCAGTGAGTGTTGTGGTGGGGTGGGGGGGCAGGGGGCGGGTGGGACGGGGGGCAGGGGTCGGGGGGGGTCGGGGGGGGGAAGGGATAGAGTTGTATACAATGCCTGTGTTGTGTTTTGTGGTTAGGTTCTGTGTGTGTGTATAAATTTCAGTTTTCTTTTAGTGCGACTGTGATAGGGACAGGTAGAGTTTAGAGAGGATTAGACAGGAAGGGGAAAATACGAGAAAATCACTTCCACCACCACCACCACCACCACCACCACCACCACCACCACCACATAATTCCTACCACTGTTCCTCTCTCTTTCTTTCTTTCTTGTTTTTTTTTTTTCTGTATTTATTTGCATATGTGCTTTCCTTTAGACATTTCTTCCGTCCTATTGTTTACATTTTTCGTCTTTCACTATCATTTACCTATTTTTATGTATATTCACGTATAATCCGTAACTTTTCATAAAAAAATAGAAAAAGAAAAAAATGCATAAAGGAGGCTGTAAGAAGCTCATGAATCCTGCACCTTTTGATGTACTTATATATTTTTTCTTATCCTACTGTATTTCGTTATTGATTTATTTTGCTTGGTAATTGTTTTGATATTAATCCCTTCAGTACTGGGACACATTTTCATATGTATTCACCTCATTATTTGTCGATTTTATAAGGCTTCAGAAACCCATTTGGGAATTAAAATAGTACAGACTCTGGCTATTAATCATCTAACCTCCATAAAACCTACTCAATATCAATAAAATCGTCTAATCATACCCTCCAAAATACGTTCCAGTTCTAAAGGGTGAAAATACGTCCCAGTTCTGAAGGGGTTAAGATGCCCGTGTGCTATTGAGCTTTGAAATGGTATTAAGAAATTGGCTTTCAGATTATACTCTCTGGTTTTCCCCTCCACCACCACCACCACCACCACCACCACCACCTTTGTCCCCTCAGCACACCTCTGATAGTGTCTCTTCTCTTGGTGTCGCCTCCCAGTTCTCCTCCTCTTGGCTTATCATGCTCATCGCAGTCTTAATTTAATGGTCGTGCCTCCAGGGTGGTGCTCCTCCCCTCCCCCGTCCCACCACCATCCCCCAGTGACTGTCCCGCTCCTGCTTGCTTGTCTCTGCTGATTAGCGTGATTCTGTCCCTTGCTCTGAGCTCAATGGCGGGGAAACTGGTTCTAGATTTGTGATTCGAGTTTTGCTTAGTTTATTGTGTTGCTTTTTATTTTCTCTTTCTTTTTTTTCAGTTTTGTTGTTGTTATATTGTTATTATTATTTTTTTTCGAGTGGTTTCTTGTAATGCAGTTTGGTTTGGTTATTTTTTTTCCGTTTAATATTACTTGATGATATTTTTCGTACTCTTTATTATTATTATTTTATTTTATTTCGGTTTCGTTTCAATTTATTTTTTTCCTTTAACTCCAGTTCATATAGTTATTTTCCTGATACTTATCACTTTATTACTCCAGTTCACTTTATTATTTTCCTCATACTCTGCATTATTTGTTTTTTTCCCTGATCGTATTACTCTAACTTCGGTTCATTATTTTTCCTCATACTGTGCAATTGTTTTCTTTTTATTTTGTATTTTTTTCTGACTTGATTTTAGTCCAGTTCATTATATTTATCTCATTCCTTTCTGGTTTTATTCTATTTATTTTGTTTTCTTCCTCTTCTGTCGTCTGCACACCGTTTGTTTCCAGGAATAATTCTCTCCCTTAAACTCAGATGCAGTATTGGCTGGACGTCCCCCCCCTCTCGCTCTCTCTCTCTCTGAGCCACTTACCTCAACATAACTTTCTGGAATCCTGCGCGGTCCAGTCCCAGTTCAGTCATTTCCATACCACAAGATTCATTAATTAAAGTTTTCCTCCTCATCATCATTAACCTCTCCTCCTCCTCCTCCTCCTCCTCCTCCTCCTCCTCCTCCTCTTCTTCCTCTTCCTCCTCCTAATGCATTATCTCACAGAATCACAAGGCACTCAGAACACGACAGTGAAGGCTGATTACTGATTACTGAAGACCTTGCTTGCCTTGCTTGGCTTAACTGGTTGGCGTGTGGTTGGCAGCACTCTCTGAATAAAGGTAGCGCGTTTGGAAGCCAGTGTGTGGCGTCAGGGGTTCTGAAAGTGTGTTGATGAAGTTCAGGTATATGAAAGCGATTTTTTTTCTCTGTAATATGGTTAAGGGTAGCAAAAAAGAGATTCATGTTGCTGTGGAAATATGGCATGTGTGAAATCTGTTAATTCTGGATTTCAGGGCCCATGTTAAGAAAGATTATTATGTCTGTAACTTTTCTTGGAGGAATTTCTAGTCTTGAAATCCATCTTAACCTCCAGAAATTGGGGTTGTACTGTAGTCATTATCTCATCAGCAGCTTCAAATTCATGGGTTGTGTAAGGATACAAGTGTGTGATTCATGGGTTCTTTAAGGCTGAAGGATTGAGGTTCATAGGTCCTGGAAGTGTGTAAGGGAAAGATTCATAGAGAAGAGGTGTGAGAGAGTGAAGTTTTAGAGAGTTCTGGAAAAGCAGTTTTGGAGAGAATGTTTCGCGTTTGAAATTTAAGGGCGTGTAAAAAGGAAGGGGAAGAAAAGAACGGGGAAATATGAACAGGTTAGGTAGGGGGAGAAATTCTATATACTACGTAGAAGGAGAGGAGGAGGACGAGAGAGAGAGAGAGAGAGAGAGAGAGAGAGAGAGAGAGAGAGAGAGAGAGAGAGAGAGAGAGAGCATAGACAAGGAGGAAGAATGACAACATGAAGGAGAGTCAAGCAAAGAGTGATTGAGGAAATGCATACCATCTTAACCTTTGTCCCTCATTACCGCGTGGTATTTCCAGACGTTTCTTTTTCTTATTCTTATTCTTGCTACAGTATATTGATGAGTTTATAACACACGAAATCTAAAAAAAAGAGACCCTTATTATTTGTTCTATCTATATATCCATGCAAATTATACCCATACTTCTTACTGATACCTACAAGCGGTGATAACGGTGAGAAGCTTAACAAAAGAACCCAAAATAAACAAAACAAAAAAAAATCATAACAAAACCAATGTTAATAATATTGGATATGAGGATTAATAAAAATAATTGAAGGATATAAGGCTAAGAATATAAGGATAAGGGACGGGAGATATGCGTCAGGGTGAAGGGTAGGGTAGATGTTTGGAACCATTCTCAGAAACCCTTTGGTCTCTCCCCATAACAATTTTCCAAGATCACAAAGACGACTAGCCGGGTATTCAAGACAGTTTCTCTTTACAATACTCTAAAAAAAAATCTTACCAATCCATCCATCACCAGAACCACAAAAGTACCCCCTAAAAACATGACCACCTTCAACTATATAGAGTGTTCGCAAAATAAGTAATGGTGAGAGAGAGCAAAGCGTTACAGAATACCTAAGGGTGTGTGTGAGGTGAGGGTGTCAAGATGAGGGGCAGTGGAGGGTGTGAGTGTGAAGTGTGACGAAACAGCCACTTGGAATAGGAGGCCCATCACTATCAGATCACCACAAGATAGTGAATAGGATCAGGAGGAGGAGGAGGAGGAGGAGGGGGAAGGGGGTAGGATGGGCTAGAGAAAGAAGAGATAGAAAGGTCGGGAAGAAGGAGGATGTAGTAACGAAGACGATGAAAGGAAGGAGAAAGAGAGAGGTCAGAAATGGCAGGAAAGATGAGAAGGGAGAGAATGTAAGACAGAGGAGAAACGAAAGGAGGAGGAGGAGGAAGAGGTGGAGGAGTAATGGGAGAGCAAAAGTGGGCTAGGGAGGGAAAGTGTAAGAGGAGGAGGAAGAGACGAAGGAAGAGCAAGGAGAGGAGGAGGAGGAGGAGGAGGAGGAGGAGGAGGAGGACTTGAAGCACTGTGGAGGTGATGTAAGAGGCAAGACGTGTATTAAATGTGGTAAAAATGGAGGGGGGGATGAAAATATCGAGGCAGCGTGATGAAGCAGGAAGGGAAAGCAGAGCAAGACGAGGATCGGGTTACAATTGATGACCACGTGGCCTGACTTGCTGCCGGGCTCTCTGGGGCCTATGTTTGTCCACGTGGCAGCAGCAGCAGCAGCAGCAGCAGCAGCAGGGGGAGAAGGAGGAGGAGGATGTGATGTGATGTGAGAGAAATACGAATAAGAACGACGTGCAGAAGATAAAACAAGGGTAAGTAATGTAACAAGAAATAAGAGAAGGAGGAGGAAGGGAATGTGGTCCTGGAAAAAAAAGAGAAGAATGAAAGATAACTAGAGCACAAGAAAACACAGGAAAGAAGAGAATGATCAAGACAAATGATGACGTGAAAATATGAATTAAGAAATAAAAGTGTACGAAAGAAATGATGGTAGAAAATATTAGTGCTTGTACAGTAGTAGTTCCCGCAGGAGCAGCAGCAGCAGTATTAATATTATTATTATTATTATTATTATTATTATTATTAGTAGTAGTAGTAGTAGTAGTAGTAGTAGTTATAATAATAATAATAATAATAATAATAATAATAATAATAATAATAATAATAATAATAATAGCCAATAAGTAAAGAAAACTTGAAAATTCAGAAATCTCAAGCTGGAAGAGAGAAAAGAGCTAGTTTGATAAATAGGTTAAGACCAGCATAGCATAGCAAGTAGATAAGCAAACAAAGAGAAGGAAAGAGAAAGAAAGAAATAGTTCACGCAAGAGAGAGAGAGAGAGAGAGAGAGAGAGAGAGAGAGAGAGAGAGAGAGAGAGAGAGAGAGAGAGAGAGAGAGAGAGAGAGAG
>CM035200.1:10330325-10343863 GCA_020233015.1 Callinectes sapidus | reverse complement strand
ATATATCTATATATATATCTATATATATATATATATATATATATATATATATATATATATATATATATATATGTATAATAATGATAATAAGATGCCTATTTCCCATTGAGTCTTACCAAGACACTGCACCTCTTGAAAGAAAAGAAAGAAAACGGACAATTGAATCAGGAAAGTCAATTTAGGATAGTGTGGAGGACAGGGCAGGAGAAAGCATTTCATTGTACCTGTATAAGTGTCTACAAGGAATGAGTTAAGAAGGATAGGTTTACAATTTCTAGCCAGTGCAGTGTTTAGAGGAGGGGTATGAAACAATATAATATGTCTCAGAGCTATTAATGATTGGGAAAAAAGTCTTTCAGGTAGCAGTGAAATAGTCCATGGTGTTGGTAGAAGATAAAAGATTGCAGTAGACAGGCAAAGTTAGAAGCAAGGAAGGATGATGTCTTATGAAACAGAAGTAAGCCATAAGTATCAGACAGAAGCCACAACAACACTGCCTGATGATGAAAGGTGAAAGTAGAGAGCATGAATAAGGCACAGGATAAGAGGGAAGTGTTTAGTGTGTGATGACGAGAAACAGGAAGTAGAGAGGATAAATAATAAGAGGGAAGTGTGTAGTGTATGAGATAGTGATAGTCAGGGAACAGAAGGAAGTACTGGTACCTCTTTTTTTACGTGAGTTTGTTTTACGCAATGTCCAAACTTCAAAACTGCATCTCTGGCGTAAATTGAGGGGTACAGGATAAGAGGGAAGTGTGTAGTGTGTGAGACAGTGAGAAGCAGGGAACAGAGCAGAAGACATCTACAACATTGTGTCTGATGTGGTCCCAGTTTCCCACCACCCAGGACCAGGCCTCAGTGGTAATGGGTGAAATCTCCCCTCACCAAGATGATCGTTGCTATGAGTCCTACCCTTCCACCTCCACTCCGTCCAGCTACAGCAAGCTCAACTACAATGAGACCATGCAGAGGTACAGTCCCCTTCCTGGGTTCTTGTGGGCACCTCCACCCCACTTCCTCACTCACTGCCTCTACCCTCACCCGCTGTAAGTCCCCCCGTGTGGTGCTGGGGCCACTGCAAGGGGGAGGGAGGGTAGCGTCCTCTGAGGTTCTCTGGTTAGCGTGTGGTAGGTCGTGGTGGTGTGGAGGGAGGCAAGGAGCAGGGAAGGAGGTGCACACAGTCCCTGCCTCGTTTCCTTTCTCTATGTGGTGTGGTCTGATGTGTGAACCCCCACTCTTCTAGGTGCAGAAGGGGCAAGAGAGTGTGACCTCCTCCTCTGAGTCCCCTTCCAGTTATGGCCACCTCAACTACTCAGAGACCATTCATAGGTAAGCTGCTGCACAGTCTGGCTTTTGGATGACTCCCACTTCCACCCTCATTTAATTGACTGATTTTGATCTTCATTAGTGTCACCACTGCTCCCCCCACTTAGCTCAGAACTGCCAGGACATTTGAGGACACCATACACCCATCCATCCATCCATCCATCCAACTATTAGTCCCTCTGGTCATTCATCCATTGTCCATCCATCTCTTAGTGAGACGAGTTGTGTGTGGGACAGTGATGACAGTAAGGTGTGGGGTTTGTCCTTCGTCATAGTTTTGTGTGGCTGTTTAGGAGGACACTGGCAGAGGCACACCACCAACAAGAAACGAAACTGTGTGTCTGTCTGTCTGTATGTATGTACGTATGTAAGGTTGTTTGTGTGCATGTGCTGGTGGGAAAAGAATGCTTGTATAGAAATGATGAGGGAGATAACTTTCCTTCTTTTTATTTTAATCTTTTTTGTTGAAAGAAGTTTTGAACAGTATGAGAAAATACAGAGACTTACTGAACAGTGTGTTGTGATTATAACAGACTTAATTGGTGCCTTTTGCTGACATGATGTATACTTGAATACTGCACAGATCTGCATGGCAGAAGTGACTTAGTGCAAAGTGTTGTGTATAGTATTGTTACATAGAGTGCAGTCTCCAGATCAACAAATATGATATACAACAAACTTATGCCACAACATGCCAAAATATGAAGTGGTCTAAAGTTTTTGTCCCAATGTGTCTGGGCTGCTATCTAAGTGTTATTTGAATAGGTTTTAGCTGAGAAGTTTTATTCTAGGATTAGTGGGATATGCTTGTATTCCCCAGATGAGAGAAGCAAGATCGGAGTAGATTCCAAGGTGTGGGAGGTGTAGGGAACTCAAAACCAGGGCGTTCTTTCAGGGGATGTGTCTGTATTGTGGTGTGCTTTGGTATTAAGTAGGAATGTGCATATGTGTATTTTTTTGTGAATTGATGAAGATATTAGTCTATCTCACTCATTCTTTTTTATAGTGCAAGTTTTGAATGTGGTAAACATATGCAATTTCTTGCATGCTGAAGTTTCAGTAAAACCTCAGTTGACTGTTGAGTAAAGTGTTGAAAAGAGAAAGTGGAAAATTATTGCTAAAATAGTAATAGTGATCATGTGTGTGTTAGCTGCTGTTTAATAGTGTGATAGTGAGGAGACTGTGAATGAGGTGGGAAAATGCTGTGTTAGTCTAGCATGCACACACACACACACACATTGAGCAAAACAAGCAGGAATATAACTGATTCCTACGTGTAGAAACATGAATAGGTAAACAGACACACATACATGCATGTCAGTTAGAAAGAGAGAGAGAATGTTGGCATGAAGTTTTATTCACCACATCATACCCAATCATCTCATGAGTTCAGTGTCTCCTTATTCCTGATGCACCATGAGGGAGTTTTTCTCTAGCGGGAGCACTGATGTTACTGTTGTGTGATAGTCGAGGCACACTGCATGTTCCAGCACACGGGTAGAAGTGACGTGTTTATTTTGTACGTTGATAGAGAGATAGGAACGTAGGTTGAGCAGTGTAGTTATATAAGTAGTAGTCAGCCTCCACTATCCTAGGTTAGGAGACAACCCCATCCCCATCCAGCCCTCACTCATAGGTTAAACTTACAATTACTGATGGAGAACTTTGTTAAAATTGTTTGATGCCAAACAGTCACGTTACCAAACTAAACCCACACAACACAGCAACTCATTGTGTAGCTGTGTGTGTTGCCAAGGCTGTGTTGGTGTTTGTGGCTGATCTTGAATGTGTGTGTGTGTGTGTGTGTCAGGGAGAGATGTGACTGTTCTCAAATATAGATATATTTTGCACACATATGCTGTCATTCTCCTGACACAGACACACACATGCACATACACATTCATTCACACATCTGACATGAAGAGATTGTTATGTATAAGTGAAGCTGACTGACTCATGCAATATGTAGTTAAAGAAATCCAAGATAATATTACCTTGAAGAGAATTACTTAGTAGGTGTTAGTGATATATTTTTGTCACATGGAGGAGCATCATTCATTATGTTGCTCATTGGCCTGTCTGTGGTGGCTGGAGACACAGGACTGTTGACCCACATATCTGTAAACACTGATGTGGCCACAGACTTAGTGTTGAGGAGGAGTGATACAGTGCAGTGTGTGAGAGATGCTGTCACTGTGTTCACTGAGGGTAGGGAGGACTGAAGGAAGTCCAGTTGCCAGTCATGTGATGCAGCTTACGTGTGATGGCTCACCCCTCCCCTCCCCTCCCCTCACCACACTCTGCCCTGCCATGCCCTGCCCAACCTGCCACCCCCCCACTCCTCTGCACCACCCAAGCAAGGGGGGATAGGCTGCTGGGAGGGGTGGTGAGGGGAGGGGGCAGGTGAGGTGCTCATTAGCTGTACTTTGTTAACTGTGTATTTGTTGTCAGCTGTTATGTATAAGTTTGATCCTGCTCTCAGAGACCCTGGTTTGGTGTGGTGATGGAGATGATGGTGGTGGTGGTGGTGCCGGTGCCACCACAGCCAATGTTCTGCTCATTATGGCACTAATAATGCTCATCATGTTTCCTTAGCTTAGGTTAGACTATACTTAATTATACTCAAAGTATATAAAGTATAATTGTTACATATTTGCTGCACACTCAAAGTGTCATTGGTGTAGTGGGGTTGTGTTGGATTAGAGTAACTTGTCAGCAGCCAGGCCCAGTCAGGTCCAGCCAGGCCAGATGCCCTTGTTGCAGGACACACCCTGCCTGGCCTGGTCTGGCTTGGCCTGCTGCTGTGTGTCAGTCTGAGGCACTACAGGGCTGTTAAATTTTGAGCACAGTTCATAGTTTGGGCCTCAGTGAAAAGTGATGTACAGCACAGTATTTCTTTCAATAAAGTATTTTGGAGAGAGATTAAATTTTTCCTCCCCATTCAAATGAATCTTCCAGTGTGAGGTGCAGCTTGTGTGTTCCTCATGTGCCTCAAGGTGCTGAGGCGAGACGAGGCAAGATGGGGCATGGGGGGAGAGGGGGAAGTGGGGGAAGCATGGTGACTGTCATGGTAGAGGTCTCTGAGGGCAAGAACATGTCAGAACTATCATTACCGAAGTGGTATTCTGTATTACTTTGATCCTGAATGTATTTCATTTGTGCCTTGGAGTAGCCAAGCCAAGGCAACATGTACTTCATTATTGTGATGGTGTGTGTTGGGGGTCTGTGCAGGAAGGAGGTCACACTCAAACTGGGGGAAGCTTAACACTCATGCTATTTGATGATATGGTTATATTTATGATAAATTGTTGGTGCTTGTACTCAGTTTTTGATGATGCACTGTTAGATAAGCTGAAGGTGCCATTGTATGTAGTGATAAAGGCAGGGCAGTGCAGACTAGGAAGAAACAGGCTGCAGGCTGCATGAGGGGTGCCTGGAACAAATCAGATAAGGTGATGCTTACACATATTAATGCATATGCATATGTGCATCTAAGAAGTAGGAACATTCCATCTTAATTTATGTATAACCTGTATAATTTTCCAGTGATAGATGGGAAATGGGAAAAATAGACTGAAAATATTGAATGAGCTCAACACTAATATACAGAATATATAGGAATCAGTATGAAACTATGGGGATGAAAAAGCTGATATGTACTCAAGCACCAAGGCAGAAGAAGCATTATATGAAGATAAGATAGATTAGATAAAGGATAAATAAAGGAAGAGAAGGATAGAAGTTAGGATAGCCTAGGCAGGCAGGCAAGGAGGAAGGGGAAGGGAAAATATGAAAGGAAGAAACTAGATAGGCAATGTGAGGGAGAGATATATTAGGGAAGGAAACAGGAAGATGGAATGAACGGAAGGTAGAACATGCAAGTGAGCTATACAGGTGATGGATTCATTCAGCAGGCAGGGTGAGGGGTGGGGGGAGGAGAGGAGCCAGGATGTGTCAGGGTTGCATGCCTGCAGGAGGGGCTGTGAGGGAGGTGGGAATGCCATTGTCTCATATATTTCAGGTTCTTTCGGAGTCAACCCAAGACCGTGTCATCTGACGAGAGCGGCGACAGCAAGATGGAAGTGTCTCACCTTGGCAGTGTTGGTAAGATGGTTGTGTGTTTCTCTCTCTCTCTCTCTCTCTCTCTCTCTCTCTCTCTCTCTCTCTCTCTCTCTCTCTCTCTCTACATATTTATTCCTCCTGTATAGAATTAGTTTGTTGTATTTATAAGAAGCACCATTCATTCAATTGGTATTTAGCTAACTGCATAAAGTAGCGTCACTAACCCTCACCACCACTCCTCCCCCTTCAGGCTCCAACACCAACAAGCAGTCGCAGGATAACTCGCAGTCCCAGTCAGGGTCTGGATCGGGGGACAATTGTGACCACACCAGGAAGTCCGAGAGCACCGCCAATGGGAGCGGCAGCGGCAGTGGGGCCACAGGACGCGGCAGTGGAGCCACAGGACGCACCTCCAGCCAGGGGGGTTCCTACAAACACGTGCAGCTGACAGAGGAGGTCCTGTCAAGGCACAACGCAGACATGCAGAAGATGTTCATGCAGCGTCAGAGGACCGGGCCCAAACCTCACAAGGACAAGGGCAAGCTGAAGCCCATGAAGAAGCTCATTAAAAGACCTGGAGAAAGAGTATGTTGTGCCTTGCCTTCCTTGATTAAATGTTTAAAAAATACCTCTTTGCAAAGTAGCCATCTCTTTGTGGAAATAGTCTACTATTGTATATTTTATTTTTAGGTTCTATTTCTTGCCTTTTCTGAGTGTATGGTAGTTTCCATTAGTTCTTCATCTGTTTCCTGTTCCATATTACCAACACCACGTCCTGTCTACTAACACAACTCCTGGTGATACAGACGTGTGGTGTGAAGCGAGGCGGTGGAGCCATGGAGCACGAGGCCACCGCTAGCAAGCAGCCGTTCCTGGCACCCTCAGCGGCAGGCTCCAGCTCCTCCCTCAAGCCTTCCTCTGTGGACGTGTGGGGTCAAGGAGAGAGTCAGACACACATACAGTCCTCGGGGTAAGTATTTCTTGGGTTTATTTGTGTTGATTTCCCTTTCTGGTGTTTGGTTATGTAATTTTTTTGTGAGTTTGATTCAATGCTGAGATGGGCAAGGAGAGTCAGACACACATTCAGTCTTCATGGTGAATGTTTCTTCTCCATGTTACTTGTGTTGTCATGCTATCCAGTTTAGATTTCAGTGACTTGATACGTGTCTCATGAAATAGTTTAGACCCAGAGAAGTTGAAAATAAACCTATAATTAACTGTTTACCATAAGAAATTATTAAAAAAAGTTGTAATCTGACTGGTTGAGTTTGCAAGGTTTGTGATCCTTGCCCTGAAAGTTACTGGAAGTTATTGGCATCCTTCACTCATTTATTTTATGACTCATTGTGATGCACCCCTGCTATATGCCCCCTTAATGGTTGATTGATTGTGTGTGTGTGTGCCTCAGGTCTGCTGGGGCAACAGTTGGTCCTGGCACCACCCATGTGGCAGCGTCCCAGTACCCAAGCATTGTGCCGGGCTTCTACTTTCCCACCAGCACCTCCAGCATCTCCCAGGTGCCCCCTGTGCCCCGTGCCCCAGCCCCAGTGCCCCTGGTGCTCCCCTCACAGCAGCCTACCTTCCTCCACCCTCAAGGTAATCATTCACTTCAAGCTGGGTTTTGTAAGCTGTGTGGGGCAAGTTCTCTGAATTTTTTTGACATTCTTGTTATTTTTTTTAGTATCATATGTTGATTCTTAATTAGTTAAGGATGTGACAGTTTCATGATTTGAGGACATGATATATTATGTGTTGGTTTTACTGAGGCAGGGTTTGTGTTGGCAGGGGTGGCAGCTGTGCCTGTCCAGTACATCCCAGGGGTCATGTACCAGCCGGTGGGACCGCCACTGTTCAATGCACCACCCCTCATGCTGCCCAACGTGGTGTACCAGCACACAGCAGTGCACACGCCCCTCAACCAGGTACCTGTCCCCATGTCTGATGGAGAGAAGCCCTCCGGTGCCGAGAGTGACCACGATCTGTTTGAACCCATCCCTCAGTCAGCCAAGGTTAGTGTGACCTCACCTCTGTGTACAATTGTATTATTTGCTGAGTGGCACATGTAGCTTGCTGCCATTCCCACAAAGCTAACACTAACTGGTGTGTTGTGTGTGCAGAGCTTCATCGCCAAGCACTCCACCTCACACCTGCGTCGGCCAGACTCTCAGGCCACATCTGTGAAGGCTGAGCCCGGGTCAGCCCGCGGCAGCACAGCCTCTGCTTCGGGGAAGGTGATCAGCTCCCACTCCCATGTGGCAGAGAGCATCAGATCCTACGTGGAGGACACCACCACAGTGTCTCCAGGATGTGCACCCAAGGTGAGCCTGCACTACCCCCTACCCCCCCACCTCTGTGTACTCTCCTGGCCACTGCTTGTTCTTGCCCCCACACCTCACCACCTCAACACATCATCTCCCCTCCACACTTCCATACACACTGGTCATGGCTACAATGATTGTTCCTTTTTTTTTCATTTGCTTCACACTACCTCACCACCTCATTATCTTGCTTCACACACAACCACACAGTTTGGTGATGGCTCCAGTACTTCCTCCCACCATCCACCTCCACAACACACTGTCTTGCTCCACACACCAGTGCTGCTCCCTGTATTACCTTGGCACCTGTCATGTATTACCTCACGATTCTTTTACCCTTCACTTTTGTATTCATTTCTTCAGTATGGCATCACATCACAGTTTTGCCAGCCTTTCAATAAACATGCCTCCTCATTGCACCTTGCATCCACGTTGCCTCACATATCACCTCCGTATCACACAGTTCACCACCTCATCACAGTTTTCATGCATCCTGCACTTTCCTCTCTCCCCTCTCACCTCAAGTTTTTTTATTATCAATTCTTGGTAACTGCACAACTTTGTATATTTTGTGTGAAGTAACATTTTTTTAATATTATATGCATATTTCTTTCAAAGTTTTTTTATTTCATTTTTGCTTTTATTAATTCTTCTCAGTTTGAGTATCACAATTGTATTTCTTGGAGTAAACATTACTTTTTCCAAGCAATATTAACTAAAGGAAGAAAATTAAGCAAGACAGTGGTGAAGCAACCTGATAATATGGCAATGATTAGCCCTGTTTGTTTAAATTACTTCCTTTGCATGTGTATCTCTTTCTGTTGTTTTTCTGTACCAAAAAACACCACTGTGCACTGTGTAAATACTGGTAGTGATCTGTACACACACTGATGCATGACTTGCTGTGACTGAAGTAGATGAAATTCTTGATGGCATCACTGTTTAGGCTCACCATCACTGTTGTGGCAGTTGTGATTGCAGGCCACAGTTTGCCATGAGTCAGCTAGTCAGTGGGAAGGAGGGAGTCAGTGGCAGAGCGTCCCTCAGGCGGGAGTCATGATGAATTTTTTGGCCGAGGCTGTAGTATAAGTGTGTGATGTGCTAACCCGCAGGATACTGAGAAGAAACGTGCCTCATCACAGGTCTCACAGTATTCACAGTCCACCAGCGTGCGGGCTGAGGCCGAGAGTATCGGCTCCCCGGAGAAACAGGACAAGATGACCATGGAGCCGCGCCATGAGAACTCCAGGTGAGCGTAACGTGAGGTAATGCTTGGGGCTCAGCCGGGGCAGGGCAGGGCGGGCTGGGCTGGGGCAGAGTGGAGCGGGGTGGGTGGAGCAGCAGCATCACCTTACTGGCGTTGGTTCATCTGTGACCATACATTGATTCATCTCTCCATCATGTATTCTTGGCAGCAGTCAGGGAGTGTCCGGGTGACCAGGAGCAGGACTGCAGCCACCCGGATAGGTCCTGAGGTGACCCCTGACTCGCCTGTAGTATTTTGAGGTAGAGGAGGTCACCACCTGTGCGACCTCATTTGTCGTCACCATGCATTTACAATAGAGCCATGCATTTCCTGTGTTTTTGTGATATATACAATGTTGCTAATATTGCTGTTTGTGTGTGTGTGTGTGTGTGTGTGTGAGCGTGGATGTTTTTTCTTCCCTTGCTAGTGACCCCTTGCATTATGAGGGGTCATGCAGGGAGGTGGTTTGTAATGAAGCTCTCTCCCCCTCTGACTCCTTGCAGTGACATGGTGCTGTCAGTGAGCAGCTCCACCGGCTCTCCTGGCGAGTACAAGTCCAGCGACGACAGTATGCAGAACGTGTCAGACTCCAGTGAGGTAAGTCACACACACACTTGAAAATTGCTGCCAGAAGTGAAAAATATATATTGACTAAGGAAATAATTGAAGAAATTCAGATACAGGGGCAGAAAAATTGATAATTCCATAGTATTTTGCATTCATGAATCAAGAAAAAGGACAATAATTTTATTTGCAACCCTAAAAGAACTTACAAAAATATTCCTGAATCACACTCACACCAGAAAGGCAACAGTACCACCTCACATTCCTGCTTCACATCCCTCACCCCTCCCTTACTCACTCTCTCCCTCTCTCTGCAGGTGTCAGGCATGGGTATGAAGTGGAACATTCCCCGTGCCAAGTGCCAGCGGCCGGTGCTGAGTGACCCTCCCTGGCTGGAGGACGTGAAGCTGACCCCGGAGCTGCTCTACAAGTACCAGCTGGAGACCAAGGAGCTTGTGGATGTCCTGCGACATGACATGGACAAACTGAAGAGTGTGCGGCAGGTGGGTGGTGCTGCTGTCATGGCTGGTGTGTGGGGATGGTGATGGCTAGTGTGTGGTGCTGATGTGATATGATGTGTTTTTCTGGGGTATTTGGTGATGGTGGTATAGTAAATACAAAAATAGATTAGGAAAATTAATAAAATGAATAAGATAAAAAGTTATGCTAGAGAGAAAAATGTGTGTGTGTGCAAGGATGTGCATTAACAATAAACTGTGTCTTCCAGCCCACAATGGTGGATGACCAGCTGTCATCACTGTACAATGAACTGGAGCTCGATGGATCCAGCCCTGACCTGCACCTGGAAGATGGCGTCACCTCCTCCTCAGGTGATGACCAGGCCGGCACGTCGTCACAGGTGAGCAGCGCCACAGGTGTTGGAACACCATTTGTTGATATGCAGTATTTTCATTGTCATAACACAAAATTATCCATCTTCCCTGTTTATCTATTAGACCTGTATTTTCCACAAAGAACATAAACCCATTTAATTCTTCTGAGTAACTTTGTCTGACCTCTGCTTATCAGTTCCCAATAAATGGAACATCCCTCATTTCCTTATCATCAAGTATTGTGTCTTCCCAGCAGCAGCCAGCACCAAGGAAGAAGAGATCCTCTTCCTACTTCAGCAAGATGGCAATGCTGCATGAGGAGGACGCCCCCATGCCACCATCAGAGGTCTGGTGTTGCCATCGCCAGCACGCCCCAGAGACCTCCAGCTCCTCCTCGTAAAACCCTGAGGCTCAACATCCCTGAGGCCAGTCCTTTGTATGGCATGGCCTGGAAGGGAAGTAGCATCGAGCTCGGCAAATCCCCACCCTTGACAAACTAGTAACGCCAGCGGCCATCACCCTGGAGGTGGCGGGGCGGCGAGTAGTGCAAACCTGGTACCTGTAGTGAAGTGAGCCTCAATGCTGAACATTGGAGACGCTGTAGTGCTGCTGTGAGGCCAGTGTTGTGAAGCAAGGTGGTACTGCTAGTCTGCCTGTGCTTGGTGACCCTTTGCCTGGTGGAAGGAGGTTGTGAGGTCAGGGACAGTGGATGGTGATGTGTTGACTTGCTTTGGAGAAGTACACAGGTCATGTCACCACCGCCACAAGTCACTCAGGGCAGCATGTAACTGACAGCACATGTATGTCTTTTTTTATCAAGATGACATGTATTTTTGTTTTCCACATGAACTATTTTTACTACTGTTTCCTTATTTTTTCTTGAAGCTGGAGTCTTCATAGCTGTTGTTCAAGTGTCTCAGATGTCACTTGGTCCTCATACTTGCTGGTTACTTCCCTTCTCTTCTTGATTGTGCTGGCAAGTCAAGAAAGTGCCATTTGATCCTGTTGTGACATGTCCAGACTCACTTCAAAGATTCCTGTCTTGGTATCTTTTTATTTCAGTAAGTAATCCTTCATCTTCCATAGACAAGCTAGGCATTCATTTATTCATTGTGGTGTTGTTTCAGTGAGCCACATTCAGGAGGTAATTCATCCTTAACAGTTTCATGGGATTCTCTTGTTGTTCTAAATATTGTGAATGTTGAACTGGATTGCCACAATAAAAATTAAGTGTAATGTTCAATTCAGAGTAATGGAAGCATGTTATTCAATGGGGCCCCAAGCAGCCTCTTGCCTCAGTGATTGCCACAACTGGTACATGGTGGTTCACAGGAGCTACTCTCCTCAGTGACCACCTGGCTGCTGTCTTAAGGTTAAGTGAGTGACTCTTGGTGCTTTTGTTTTAAAGGAGAGAATGAAGAGTGGAGAGTAGAAATTACAGGCAGGGCAGTGAGAGATGTGCAGTTGTCATGTGGTGTTTGTGTGTGTGTAGTAAGTGGATGTGTGTATGATATGTTAGGGAGTGTGCAGTGACGGCAGCAGGGTGTTGCAATACACCTTGAGTGGCATCCAGGTGAGGCAAAGTTTGGCGAGGCATGGAAATCACTGTGTTGTGTGGCTGTTGTGGGCCAAAGTGGTAATTTCCAGCCATTGAGGTTCAGCACAGTGCTTAAAGTTGGAACCAGTTTTTTCTTGTTGGTGTTCATTGAATTAACCAAATAATTTTTTGTTTTGAATTTCTTGTTACAGGATGAAATATTTATTTATGAGGTAAATTACAAAGAATGAACAAAAAAGTAGAAACTAATATTTTATTGAAAAAATTATGATAATGTGGCTTGCTGAGGACACACTTGAGTCCCATCATCATTATTGTGTGTACTGTTCACAATGCCTTCACCATCACACTACACTTTCCCACCAAGAGGTTTTAGTCACGCCTGGTCTGGTGAGTCCCAGCCAGAATTTGATCTCTGAAAGCTGCACCGGCAGTCATACAATTGTAGGTAAGCTGTAGATACACTATTTTATTGTTATACATATACATATATAAATATATATATTACAAAGACACAATTTTAAGATTTTTAAACAAAATTGTGCTATATTGTTAATTTTGTAATAAAACCATGATGATAAACTTGATGTGTGATTGATTCCCTTAGTGTGGTGTTGCTCCTGTGTGTAGCTGAGTGCTGGCTTGGTGAGTGTGGGGAGGCTGGTGTCCAGTCCTGCCCCTGCCTGTCATGCCTGTTACCTGGGGCATGGGAGGGCAGCACACAGCCTGAAGACGGGTGTGGCCTGGCCCTGGTGGTGTGTATTCAGGGCTGACCACCACTACATTTCCCATAGTGAGTCCATACACACATTGTTTACATACAAGAGGAAGCTGAAGGGGTGTATGGACAGTCCAGTATGTATATTCTTTTGTACACTGTACACTGCCATACCTTGAAAAAAAAAAAGCTGGATTAGGATATGATATAGTGGAATGTAACACTGCTGGCTCAAGCCCCCTTTCCCCCCATCACCACGTGACGCTCAATGATGAATTTTTAAGAGTACCTGCCCTGCCTGTACTTTTACTCCTATGGTGAGGGGGACGGGGGGAGGTGGTCCTGTCAGCTCATTAACTTCACTGAGTCTGGGGTGTTTTTCAGTGATATGACCTTTAGAGGAGTAATGTCAGTATTATTTTGTGTAATTCTTTACAGTAAATATTTGTCACTTACAATAACCAAACTCCCTTATATCATGTAGGGACACTGGCCTTGCCATGAGGTTGAGTCCGAGAGACTGCTCTCTTATAGCATATTTTGTCTCTACAAAAACCAATGGAAAATGCTTCAAAGTAGATATATCGGAGGCAATTAGTTAGAAATGTAAGTGTGAAAGCAAATAACTTTGTTGCGAATATCAAACTTTTAATAAGTTACGTAAATACTAATTATTAAAGCTGAATCCAACTACATTATCAAAATCTGAGATCTGAATTCAGTGCATATTCCCCATATACAATATCTATCTATCTGTCTGCCAATCTCTCTCTCTCTCTCTCTCTCTCTCTCTCTCTCTCTCTCTCTCTCTCTCTCTCTCTCTCTCTCTCTCTCTCTCTCTCTCTCTCTCTCTCTCTCTCTCTCTCTCTCTCTCTCTCCCTATATATATATATATATATATATATATATATAT
>CM035200.1:10311695-10330225 GCA_020233015.1 Callinectes sapidus | reverse complement strand
GTGTGTGTGTGTGTGTGTGTGTGTGTGTGTGTGTGTGTGTGTGTGTGTGTGTGTGTGTGTGTGTGTTCAGATGTTACGTAAAGCTCATGAAATTGTAATATATAAATGGAGAGGGAAGTACCAAAGTGTGAGGAGAAAAAATATTTGTACCCACTGGTTGAGAGAGAGAGAGAGAGAGAGAGAGAGAGAGAGAGAGAGAGAGAGAGAGAGAGAGAGAGAGAGAGAGAGAGAGAGAGAGAGAGAGAGGGAGAGAGAGAGAGAGAGAGAGAGAGAGAGAGAGAGAGAGAGAGAGAGAGAGAGAGAGAGAGAGAGGGTGGGTGCGTGCGTGTGTGTTCCCAAAGTATCTGATGCACCCTAACCTGACTAAAATCATGTTGAATAATTAGGAACATACCTTTTGTTCAAGAGCTCGAATTCGTGGCAATATAATATGAAGATCCACGCGAGTATATTCAAACACAGACTAATATTTAAGTAATGTTGTTCAATATTTACCAATCAGCGTGGTTTGTAGTAACCAGATGGCCCTCTTGGGTACACTGTTAACAGAAGCCAAGTAAGGATGAAACACTCAAAATACTTAACCCCAAAATGTTGTATCTTCCTCATTTGTTGTACAAAAAAGGAGCTCTTGTCCTGAAACGCTTTGCACCAAATAAGGACGAAGAACTTAAAAAACGACCCTTAAATATTGCGTCTTCCTTATTCTGTCTCATGTAGGCCTGATGGCTTCTTGTATACCTTCCCTGGTTTTCCTATTCTCTTAAGTAAGGATGAAGCACTAAAAAAGTAAGCCACAAATGTTGCATTTTCCTTGTCTCTTGTGTAAAGGAGATTTGGTAGTGTTAGATCCCTTTCACTGAAGCCTTGTGGCATCAGTAATTCCCAGTGACGAAGCACTGAAAAGGCAAGCTCAAATGTTGCAACTTCCTTCCTTCTTCGTTATGTAAGGAAGATTTAGTAATGTTAGATTCCTTATTCTAAAACTACTTGCTCTAAGTACGTTCCAAGTAAGCACAAAACACTATTAAAAAGTAACCCCGGACAAAATATTGGATTTCTTTCTAACTTGGCTAAATATATAACATAAAGAAGATTTGGCAATGTTAAAGCGCTCATTCTAACGCGCTTTATTCTCATATCAACTAATTTCCAAACGTATGTATCTACTAACGCAGCTCAAACTATCTCTAGAAACACGAAGACATCGTTGAAAACCTCATTGACTTCCATCTGTTAACACTACTCGAGGCAAGGCGTTTTATGACTGAGGAGAGGGTTTTGGTGAGTGAAGATCTAAAGGTCATTCCAAGCGGTATGATGCTTCCCGTCACTGGAGGGAAAGTGTTTGTCCCGTTGTGAGAGGAGGGAGTGTTTTAAACGAATGTACGAGTGATGCAAGGAGGCCGTGGTTCGTCCTGACGGTACAGAAGTGAAAGTCTAGCGAGGGAACGTTTTTGAGTAGTGAGGTACGTGGGATATACCAAGTGAAGTCATTGTGATGCAGGTGAATGCAGCCTGCCTTTCCCCAAACCTTCTGTATTGACAATAGATATTGTGGTGTCGTCTGTGTGATACAGTGGCGAAACATTGGCGATGAGACCCTGCAATCTCATTTTAGCAGCTTTGCTTTGCTACGAAGAAGTTGCAACTCCTACACTCTTAAGAAAAATAAAGAAATAGACAGAGAGATGAACAAATTGATAAGAAAGCAAGTAAATAGATAGAAGGTATACGTATCGCCATTACTTTAATAGGTCCCCTAACTCTGCCATCAAAACCAAACGTACCCTAATCAAAATTATCTCACTTATTTCATCAAGCCACATCTTCATCAGTATCCCTCATCAGCGAAATAATGTCGTTAGTGAATTCATATCGTCGTTAGGAATTTCTGTGAGACTTTCGATAAAAAAGTATCTTTTAACGACCTTCTATGGAGTCACGTACCCTAATTAGCGAAGCACGAAAACCTGAATGATTTTCTTTTACCAAATTGAAATCACACGAAGGAAGATGAGATGGGGGTCTTGGGAAGCTAATTTGGCGCCAGTCACCTTGTCATCTCCGCTCGTGGGAATAGGAACACTTGATTAATTGAGTTAACAATGGTTATCATTATTTTATCATTCATGCACGCAAAGCAGAGTCATTTTCCTTTTTATATACAAAGATTATGGGTAAGAAGATGGGATGGGAATCTTGGTGAGCTAAAGCGCCAATCACCTTGCGGAGATAAGAACATGTGATTAAGTTAACAATCGTTATCACTACACTCAAAGCAGACACCTTTTTCCTTCGAAACTACAGGTAACAAGACATGAAAGGGAGTCTTGAGAAGTTGGGCTAAGGCGCCAGTCACTGTGCCATCAACTTTCGTGGGAAAAGGAACGGCTGACTGATCGTATTATGGTGCTGTAACAACAATGTCATAAGGCACATGGGAACAGAACACCGAGAACCTTGATTCATGACTCTCAGCTGGCAGCGGAGAGGCTCACCACACCCGATGACACACCAGCCACGTGAGTCACCAATCGATTTTAGTGCATGTTCAAGCAATAAAGACACGCGCCAAAGCGACACAATGGCGCCGCCTTCATGCAAACCAAAAGACACGCGCCAAAGCGACACAATGGCGCCGCCTTCATGCAAACCAGACTGCAGCGACTGACTACATACATAGACCTAGAAAGTTAGGTCACTGTTGTGTTTCCTCTCCAGCTCACAGTGAGAGGAAAGAGTCGAACAGAAAGTCAGTTTAAATTGTTTTCTGTCCCATGACATTGTGAATATATGAATATAAATTGAAAAAAAGGAAATGCGGGTTTTGAATCTAAACATTTAAAGAAACGAAAGAACCATACAAAGAAAATACATTATGTAATATTTCGGCTGAGCCTCGAAATAAACAGAAAAGAAACAACCTGCAATAAATCATAATCCAGAAGTGGCTAATTTATGTTTCTAAATTAGATGAAACTAAAAAAAACATACGTGGAAGAAAGGAAAAACTGCTTTGCTTCCCTTATTTCTCACCGGGAAGGAACGACAGAGGTCACGAGTCTCTTCCAGCTAACACCAAAATAACTCCTCACTGCACTGACCTTGGCCATTCTATTGATTCCTCGGCTGGAAATAGGAGAAAAAAATGTGTCTCATTAAACCAATAAAAGTGAAGACATAATGCAGTGTTTGATTCGAGAAAATATCGTAGATGCAGAATGGTTTCATGCATCTACGTGTCTTCTAACGAGTTCATTTGAAGTGTTATTGTGGATGAATAAATCAGTGAAAGTGAAGACATATTGCAGTGCTGGATTAAGAAAAAAATGTAGCTACAGAATAGTTTTATGAATCTACGTGTTTTGTGACAAGTCAGTTTAAAGTGAATATTGTAGATGTTTTGAGTATTTGAGTTATGAAAGTTGGCGCATTAACAGGAAGTAGAGGTGTATATGTGTGTGTGTGTGTGTTTTTTTTTTTTTTTTTTTTTTTTTTTTTCTAGTGGGGGGGGTGATGGGATGGTACATATTCGAACAGGGACTAACAACAATGGAAAGACGTGCAAGTTTTTTTTTTTTTTTTTTTTTTTTTTTTTTAGATATTCTTACGGTTTATTACCAGAATAGAAGAACGTAAGCACATTCAGATCAACAATTTATGAGGTTTCTAAAAATACACGTCATATATTTATAACGGCTCACGGGGAATACCTCTGAGTTGCAGCTGTACGTACACTACAACCCGCTAATCAGATCAATCACATAGCATTTTTTTTTTTCTAGAATTCTCTCACTCATACTGGATTCTTAACCTAACTATCTCATCAATCTTATCCTTTCATTGTTTTGGCTTCCCCTCAATTTGAACTAAAGGTCACAGTATAAGTCTGGAATACAATTAAGAAAAATACCGCAGGGATAACAGGAAAAAGAGCCTAGTGTGTAGTTCGAACATTTCATTCTGGTAACTTATCACTAATAACTTGATTACTGAGAGCACTGAAAAATAGTCGTGGTGAGAGCAACACGTTTCTGGATACGGAATAAGTGAATGTCATGCATGAGCACTTAAGCCAATTACTCATTACTTGCACTTTGATCACAGATATTCATTAATAACAGCATTAAGACTAGTCATAATAAATTATTCAGAAATTTCCTACTTGACCCCACAACAATGGTCACATGGCGCTGGTAATGATAATGATAACATCACCACAATCAACCATTACAATTACCTTTTTATGAGACGCATGTGGTAAATATCTGCCTGAAGCGAGAGGGAGCCCTTTCACAACACCCACCACCACCACCACCAGCACAGCAGCTACACAAACAGATAAATCAAATAACAACTCACTTCCCTCGCCGAGTTTGAAGGTTGAAGTGAGTCCTGAGTCCTGAGAGCCGTGGTTACCCTCTCCCCCCTCCTCCCCCAGCCCAGCCCAAGTAAGGTTCACTGCCTTACTGGTTCGTTCATTCACTGGTAAGAAGTTTGTTGCAGATTGTTTCGCGTTAGTGAATACAGTTGCATTCGTATTCTTTTATCTCTCTCTCTCTCTCTCTCTCTCTCTCTCTCTCTCTCTCTCTCTCTCTCTCTCTCTCTCTCTCTCCAGTATATAGCAAATATAACGAAATATATATATACATCTATAAAGTTTCATACTCAGGTGATGTCAGTTTGAATGAACTAATGAAAATGAAAGTAGTTCCTAAGGAAAGTATTGTGTCGAAGCGCAATTTCGAAGCGAACCCATCGGAACAACCCTCCATGACCCCCACGTCCCTTCTCACGCACAAACCTCGTCATCTCTGAACACATCGACCCCGCCGCTGCTCTCCTCTGGGCCCTCTCACTCTCTACTCCATCTCTCTAGCTCTCAAAAAGCAGCCTCTACAGGTTTGCAAAATCGTGGCATTTTATTTTACCAATCAATAAATCAAATTTAATGTTTTACTTACCTCTTATAAGTTATCCAGTTCATTCTTAACATGTTGCTATGCCCACTGGTTCAGCCACCACACACACAGTGCACCATAATGACTATGATGGAAAGCAGTCGAACAAATTAT
This sequence comes from Callinectes sapidus, assembly GCA_020233015.1. Lineage (NCBI taxonomy): Eukaryota > Metazoa > Arthropoda > Malacostraca > Decapoda > Portunidae > Callinectes > Callinectes sapidus. The sequence continues at coordinate 10,325,147 of CM035200.1, read as the reverse complement.
AAATAAACGCTGATCATGGGTGTCTCAAAATGGCTGACACAATGAATCTCTCCTCCCTGGTGGCAAAACCACTAACTATACTCTACAGTACATGACTAATGCATGGTGTCTTCTCCATACTATATTCAAAAAAATATTTTCTTGACAAAAAAAAAATGCAATCAAATACTTTTTCATTTTTCACACAAAATTATTGAATCAACCTCATAAATCTCATATCATTTGAAAGGTAGTAAGTTGTTAATTGAAATTATGTATTATTGTAGAAAATAAAACAGGCACATAAGCATAATGTAACAAACCAAGAAGAATTGAAGGAGAGGACCAACATGAATAGCGTTCTCTTTGTTTCAATCTTTACTTACTAACTGTCCAACAATACTTTGGAGTTACATGTCATTTGGAAGGTACAATGTCTCTTGCCATGAATTATTCAGACATGCAAAAGAACACAGCAGAATCATCACAAACTCAACTTCCTCTACATCAGAAACTTCCCAGACCTCCTCACACTTGTCAAACACATCATTACTGCACCATCCACTCGTATCTCAATCATTTAGAACAAAAATAACAATTAACAAGAACTATATAACATTTCATGTGCCTGAAATAATTATTTACTCATGGAAATACATTTATATTTACTGTCTTTCCTAAAAATTGGTCAAAAGTGATAAAATGCAAATCACATCACAAACAGGTACTCTAGGCAGGAAGATCTGGTGACTCACAATGTAAACAAAACCTTGTAAAAGCTGGGACATAATTGGCTAAGTATTTATCACGTTGAAAACAAAGAACCAATGACAGGGCTTGATAAACGATTAATGAAAAAAAAAAAGACACCCTAAAGTACAAACAGTACAACATAAAATAAGCACACTATTTGAAGAAGCCACAAACAGGCACGAAGTGGCATACCATAAAAGCCGCAGTCATGCCATCACATTATAAGGATTGAAATGAAAAATGGATGATACTCCACATGAAAACACGAGATCAATGCTGTTGTTCTTCCCTTACAACATGGTACTGAACTCCATCAACCTCCACAACATTCACATTTGGAGGCATTGCACTGGCTGGCACAAGCATAGATGACTTATCACTGGAACTGCTAAAGTGTGTGGACAAGTCTCTCATTGTGGATTTGTCTAACTCCTGAGGGTATGTCTCCTCACTACCTACAACCCACACACCTTTAGCATTTTTGTCAATTTCTGAAAGATGGACACGTTCAATTTCTAGTCTTATTTCTCTGGGAGAATCTATGTCCATGTCATGATACTTGTGCATGTGCTGAGACATGTCTTCATTACTACCTAATGTTATGTTACACAAGGCACATACATACTGTGACATCTGGCTGCTATCTAGATGGCTTGACAGTGTTTCCTTTTCACTACCTACATTATCAGAAACTTCATGGACAGATATTCTGTGTGTTTGAAATTCATCCTCTGATGTAAATTTCGCAGAACATAAAGAGCAAATAATGCTGCTTTCCCTGTGGGTGGAAACATGATCCTTATAAGTTCCCCGAGTGCTAAATGTCTTTTTACATTTCTTGCAAGTAAACAAACCAGGTTTTGAGCCATGGACCAAAGCTTGATGAATTCTTAGAGCCCTCTGTGTCTTAGCTGAGAAATCACACTCGTCACATTTTGTTGTTGTGTTTCTTGTAACAACATTATCATGTATAGTTTTAATATGCTTTTTCAATAAGGATTTACAATGAAATCGTTTATCACAGACTGAGCAAGAAAATGGATTTTTTGAGTGTACTATCTTCATGTGGATGTATAATGTACCCATTTTTTTGAACTCCTTGTTGCACACTTTACATACACTGTCATGATCTCTTCTGTGTGCCCAAAACAAATTACTGCATCCCAGCACCAATCCACATATCTCACATGGCCCACTGAATTGCTCTCGGTGTTTTGTCATGTCTTTCTCTCTGGCATAAACTTTCCTACAATGTTGACAAAAATGTGGGTACCTCTTGGCTTCTTCATGTTCTTTGTGATTTCTGACAATATGTGCTCTTAAGAAACTGGACTTTGAATATGTCTTTCCACAAATGCTGCACATAAAATTCTTCTGCTTACTGTTGTGTGGAAGACGTTTCTCTTCCCACTCTCTCTTGAAGGCCAGGTCAATGTTTTCATGATCATCATCATCCACTTCATCGTCAGTTATCCAATCATCCTTTTCTGATGCCATCACAACACTGCTCTCTTTATTTGATGACTCATTGTCTTCCTTTGTTGAAAATAAATCTTGATCCCTATTGCCATGACAGTTCATGAGAGAATTTCCTGAATCATGCTGATCTGAAGAATACTCCTGTAATTTTTTTTTTCTAAAAGATTTTTTATTCCTTTTTTTTATACGTCTTTTCATCTTTTGCCAGAAAGCAAGATCATCATCTGAACTAAACTCTGTGTCTTCTGGGGTATTTCCATGATCACCTGAAAGCATAATAATATATATATCATTTTGCAATGAATACTGTATATGTAAGTAGCAGCATGTACATCACTTTGCTAATAAAATCCAGAAGAGATACAATAAATAGACAAGGTGCTGGGAAAATTAATGCTCCACCAACACTTCTGGCAGGGTATGGCACCTAAATTATAAAATGCCACACCTAGATTTGATGGCCATCAGAGAAACACCTTTGTGATCTTTGAAGAGACAAGGAAGTCAGAATGATAGTTGATGAGCAGCTGGGTGCTGTAATATCTTCTAGTGTAGACACTATCCCTAGCTCTCTCCATCACTTATACCCATCATCTTTCTTATCTAGTAAACATGGAAATAATATATAGATTATGCAGTAATACACTTGATTGTGTGTGTGTGTGTGTGTGTGTGTGTGTGTGTGCCTTTCTTCACTGAGAGAATATCAAAGAAATATTCAGTTTCCCACCAAGTGTTCTGTAAAATCCCAGCTGTTAAGGTGGGTGTAAACTCTGAAAACAAAGACTACTGCAATGAGGGAGCTGTTTCATAACAGACAAGGAACTGAATCATTTGCTTTGATATGATGTGAACAACAAAAGGGGCACACGTTCGAGTTGACTGAATTTTATCCAAAAATTTTTACAAAAGTTGTAAGTATAAGTCATACATGAGCCCAATCATTTATTTTGTACATCTTATACGATTTGTTTCAAAGAAGAGTATTCTGTAAGAAAAACAACAACATATATTAAAAAAATTCAATGATGCAGGGAGTGAGGCCTCAAAAGTTATACAGTTCACTAAACTTCCAATGCCTCTCACCTGCAGCATGAGTGAGAAAGTTCTCCTTGAGACGAGAAACTTGTATGAAGGATCCAATAGTGTGTGGTTCTTGGTGATTTATGTTGCCATCATCTGTAATGTTGATATCACATAACAAAGAAAGAAAACTGTAAAGAAACAATTTTGTTTACAACTGATTGGCGTCAACATCTCTTAAAACTAAAAGGTCACTTCATTGATAACAATGAAATGTTCTTAATCATACTTATAAAAAAATTCTTGTAAATTAAATTCATTTCTAATAGTAATTGAATACACCTCTTTAAAGAATTTACATTCTTAAGAAGTAAGAATTAGTATTCATATACATGAGGCAATTAGTGCAGGACGGGTGACTATATTTCTAATTCTTCCATCCAGAGTATCAAGGAAGCTAAAGAGAGACCAGGAAGTCAGAAACCTATAGAAAGCTTTGAGACTGAACAGTGCTGCCACCTAAGCCAAAAACATTTTGTAGTAAAAAAGTACAAAACTGAAGCAATAACTATTATGTTTGATACCATCTCTACTATATTACACCCTTTGCATTTTTCTTTATTATGAAAAAACATATATAAGGCAAGGTAATCAAATAACTAATAGTTGGCAGGATTCTATCTAAATGCAGAAAGAAAAGAATATTCATGAGATTTAGCACACACACTACTCCTGAAGAAAAATATAATAATTACTTACATGAAAAGATCTGTAATCAGAAAGTCATACAAAAGTATGTACGGTAGAATCAAACATCATGACCACACACCTACTTGCATTGCCAGGGCTGGGATCAATTATAAATTAAATCTGATATCAATTGAATTGAATAAAAGAACGATTTTTGAAATTGTAATTGATTTGGAACTAATATCAAAATAGTTAAACTGAATTGGAATTGATACCAACTAATTGCAATGAATTGCTGTTATGGTGAAACACTAAACATAAGGAAGTCAATGCAGCATATACATACACATGCTGCATAATAAAAAAAGAAATAATACAGATATGCCTGCATGTTAATAGCTCATATAACCAAGGTATCAACCAGACAAATTTGTGCCAGGTCTTAGCTGAAAAAGAACACACATGTGTACTGATGCTTCAGTTTCATAACTTTTCTATTTTTCCTTTACTCTGTATTCCTGGACTTTTATTCCTTCACTAAGCACACCAAATAATCTTATTCTTATCAATTTGTTTATGTACATTTGGATTAAATATAACTGTAAGGATGCTGAAAATGTATGTTTTTTCAGTTTTCTCCATAAATGTATAAGTAACTTTACTGATTAGCATGGCCTCTTTCATCACCCCAGACAACATCTATTCTTATTTTGAAAAATATTCAATTACATTATCTTTAGGTAAACAGTACCCCAAGCATTCACCCTGGTATTCTATTTTCAGCTTTAAAAAGCATGAATAATTTTGCATGACTGTCGAAGTTGAGAGTGTCACCAGTTAAATTTTGAGAGAACATCATGCAGTTATGCTTTTCAAAAATTTATACAGGTCCAGCCAGCAATGTACACATTTCTTGTTGACATATTCATTATCTCAGTCAAGGAATGATGGCATAGGAATATCTGACTCCCGATTTCAGAATATGTCTGAGAATTGTGACTCCTCTATTTCACAGTTACTCGATGTTGGACCTTGCACAAGTTTTTTAGTCACCACAGTGTTAAGACCTTTCAGGAAATTATACCCACTAGGATGGTCATTATTACCTTTCTATATCTATTCCTCAATTTGGAAAACAAATTTTCCAGATAGTCTTGATTCAGTCAATGTGCAAGACAATACTTTACTTTGTGCCCTTCAATGTATTACCAAAAAGCCTCGAATGATGTCAGGTTGATTAGCCAGCCATCTATACAGTGAATCTGTATGAAGTGATGCACAAAGTTCCCATGAATCTACAAAGATTTGAATATGCTGATACATTCTAAATGACATGATTTTCTTGAAATTGCATCTAATTGAACTATTGAAGCAATCAAATAGCCTATCTATCTCATACATAAATTCTGCTGCATAAATAGCTACCAGTGGGGGATGGCCTGTAGTAGCATGTGTGTAGATGCCTGCTGCTAATGTACAACACAATACTTGTGTGGCAAGATTGACCCATATTTTAGAGGTTAAATTAGATGCAAGTCTAATCTTTTCAGCATTATCTGTTAAATAAAATAATTCTGTTGTACTTTAAAAGGGTGTTTCTGAGGCTCCTTCTTCACTGACAAGAGGTTCAGGGTTCAGGTTCGGGTTATGTAAAGATGTATGACCTTAACATCAGCACATCTCCAGCAAGCACTACTCACTCAGACTAAAGATTGTTACAAAGGTCTTACTCCTATCATATTCTCTCTTTTGGCTTTTTTCATTCATTTTCCCTCCACTTCTGCAAATCATGCAGGTTTCCTTTCTTTCTTCTCTTCTAAGTTTTCAGCATCAAACAGAAACTGCCCATTCACTTGGTGCTTGTTCTGAAGTACAGATCTTTACAGTTCAACACTTATTTTCTTACTTCCTATAACTTAGGGCAGTCTACCATGAAGTGTACTATATCTTGTTCTTCCAAGTGACATTTTACAAGTTGTGTCCTCCCCAACATGCCTCTTTGCATTTTGAAGACTTGAGCAATTTCTTCTTGCTACCCTATGAACCATGTAACTGAAGATGGTCTGTTATCATAGTACTTTTCCCCTTTTATCTCATTTTTCTATCTTCTGTATATTACTAATGACTCCTTACTTTCCATCTCCTCTTTCCACCTCCTCCTCATTTTCACTCATCCTTTGTCTTATTTCTTTAGTACTTCTATTTTCCATATTCCTATTTTCCATGACAGTATCCTCCATATATTTAAATATATTTCACCAATTATTCTTCTGATCTTCTTTCATTGCTCTTTGCAGTAACTCATTTTCTCTTTCTTCTATATCTTTTTGTGTATTTCAGCCTTCCTTCCATTATATCATTCTTGATATTTCAATTTCCACTTTCCGTGCATATATGGTTGCTTGCATTTTACATGCACCGCACAATCCTCCCATTTTATATCTTTCACAACAAATCACACTCTTCTAAGATCAAAATAATACTCACTAAAAACAATGCTGCCATCTAATTTGAGAACGAGTAATGAATCTTCTTCCCAAAATTTCTCCATTTGTTTCAGATTCATGATCTCTCTTTAGCTTCCTTACAGAGTATACTACCATTATCTTCAGGTCACAACATGTTTCAAACTTGTTATCATTACAATGATAAAATTATAAAAAAATTTCTGGGTATAGGTGGAGTTAGTTGTCAGTCTAATATTAAGTAGCAAAAAAATGTATCAATGGATGTATTTTGGTTACACCCATTTGTCATTATAACCAATAAACTGATAATGATAGCCTTATCAGTGATAACCAATAGTCAATAACTAGAGATAATCACAATTTTTACCTACCTCTCTGCTAACTAAGAAAACTTGTAAAACAATCAGCAAATATTGAAACTATATATGAAGACAGCAATTTTGTTGATTCTTTCTCAAAACAGTAAAGGAATTGACACAGAGGAAATAAGAAATCAAATGCCAATAACTCAAAACCTCATTTTTGATGGATTTGCCTTACCAACCCCTAAGTGCCTCATTATAATTTATCCATTACTTGCACTTGTTCCTTGAAGAAAGGAAATCCAACAATAACTCTGTTTTTACCATCTAGTGATAACTCATGAAATACATGAGGACTTGGAGGTAATGACACTCAGCTTTCAGTACACTTAGTACATCTTACCTCCTCCATGAATTATATCATGCATCATGTCCTCCATAGGATTTGGAATCCAAATGAAGGAGTCTACTGTATCTTGGGTATCACTGATTTCCCCAAAGTTGACATCATACTCTGTAAATAAAATGACATCATACATTACAGAATGTCAATTTATTTTAATGATCAATGTTTATGCATTAGGTATTCCTTTCCCATCTGCAGAATCCTTATCTGAAAAATGTTCATAATCAGTTATATATAATCAGATCTCAACTCAAATATAGTGTCAGATTAAGTACTTAAGGCTTCCAAGAATTTATTGATGGAGGAATTAATCTCATTCTTATACAGCCATCAATAAAATTAAAGGAGATCCATAGGACAACAACCATAGTATTTTTATGATAGTTTCTCTCTCTCTCTCTCTCTCTCTCTCTCTCTCTCTCTCTCTCTCTCTCTCTCTCTCTCTCTCTTGCACATTTTGCCAAGATTCCTTCAACTCATCAACTCCATCACCCTGCAAATCATCAACCATATGCCAAATCCAAATGTTTGGGAATGTAATTCCTGTGGTTGTGGAAGGAATTGTATAGAGCTACACAATGCCTAAAGTGTAGCTTGTCAGCAGCCAGTGACAATAACATGATAATTCATTGCAGTGACATATTTTCTTCCTCACTTTAATGAAACACAACACTAAGTGGTACCAAATATAACTATGTGTAAACTATATTCTCTATGATGTGAAAGTTTTTTGCAGGAAAACAACGAACTGTCAGACAAATTTTTACTCACGATAATTGAACGGCAATTCCTCCGTGATGTCTGCATTTCCCATTTCGGGGGCATCTATTTCCTCTTGCCAATCTGCATGAAGTTATACATTTAATTACTAGAAAATAGTGTAATAATGGAAAATGCAAAATATATTGTGCACATCCAGTCAAATGCTCATCATAAACAAATTAAGAAGAAAACTTTTCAAGATTCACATTTTACCTGGATAAAAGTCACTGCCTTGTTCATCACAGCCATCTGAGGAAGAAGAAACCATACAAAGAATTAAACCAAAAGTATAATTTCCAAAAATAAAGACAATAAAAATCTTTCACAGTCATACACAAGTCAGTTATTTTACTAGGACAGCAGGTATGAATAAGCACATACATACATTACTTAGGATAATGTAACCAATACCTCACCTACAGAGTTTGGGACTGCATTACTAAGCAGCCGCCCTTTACTGGCATGCCATTTGGAGTCAAAATGGTCAGTGCAGACAGCCTGTGATCCACTTGTATAGGTGACCTTGAGTGCCCGAAGCCAATGAAGGCGTCTGCAATCAAATGCCATTTTAAAACTGACTATTTCAAGCTGAAGGAAGAAGTATTGAATAAAATTTTCAACAAAGGAACACATTCACAATTCAGTGATTACTATCTTTTAATATAAAGATTCCAATAACCAATCAGCCAGGATATCACATCAATTCCACAAAAAAATATTATAAATAAAACATAATTATGTAGTGCCAAAATAAGTTTGTATATGAACTTCTATCTGCCCACTGGCTGCTGAAAAATCTATATTGATCTTTACTTCTTTCATGTCACATCCCACTCTTTTGCATTGAACCAGAAGATAAGGAAGCATTGCAAAACATCTAAGGACCACTGTGGCAGGACACCCAAGTGTCACGCTCCATTCAGTTCTTTGTGTGGCAACTCTGCCTGTGATCTGATTCCCACACCTGCCTCCTTCCCTTCAGATCTGACACTCTCTGGTACTTAACTGTACTTTATAATAATATTTAATACACCACAGAAAATATTGAAGAAAAATCATAGAGAAACATTAAATTCCTTGATTAATTCTAATAAGACATGCTTTGGTAGCAATTAAATAACACGAGCAAACAACCCACTAAACACTTTGCTCCTTAGACATTCTAAATATTCAAAATTTGCTGATCTAACAGTTCAACTACCAAAATGCTGAAAATGAAAAGATATAAAATTGTAAGTCAAAACTGATGCGGTTCATCAAAATACCATACAATAAAAATAGAGCAGTTTTTTTTGTGATTAATCAGATTAGTTTTGAAGGGGATGTTTCAACTAAGTAATATTTAGCCCACATATAAGAGTCAATTCAGCCACATGTGATGGTCAATTTCCCCCACATTTTCTGTCATGTCCTCTGACTCTGGGATGAAAATTAATACAGATTTTGGAATGAAAAGTTTATTACATTAACCTAACTTAACCTAACCTATCTCTCCCCCTCTCTCAAACACACACAAACGACCACTTTTTTTTATATAGTCATTTATAAACACTTGTAAATAGAGTGGGCGAAATTACTTCATGGTGTTGCACATGGGTATGTGGGCGAAATGATCAGATACCACCACTATTATGAAGCAATGTTTAGAAGAGGGTGTCCAAAGAGGTCAAAGTTCAAAGTTGTTTTCTCCACTCCAAAATCTTGCTTGTCACCAGTCCACGAGCTTGAGATGCATAGGAAAAGAGATCAAGAAGCTACAGAATTACTGCCCATTCTAGCGAGATATATTTTTATTGTGACTGGTCTGTACAACCACGGCCAAATGATGACATATCCCTTAAGTTGGCAAAGCAAAGCTTGGAAATAAATAAACAAAGAGATATAGATGAGATGGAAAGTTTTTGTGTACAAGAATATTGCCATTGATTGAGAAGTTGTGATGCTTGCTATGACATCACATATATTATCCCTGTGTTGGTGTCACTTTCCTTTCACACGGACGTACCTTCTAGGATCTTTCGGGAACAAATGTAATTTTGTTCCCGGGTGAGTGCTCTTCTTTTTCCCACATATGCAACACTTACTGTGCTGTGCACTAGGCGCCATGGGAACCTTCCAATGTTTTGTTTAGGTACAGCACGCCGTCGCAAAGCGAGTCTGCCAACTCTCCTACGGGTGGCCGAGTACAAAGTAACCTACTCGAGTAGGTTTTGGGTAAATGTTTACTTATAATATAGCTGGGAATACATAAGGCTTTCGGTATTTCTAAAGTTCTACACCCGTCTCTGTGGCAATTATTGCGTCTCATTAGTTGCAACCAAGGGTATTATAGGAATCCTTTAGTTGCAACTGCTCATTCTCGGTATTTTGAATCCATATAATATATACGTCCGTCGCAAATTAATTTTAACCACCAGAATTTTTTTTTTTTTCTTTTTTCAATCAACTGAATCGTCGCAGTGTACAGTTTCCAGCTTGAAAAATGGATTAGTTTTCCTTTTTTTTCAGAGGTTAGGCTATGGTAGATAGAGACGGGGGGGCGGGGGGAAGGAGAGATTATTCTTTCTGTAGACTATAGTTCAATAGTTCGTCTGTTCCTGTTCTTTTCACGTAATGGGCTATTTATTAAATTGGTGGCCACCAGATGTCACTGGCCGGTTAAGAGATAGCCGAGCAAAGCAAGATATCAACTATTGCGATTTTTCTGTACTTGACCAAGCATATAACTTACATGATTTCTTAGCTGTGTGAAGAAAAATACAAAAATACAATTACTTTTTGGCTTGATTACTGCTTGTAAATAAGCTTTTTCCAGGCCAGACATGAGGGGGTGGGGTGGGACCAGCGGTGTCTGCCGTTGGGTGGGTGAAGGTGTGGGCTGATTAGCTACTTTTAACCTACTGAAAAGACGATGGATTTATGGTGTTTTTACTATTCCAGTGGCGTTTAAGACGATTTCTACCGGAAAAAAACGTCTGTTTAAAGTGACTAGTGAGAATTATTGTTCCATTGGTTGATTTCTTAGCGCATATACTGTGTGAATAGCAAATTAGCAAGATAGGACAACTGGTCGTTCCAGGCCTCAGTGACGTCTGTGTGAGGGTGGGAGGGCCAGCTGTCTGTCTGTCTGGTGAGTCCTGGGCTCAGTTTGTTGTAGGGTGGGGGTGTGAGCAGGTCTTATCCTATTGAAAAGCCTCTGGATTTATGTGCGTTTTTATCATTCCAGTGGCGTATTAAGACGATTTCTACCGGAAAAATCGTCTTTTTAAAGTGACTAGTGAGATAACACGACTGTTTTAGCGTTCTAGTGACATATTAAGACGACTTCTACGGTGACTAGCAGGATTTCACGAGTGCTTTTAAGGACATAATAAGTGTTCAAGTCATCTTAATACTGGACTAAAGCCGCAAGATGGAATCACAGGGGCTGCTGGACTACGTTATCAAGGTGACTGCAAGCGCTGTGACACAAGCCTCACGGTCCCAGTGTTTATTTACGGCGGTCACCCCTACATGGGAGGGATGACCCCCCAACACAGACCCCGGCTTTATCTTTGATTCTCATTTCATCGGTCATTTTCAGCCTTATCTCTCATTATTATAGGCTCATCTTGCCACAGTATGCAGCCATCGTACTAAGCTTTCATATTAGCCATTCAGACATAGCTTTCGTGGTCAAGTTTAAGTTTAGTGAAGGTTTAAGTGCGATATGAGGAGGGGTTCGGGAGCCAACGCCGGGCCCCCGCCGCCGCCGGCGCCGCCCGTGGCCGCCCGCAGCCGCCCGCTAGCTGGCTCATATTTAAGGATGTTTTCATTTATGCCTGGACTATTTATTTGGGCTCAACAGTAAAATTTAATGCTTTCTATGAGTACTGTGAGCTGTTTTGAATGTCTGCCATGCCTGTGTGGGCTGGAGATTGCTGTCGTTGGCGTTATTATGATCGTAAATAAGGGCTGATTTCTTTTCCAAATTAATTGGAACGCCCAAGACCATTCTTTATTTGAGGCAGTATCAAGTTATTATTAATTGCCAATGATAGTCTATATCAAACCATGTTTTGTGCGTAAAGCTCAGTGAAATGAGTGGAGGAAAAAGTATTTGCTAGCAGTGTTTAAATTTGCATTATTTATTTATTTATCAGCCTGTAAGTGATTTATTTGTCCCTCCAGATCACTCTCAAGTGTTAAAAATAGTTAGAAGGAATTACTCAAATACTTTGAAGTGGTTTTTGGTTCTTTTGAAGAGGTAGTGATTGAGTATTTAATGTGTTTTAAAAAGGGTCATATTTTTATAAAATACCTTTTTTCTAGAGGAAATTCTTAACAATTAGCGTTGTTTGGAGTTTGTTTATGCTTTGGGAATTAGTTAGAGTATTTATGCAGCCGGAATATGTCCATTTTTTTGTTCTAAAAGCGTTTTTTCGAAATGTCATTTTTAAAATGGTCTCCCCTAAAATACGTACGTAAATATAGACAGTCAACATAGAGCACGGGCCAGGCTGTGACGTCATCAGCCGTGACGTCACAATGATAGCCGCCTACTGCTGCCTTCCCTTTCTGAATCTTATCTTACATATATATTATGATTTACTGTGTTTACCGTGTTTGCATGCGTGTGTGTGTGTGTGTGTGTGCGTGCGTGCCTGTGTGTGTGTGCGTGCCTGTGTGTGTGTGTGCTTAATCAATAGGCAGGGGATAGGTAATGCGTAGAAATCTCTCGGTATATTGATGTTTGCTACAGGACTTGCCACATAGAGAGAGATCTGATGTCTTGTTGCAGCATCTTCTTCCCTTCATTTCTTGTGTTGTAACCGAATCAGCTGTTTTTGTGTATGTATTTAACTGATGAACATTATTAATTTGCGTCTCCTCTCTCCACGGCAAAGGAGACAAGGTAAACTACTTGCCTTATTTATTTGTCAATTCATACGTTCTTTTTACTGTTTGACATCTGATTTTCCCTGGGGTTTGAGAATAAAGGTGTTATTATTCGGTCATAAATTCTACCCTTCCATCTATCCATCAACAGGACACAACCTTCCGTGTACACAGTCGTCCTCTCTCTCTCTCTCTCTCTCTCTCTCTCTCTCTCTCTCTCTCTCTCTCTCTCTCTCTCTCTCTCTCTCTCTCTCTCTCTCTCTCTCAGCGACACTCCACACTAAAGTATCCCTCTCTTTCACTGAACACCCTCGCTCTTTCCTTCCTATACTGTACTTCTCTCTGCATTTAACTCTTGTCAAATTTAATCTCTTGTTCTAACTCATTCTGTACGAGATTTTTTCCTCAACAGGACTCGGGGAAGAGGAGGAGACGAGCGAGTGGCGAGATGAAAAGTAGAAGAATACAGGAGAAGAAAGTATAAGCAGTAATGAACATGTGACTCGGACGTTCATGGTGGTCCACACATGCAAAATTCTTACCACTGAGCCATGAGGTGTGTATAATGTACGTGTGTATGTGTGTGTGTGGGGCGGGGGGGGGGAGGTGAGGGAAGAGTCGGGACAAGGACACGATACAGCTGCAGTACCGTCATGTGTCCTGCTTATCAGTCAGCAGTCACTCCCTGTCCTGTCCTGTCCTGATCTGACGA